>JBBBDQ010000807.1:202500-355000 GCA_037127315.1 Ascarosepion bandense | reverse complement strand
TAGGAGAGTTATGAGAAAGAGTGACAGGTTATAGTGGGTGTCAGGAAGTGAGTAAGAGAAGGATGAGAATACTCATGAGAGTGGAGTGGATGAAGAGAGGAGCATGAGAGAGAGGATGCAAGTTAGTGAGAGAGGAGATGATTATTGAGAAGTGGGTAAAAGAAGGATGAGAATACTCATGAGAGTGGAGTGGATGAAGAGAGGAGCATGAGAGAGAGGATGCAAGTTAGTGAGAGAGGAGATGATTATTGAGTTTACATTTAAATTCTTGCAGATTGTAGCTGTCGGAGAAGAAAGTAAATGTAAGGGACAGAAATCTTGTATTTAAAATCAGAAATGTTGAAATTTATGGAATGCATGTTGAGGAAAGAAAGCTTACTGAATCTAATACTCACGTGATGTGGTGAGTAGCAACAAAAAACTGTGAGTACCGTTTTTAATGTAGAACAAAGTCAGAAAGAGGTGAAAAAGGTAAAAATTCATTAGAGTAACAAAAATGAACAGTAAGTTCTGGAAAGATATCATCGCCTACGTACTGACACATAAAAGAATGGAAACTATATTCAAAGTCAGTATCAGTTTCGGCTTAGGCAAACAAATTTGTTTAAAAGAGCGTATAGAAGCATTGTGTTTGCATAAAGATTTTTTCTTGTCCAAGTTGAATAAAATTACTTAAAAACAGCTTTTGTCACTTGTCTAATTAAAAGATGACAATTTCCAAGGACGATTGTCAACACAGCAGCCGTATTTAATGGACATCCAAAGAGATTGTCATTTTGAGGACACATCTCTGTTTACACACACACACACACACACACACACACACACACACACACACACACACACACACATACACACACAAGTATATATATATATATATGTATATATATATATATCTTTTTAAACTGTTTATGTATTTCTCACTTTTCTTATGTATACGCTTATATATTTAATATCATCTCTTTTTCTCTTTTTCTCTTTTTCTTTCCCCCTCTCTCTCTCTCTCGTTATCTCTCTCTCTCTCTCTCTCTCTCTCTCTCTCTCTCTCTCATACATACAGACATACACATGTATGAAACTGGTGACGATACTTGAAATTATCTATTCATATCTGTGCATATATACATAAATGCATATTCAGATAATATGTTTTATTTGTATAACTTTTTGTTTTCTCGTTTCTACAAGCTAGGAACCGGTTTATTCCATGACTTAATTTCTGTATGAGGCAATGTCACTTCCAACTTTTAATGACATAAAGAATATAAAACAACTATATGCTTTTTTGCATTTGTCTGTAATAGCAGTACTAAAAATCCTTAATCAACAAGCCTAAAAAAAATACTATCAAGCCTAAGAAGACATAATGTATTGCTGTCAATAGGAGAAACAGCTTTAAATTCGGGATAAGTACTGGAGATGTCAAGATCAAATAAATACAGAAATTTAGATGTCTGGGAAGTGCTTCACAGAGGAGAGAATATTCGACACTGAAGTCCCAAGTTGAATCGGAAAACGGAAAAATGCCTTCCAAAAGTTAAGCAAAGTAGTAAGAAACAGGAAAAGTTTGTTAAAACAAAGAAAAGTGTACTAAACTCTTATATAATATCCGTCCTCTAATATTGCAGCAAACTATTGGCTATGTTCTTACAGCCAAGAAAAAACTGGAGGCAACAGAATTGTAATTCTACAGAAGGATACTGAGAATTCCATGGAAGGACCGAGTAAGTAACGAAGAAATAGTAAGAAAAATGAAAGCAAAAAGGTACATAATCAGAAAGAGAAAGCTAAAAATTCTTGAAGATATAAAAATAAGCAACGCTTAAAAAATTTACACGTTCAGGATATATCGAATAGGTCTACCCACGTCTATTGAACGGGTGAAGAAGCTCATCCCTTGTTTCCTGTTTAGGAAGCGGTTTCTGGTTTTCTATTTTCTAATCTCCTCCCTTTTTTTCAACTGGAGTAGATAGACTAAACTATCGCCCGGTTCACACTCCACCCATGTCTATTGAACAGGTGAAGAAGCTCATCCCTTGTTTCCTGTTTAGGATGCGGTTTCCGGTTTTCTCTTTTCCAATCTTCTCACTTTTTTTTTCTTTTTTTTCAATTGGAGTAGATAGACTAAACTATCACCTGGTTCACACTCCACCCACGTCTATTGAACAGGTGAAGACGCTCATCCCTTGTTCCCTGTTTAGGATGTGGTTTCCGGCTTTGTCTTTTCCAATCTTTTCACACCTATGTAGCCCACTGCACATCAGTGGCGTTACCGTCTTGCTCGGGGTGATATGATTAAAAAAAAAGTTAAGGGAGAAAAGCGGACAACCTACCTAACACTACTGCGTAAATACGATAGTAAAATAGGGGTGGGGAGACTTGAAAAAGGGACAAATGTTCCTAAGGGTTTAGTCAGTCAGTTAAATGCTATAAGTGATACATGCCTGGGCGATCATGTCTTGAAAGACACATGATTGACTGGGAAGACGATTATTTCGCATCAGGTCATCATTACTTTCTGCGGTAGACTAGTTGCTGACCAAGGCTATAGAACCCAATCTGTTCTGTTATTTAACCCATGACTGGAGAGAAGAGACGGATTAATACCTTTCCCAAGAATTCGAATCCCCGATTTCTAATCTGTCGCCCGGTTCACACACCACCCACGTCTATTGAACAGGTTAAGAGGCTTATCCCTTGCTCCCTGTTTAGGATGTGCTTTCCGGCTTTCTCTTTTCCAATCTTTTCACTATTACGTAGCCCCCTGCACATCAGTGGCGTTACCGCCTTCCTCGGGGTGATACGATTAAAAAAAATATCCACTGCACCACAACGCACATCCGTGATCCTAAGAGTCACAAGGAATAAAAGGTTATGGAGATCCATGATAACCTACTCATTGAAGAGAAACGGCACAGAAAAAACATACCAGATCTGGTTTCCGTGCATTTTTTAATGATTTGTATTTTACAATTTATCAAAATTCTACAGGTTATTTAAAGCCAAAAATATTGTCAGATCTTAAAAAATGGAGTTAATAAACATCTTCTGGTACAAAGCCCTATTAGTTAATCCGTATTTGGCTCAAGATTCATAGCTAGGTTTCTATCTTTCCTAAGAGTATATGCGTGTAAGTATAGAAAAGGAACCCAAATGGAATTGGGATTCGGCTCTACAATTTCTAATTCCTTGCCATTATCAACTACACTATTCTCACATCCAAGCTTGCAATACCATATATTTTCAAGTGGTCACCTATCAAGGTACTGACCTGGCTCGATGTTGCTTAACTTCGGTGATCGTACGGTAACCGGTGTTTCAACGTGATATGGCCGTAAGCTGATATCCATAAATGCAGAGAACAAGATTGGTTATATCGTAAATATCTCTGTCTAAAGTGCAGTGTAAAATTAAAAAAAAGATATACCAGTATTGAGAAATAACTGAAAATAGAATGTCAATAACTGATGCTAGCAAAGGTATTCATCATTATTTAAAAGATTGGGACAGAGTAAAGAAAAAAAAAGTGTAAAATGTTATAACTGAAAATTCAGATGAAAGAGAAATACTTGAACAATGCCAATGTTGAATGCACCTGGAAAAGAGGTTTCGAACGTGATTGCTATTAACCTCTCGTAATCGATCGAACTACACAGAAATCAATAAATCTCTGAGAGTAAATAATTCTTGATAAATAAATCTTTGGGACTTACAAGGTTCACATATTTATGGCATTACTCTTTTAAAAAATATCCTTAATGACCTTAAACAATTCAATAAAAGAGTCACATATAACTTATATTTTCATCATCATCATCATCATCATCATCATCAATCATCATCATCATCAATCATTATTATTGTAGAATGAGTGGATATGGTTTAATGTAAATGGCAAACGTATTTAATAAAGTTTGCAATAAATAATTACAAGAAAAAGAGCAGGTGAAAAGATTATATAAAACAAGGAAACAAGATATACAAAGCAAATTATCAGTAATAAGGGAAAGCAACAGAAATAGGGTAAAAAGTTAAAAAGCTAAGAATTCCGGTTGATGCCTAAGAGCAAATTCAGATAAGCGAAAACGGCGTTCTTACTTCAAGGCAAGAGAGACTGGAAGTGAGTTCATATCAAACCAACAACCTGACTATTTTATTCGCTAAGAAAAAACCACAGGATGTATTTGTGTACTTTTGCCTATAAACAATGAGAGAAAAGTATTGTTCACTCATACCTATTTTTGGAGGAGAGCCAACAGCAATAATAAAAAAATATTATTATTATTATTATTATTTGTATTAGTAGTAGTAGTAGTAGTAGTAGTAGTATATCATTTTTAACATTTTAATTTTTATTATTATATCATTTTTTAACATTTTAATTTCTGCTATGGTCACACTACCTACCAATTCAGATCGTGGTGTGTTGTTATAGCTACATTTCATTTTTTTTCTGTATTCCATAACATCACTATTGTTGCATGGACAAATTTTTTCTTAGTTTGTCGGCTGTACTTATCAAGACAATTTTTTGTAAAACTCGTAAGTTGGGATTTCCAGGGATTCTTTCAATCTGTTGTTTTGTTCTTTTTTTATTGTTCCAAGCGCACCTATTATGACTGCTACCTTTCTTCTTTTCAACTTCCACATTTTTCTATTTCAATTTCCAGGTCTTAATACTCATACTAGAAAAAGAAAAATACTTCAGAAATGGAATGGGTATATTGCTGATCTCTTCCACGACAGGAGAGAGCAACCAACAATACAGAAAAGTACGAATGGAAGAGAAATATTAAAAACCTAAGTGGAATCGGCAATGGCCAAATTGAACAGTAATAAAGCAGCAGGATTCGATGGGATTGTAATACAGATGTTGAAACACTTAGAAGACTTTAGTATAGACAGGTTCACAGAAATAATAAACGAAATCTACAATTAGCGGCAATATATCGGAGGACCTAAGCAGACTAATTTTCATAGCACTACCTAAGAAACCAGGTGCAAAGGAATGTGAAGTCCACCGAACAATCAGCTTAATGAGCCACATAACAAAACTCATCATCCAGGTTCTATTGAAGTATGGGCTCAGCAAAATTGGCCCAAAGATAGGATAAGAACAGTGTGGCTTTGTTAAAGATACCGGAACAAGGAATGCAATATTCATACTCAGACTGCTATCGGAAAAGGCAACAGAAATGCAGAAATAACTCTATCTGTGCTTTATGGACTATGCAAAGACATTTGACAAAGTATGCCACAAAGACTTCATAGAGATGCTCGACAACCTCGATATTTTCGGCAAACACGTTAGGATAATCAAGAATATATATATTAACAGTAAACCGCTTCAGTACGGATAGGAAGTGAACTCAGCAGCAATACAAAAATAGAGTGATGTAGGGCAAGGATGCGTTTTCTCACTGGATCTATTCAACTTAAAGAGTGAAACAATTCAGAGAGAAATAAAACCGCTGCCATGATTTGTGATTTGCGGTTACAATCTCAGCAATGTGAGATATGCAAATGACACAGTGCTGATTGCACACACGGAATAATAATGCAGGATCTGTTCCAGTAGGTAGCAAGAGAAAGCGAAAAGAAAGGACTAAGCATAAATTTCAAGAAAACTGAATGTATGATCATCAGCAAAAAGAAGAGCCCAAAATGCCAACTACACGCCGGAGAAACTAAAATAAAACAAGTAAAGAAATTTAAATGGGAAGCATGCTGACAGAGTATTGATAGACAGAAAAATCTCATTAGAAACAAAGAAAAGATTACTGGATTGCTATGGGACGACTGTTCTTCTGTATGGCAGTGAATGTTGAACGACCTCTTCAGTGAGGAAAGAAAGGCTTGAGACAGCAGAAATGTGCTTTTCTAGAAGGAAACCGAGAATGACATGTACTGAGCATGTGACTAACAACGAGGTGTTGGAGAGTATGGAAACGAGGAGAAAACATACTTAATATAAGGAAGAGACAGATGATGTTTCTGAGACATCGAATGAGAAAAGAGGGCCTGGAGTATTTAATACACACAGGACGGATGGAGGGAAAAACAGGGGAAAGACTACTTGATAGCCCTCAGCTAATGGATGACAGAGCGGGGTTTGGGAGACATACAAAGAGGAAGAATTTTGAGAACGACCAGAGACAGAGTCAAATAGAAATCTATGATCGCCTACGTCCTGAAGGGACACGGCAATTCCTTGCTTGCTATGTTACAATCGACAGGACAAGCCGTATCAATTTGTAGACAAGCTTTTTTTCTTTTCGGTTTTGGATAATAATGTCCAACCTATTTGCTTCAATTTTCTTGTCTCTGTAATCCCAAAGAATGGTTACGTATTCTATTTTTGGAACTGGTGCTTGATAAAGTTCGTACCAGTGTTTGTTTACGTATTTTCGAAAGTGTTTGCACATTGTACAGTGTAAATATTGCCCCGTGACGATTTTTACTTTCATTTGAGGCAAGTACAGAACATCCTAAGATTGGATGGTCTATGGTTTTCTGGTCCGTCAGTTAGTTAAGTGCCATACGTGATACACGCTTGGGTGATCATGTCTCGAAAGAGACATGACTGACTGGGCAGAAGATTATCCCGCAGTAGGTTGCCATTGCTTTCTGCAGTAGATTGATTGCCGACTAAGGCTATAGAACCCAATCTGTCCTGCTATTTAACCCATAACTAGAAGTAATAGACGGATTAATACCTTTCCCAAGGGTATTTGCGCGTAAGTGAATACAATGGATTCAACTGGAATTCGAACTCGGCTCCCCGGTTTCTCGTTCCGAGCCGATATTCACTTCGTCACAAAACTGTCATTATTGTTATTATCATTATTATTGTAGCTGTTATTCAGACATCTAATATAGAGAGAGAAATAGAAATTTTGAAAGAATAAAAACAAAGCAAAATTATTTTTCTGGGTTCGATGTAAGTCACTATTCAAACAATTTTGATATTTTTGATCTAATGTATAAAAAACAGTCTAAAAGTGTTGGTGAAACATGATTTCACCTCTAGCAAGTAAATAATGCTACTAAGCGGCTGTTGGAAGTGAAAGAGAATGAGAAAAGGTTAGGAAAAGAAACCGGTAAGCAGGAAACAAAGGATAATCACATACTCCAATTTAAAACAAGATTAAAGAAACTGCTGGTGAATCAAGGATCATTGTCACCGAATTCTTAGTGAAAGAGACTATAATCGTCTTCTTCTTTTATGTACCTTGTCCTTTCAAGACATGGCGATCATGACCCTCCACATCTCCCTATCCTTGGTGGCTGTTAGCACGCCTTCTCCTGTAACATCTCGCAACTCCCGTTCTGCTATCCACCTACCCAGGTCCTTCAAATATGTTATCCGCTGCTTTCCCCTGTCTCTTTTTCCTTCTACCTGGCTTGTAAGTATCAGGTTCTTCAAGCTCTCCTTCCTCATTGCATGTCCCAGGACCTTTAGTTGTCTCTTCTTGATGCCCTTTCTTTTCGTTTCCATCTTTTCCAAAACCTCATCATTGTTCACATGCTCGATCCATGATATTCACAGCATCCTTAGATGTAGAACCACATTTCAGCTGCTTCAAGGTTTTCCTTCATCTTTGATGATATTGTCCAGCATTCACTACCATATTGAAGAACTGACATCACATAGCAATCCAGTACTCACTTCTTTGTTTCTAGCAAACTTTTCCTGTTTCTTAATACTTTACTCAGCTTATGGAATGCATCCTTGTGCTTTTGGATCTCAGGAATATACATGTATGAAAACTGCTGTGACCACAAAGTGAGGGGCCAGTTTATATATTGATTGTAATATGTAATTGATCCCCCATTTTATATCCAGTATGTTTCTGTAGAACCACATTTCGATTATATTGTCCAGTATTCACTGCCATATTGAAGAACTGACATCACATAGCAATCCAGAGCTCTCTTCTTTGTTTATAGTGAAAGTTTCTTGCGTTTTAATACTTTACTCAACTTCTGAAACGCGTCCTTCGCCATGCCAATTTGCCTTCAGATCACTGTTTAGTACTTTCTGTCTTCTGTTAGAACACTTCCCAGGAATTCAATTTTTTTATCTGCTTGATTTTAGTACCCCCAACCTGTATTTGGCATTTTGGGATGCTCCTTTTGCTGATAACCATGCATTCAGTTTTCTTTCAGTTTATTTGTAGTCCTTTTTTTTTGTCACTTGAAAAATTACGACTACATAGTCAGTCAGTTAAGTGCCATACGTGATACACGCTTGGGCGATCATGTCTAAAAAGAGACATGACTGACTGGGCAGAAGATTATCCCGCAGTAAGTTGCCATTGCTTTCTGCGGTAGACAGGTTGCCGACCAAGGATATAGAACCCAGTCTGTCCTGCTATTTAACCCATAACTGGAAGGAAGAGACGGATTAATACCTTTCCCAAGGGTATTTGTGTGTAAGTGAATACAATGGATTCAACTGGAATTCGAACTCGGCTCCCCGGTTTCTCGTTCCGAGCCGATATACACTGTACCACAACGCACATAACTGGTCTAAAAACTTACGAAAATACTAAGGAGAGTGCTGAAAAACCAAACGATTTTGTCAGTGGGTCGTCATGAACAGCTTTTCAGCATTATTTGTAGTAAAATCCAGAGAGAAATAATTATCCGATCAATTAAGCTTTCTGTATCAATTTGGCTAAATATGTGTCACTATACGTTTGAATTTTATATGATATCCTTTACGAAGGTGTGTCTTTCTGCATCTTATAAAAATAAATGGAGATATAAATGTTGTCTCATAAGCTTATACAAAACTTATAGTTGTATTTGTGCTAAAGTATATGTTTGTTCGTTTTTTGTTGTTTTTAATACAAGAAATTAAAACTTTTAATAAAGTAGTCTTTACTTTTCGGGAGTATTTTTCTAAATATTATTATTGTACTAATGTACAGCACTCTCAACACACCCAGTAAATATTATTAACGGAACATTTCGACATATTTTATTATGAGTAAACTTTGTAAGAATGAAGACAAATAGATCGTTATTAATTAATAAATACAAGTATATTAAATGACCTGAACTACCAATATCACCAGTTTCATAAACACACAAAACACGCCTAAAAATAACTTAAGATAGATAGATAGATAGATAGATAGATAGATAGATAGATAGATAGATAGACAGATGAGATAGATAGATAGATAGATAGATAGATAGATAGATAGATAGATAGATAGATATAAACAGACTGAGATAGATAGATAGATAGATAGATAGATAGATAGATAGATAGATAGATAGATAGATAGATTAAGACTGAGATAGATAGATAGATAGATAGATAGATAGATAGATAGATAGATAGATAGATAGATAGATTACAGGCTGAGATAGATAGATAGATAGATAGATAGATAGATAGATAGATAGATAGATAGATAAAGATAGGTATAGATAGATAGATAGATAGATAGATAGATAGATAGATAGATAGATAGATAGATAGATAGATAGAAAGGAATAGGCTGAGATAGGTAGATGGAGGGAGTGACTAGTAGGAAGAAAGCATGAAAGAGACAGACGATGATAAATATAACGGCTAACTGTGCAGAGAAAGTTAGGAAAACTTCGATACACTTATGCAATGCTTCTATGAACGTACAATAATGTTTAAACACACACACACACACACACACACACACACACACACACACATATATATATATATATATATATATATAAGTTTTGATACTAGATACATTTCATTATTCGTTCTCTTTCTCTTTTCCCCCGTTACTTATTTTCCTTCTCTCACACTCTCGATCCTCTCTTGAGTTTTGTCTCTCTTTCTTTGTTGCTATATTTTTTTTTACTCTTTTATTTTTTATTTTTTTGCACAGTTTCGTGCGGGCGCGCGTGTGTGTGTTTGTGCCTCTATGTGTGTGTATGTGTGTGTGTGTCTCTGCACGCCGACGTCTCTCTATGCGTGTGTTTGTTTGTTCATGATGGGAGGTACAATTCTGGCCGTGCGTTCAAACTTTAGTCCTTTCCTACGGTCAAAGCGTTTTGTAACATCTGGCGCGTTTGCTGTACCCAACGTGTTGGACATGTTTGCTAAGCCCTCTTAATCGTGTAGAAACATTCTTTTAACACCGTTTTTATGTTGTATTTCGTGATAGTGAAAACTGATTATGCTGTTAAAACAGAACGTTTCTTTGGCTGTCCTCTAAGTCAATTCTTGAGAAGTGAAAAAAAAATAACCCTTTAGTTCATCTCTCTGAATACTAACAACAAAATTTACAAAATCGCAAAATATGAAAAGAGATATTTAAAGAAGAAAAAAATCGATGACATTTTTGTTTGTTTTTTAATCTGAGCCAACAAAAGAAAAGCAATGAAATTGTTTCTTCTTACCTCTATTTCTATGTATTTTATGTAATATTTTATTCCAAAATATTAATTATGAATCTATCTATTCTATTAATTATTCTATTAATAGAATCTACCTATTGCAATAGAGGAACGAGAACAGCTCCCAAAATTACAAATTCTATTATTTAGATTCTATTAATTATGAATTTATCTACATAACGTTCGTGTGGGTGACAAATTATCTAAACCCTCCAAGCTCTCTCTCGCAAGCAAAATTTGGCAAGCCTCTCACTTGCTCTATAAGTATTTCCATTAAAAGTGCTCTAACGAACTACATTCCTTAGTTCTTCCTGTTTTAACCTTCATGTCTAAGACATGCCACGGCACATGCATTGTAGCAAACAACCCACATCCCCTCTGTTTTTCATCAGCTTCACTCGAACAGCTTTTCTCCCGAGAAACCGTTGCTCTGTGGAATGGACATGGTTTCGATAAAGTCTCTGGGTTATTTTTCAGGTATTATTAATAAACTTTAGTTTTTGTCTTTCAAATGCCAAATATTGAATTACTCGGCTAGATCCTTTTGAATAATGAATTACCTCCCCTGTTTCTTTTGAAGTTTGGTCGATTCCATTTTTTTTTTTTTGTATTTTCACTCTTGAGAGCAGTGAAGTTCATAACAGTTACTATTTTTCATTTTAATAATCATTTTTGCTACTTGTTGAAATTATGTCAGTATTACCTTGGCAGAGGTTTATGTTCTTTGACTGTTCTGTCTAGCTTAATTTATTTTTGTATTTTATATATACAGTAAAAGCCCGAATTTTAATCGTGGGGATCTAATGATTTTAAAACACAGGATGATTGTTGATCCATCATTTTATAACAGATTTATACTATTTATTCTTTATTTCAAATTCCTTCTGAGGTAGACATTTAAGGCTCTCTGTATATTTCATTGTGGTTCAATGTATATAGGCTCGTAATGAAAAATCGGAAAACCGAGCCGGAATTCCAGTCGAATTCGCTTCATCCAATTATACACGAATTCCCTTAAGAAAGGTATTAATCCATCTCTTTTCCATCCAGCGATGGGTTAAATAGCAGGACAGATTGCATTCTGTAGCCATGGTTGGCAAGCGGATTACCACCGAAAGAAATTGCAATCTACTGCAGGAGAATCTGTTGCCTAGTTATTCATGGACCGAAAAAGATATGATCACCCAAGCTTTATTGGTTATGGAATTAACACACATGTGTGTGTGTAATATAGACAAGTTTTGTCAATTTATTTTATGTAAATATTTTTCATATTGTCTGATAAGCTTAACAGCATTATCATTAAATGATAAAAGAAAATCACAATATTGATACATAATTTATTTTATAATCCACTCTAAGCTTTCGGCTTACATAAGCCATTTTCAAAGATTTCAAATTACATTATAATTATAACAATTCACGGACAATAAAGACAATAATAACAGTCTGTTTTCGTTGATATGAAAGATTTCCAATTAAAAAATTTACATAAAATAAATAAACAAAACTTGTCTATATTATTTTATCAAACATGCATCAATAAAACATGCATCAATAATGACCAAAATAGGATAAATATTTTTTAAACTGATAGACACTTTCCAAAAGGATCAGAAGTAAATAAAATTTTCAACAGAAACACAATAAAACTAAGTTATAGATGTACTAGTAATTTAGATAGTTTCATAAAAAAGCAAAATGCCAGAAACATAGATAGCAACGTACAAAACCAAACCACTAATAAAGAATGCAACTGCAGGGACAAAAATAAATGTCCATCTCAAGGACTTTGCAACACAAAAGAAATCATTTACTAGGCAAAGATACATGACCCAAACGACCAAAATAAAATATATTTGGATTCAACCAAAGATACCTTTAAGACCAGTAGGTTCAATCACAGGTCTACATTCAAAATAGAAAACTTAAAAAACTGTACAAAATTGGCTAGCCAAGTGTGGAAATTAAAGTCAAACTATGGAAAAGACCTAGACATGACATGGAGTATAGTAAAAAATAACCAAGCCTTACAACGGTGGCAAAATATCAAGACTGTGCAGAAAAGAAAAGTTAGCGATTATGCTATTCCCAAACAAAAGCGAAGTGTTGAATGAAAGAACGGAAATTATGACTAAGTGTAACCATAATAAAAAATACCTCTTAAATTAATACAACTATGGACGATAACGCCATATTCCTTGTAATTTTATTGCGCGTTGAAAAATTCCCTGACACGTGAGCGTTCAAAAAAATAAATAAATAAATAAAAAAAATAAAACACTGTTACGTGAGCGTTCTTAAAAAAACGGTAAACGGTAAAATCAGTCATTGCAAATTGCCTGAAGACACCAGTCATGATAGAAACCTAGGTCGTGTAATAACACTTTTACAAATGGAATAATAACCCTCTAAATAAAATATTCAATAAAAATACAATTAAACTAAGCTATAGCTGCGCCAATAATCACAAAATATTAAAAGCACACAACATAAATAACTCCAACACTAATACCAGTCCGGCCCCTAATTACAACCTATGTAACTGTAGAAACCCTAACCGATTTCCCATGGACAATAAATATCTAACGAAATCCCTGATATATAAGTGTTCGATCTCATCCATGGAGAATCCTAAGGATGAAAAATGTATATCGGAAATACCATGAATGTATTTAAAAAGCGATATTACAATCACCTCCCATCCTTCAATAACAAAGAAAAACAAAACATGACATCTCTCACCAAATACTTTTGGAAGTTAAAAGACGAAAATAAAACGCTTAAAGTTAAATGGAAAATCCTTAAACAAGCAAGAACAGCTAAATCTATGAAGGAACCATGTTTCCTCTGTCTTCAAGAAAAAATTGAGATCCTTAAATATATGAACAGTAACAAGCTTTTAAACCAGAGGCATGAAACCACAGTAAACTACAAGCACATTAGAGAGATAACATTACAATCATGCTAAAGAATTACCACAAGAGCCAGAGCTAGGACCATATATATATATATATATATATATATATATATATATATATATATATGTGTGTGTGTGTGTGTGTAAATTCTATAATAATATCGAATTACTAAATTCTAAAGTAAGGTTTAATATTCATAATTAATTAGTAAGGTTAATAACCATAATTAGAGTAAGTTTAATAATCATAACCACAACTAGAGTAAGGTTAATAATCATAACCATAATTAGATGAATCATATATTGACTAGATTTAAGAATAGAAATTTAGAATTTAAAATTTAATAGAAAAAACGGTCAAGATTAAATATGCAAACTTACATTAATTATAAAGATTCTGCTTAAATAAAAATGAATAAAAATATCCACGCCAACTACTTCGGCTCTTCTAAGAAATCCATAAAGATATAGTCTAGTCCCTAGATAATTAAAATTTACAACTGTCTAGAGCTCAGGGACTCTCATTAATCAACCACTTTAGAAACACCCTCTCCAAAAATTCCAACGGTTACAGACTTATTCCCCTATCACTAACCCTTACCAACACCTCTAACAAAACACTCTCTCCAAAAAGTCCAACGGTCAAAGACCTACCTCCCTAACACTAACCCCCACCAACACGTCGAACAAAACTACATAAATATAAAGAAAAAGGATTTCCAGTACTTTACACACAACCTGATGAGACATTGAAGTTTCAATGTCGAAAGGAACGTACCTTCGTAGCGAATATATATAGAATAATTATGTACATGTTCTAAAATATAATTTATATATATATATATATATATATATATATATATAACTCATAGATGCTGATATACCGCTTAAACAAAATCCAATAACATCCAAAAATTTATAGATAATAACTCTCTCCCTCACACACACACACACACACACACACGTGTGTGTGTGTGTGTGTGTGTGTGTGTGTGTGTGTGTGTGTGACAGAGATGATTATTATTTGTAAATAGCAATGACTTTTTGGATGTTATTTGTTTCATTTTGTTTAACCGATATATCAGCATCTATGGGTTATTTAATGCCGAAATTTAATCTAAATATTTTGAACAAATTTATGGCTTCAACTAAATATTTACTATAAATAGGTATTTTTGGTAATTTTACTATAAATTGATATTGTTGGTAATTTTATTATAGATAGGTATTTCTGGTAATTTTATTATGAAAAGATATATTTCTGTACGTTCATAATGTTTTGTTTTTTGTTTAGTGTTTCACTATTTGCTCACAGTTGAAATCTTAACAGGTGCTACCACACGAGGTCAGAATGGACATAACAACAATAACAATTAAGAGATGCTTGCACACTTCTCCAAACCTCTAAACTCCTGATCAAAGGCCTTCCTGCCAGATCATCATACCTAGGACTATGACTTTTGGGAAAAGAATGGTTTCTGCTTGTTTCCTTCACTATTTTGAATTCAGAGTACTTATTAGATGTGCTTGTATTTTTAAATAACGCGTCCAATCAGGACGTTTTAATACTAGTTGTTTACCGAATACAAATCACAAGAGTCAATTAAAATAGAGAATTACTGAATGACATCGTTGCAAGAAAGCAAAATATGTTGATTATCAGGATATGTAGAAAAGTAATAGTTGACTCTAGACATGAAGAGGAATGCATTTTAGCAATTACGGAAGTATCATCTCAGATTCTGTTTCACAATATAGCTTTTCTTGAAAGGAAACTGCCAAAATATAACTTCTTTATTAATAATGAAATATGAAGGGAACAGATTATTTATCACAGCATAGGTTGAGTTTTGAGTGAGTTTTTTTTTTTTTAACGGCATATCAACACCTCTGTGGGTTATTTAATACCAAAAAGGTCGGGTTTTATTTATTTATTTTTTTAATGTTCGGTTATAGTAAGAAGGTTGATTTAGTCATATTATAATAAAAAAAAAATTGTTTTATTCTTTCTTATTTTAGAAAACTGAAAATGTTTTCTACTTTGGTATTCAAAAATATTTTACTGAGAATAATTGCTTTCTTCAAAAATGTGTTATAGCATTAATATTTTCTTCAAAAATGTATTGTTAGTAAAATTCTATTTTTATGTATATATTTCTACATATTTTCCATATGTATTTTCATTTCTAATGTTGTATTTTCTTTCTACTCTTCTACCTTTTCTAGTTCTTACATTTATTCTTCTTGTCAGTTCATCCAGTACTGATAGTTCACTTCTAAGTTGTTCGATTTCTCTTACTATTTTTATTTTCCAATGTGGATCTTCATGTCTGCGAGACTGCCTTGTTTTTAATTTCATGTTCAATTTTTTGTTTCTGCTATTGCTGATGCATATATTGCTTCATTGAGATTTATATGAGTGTCTTCTACATTCAAAATTAATTTGAGTGCTGCACAGTAAAGCTTAATTGTTTCGAGGTTATACTTTGTTGGTTGTAATTTTGGGAGCTGTTCTCGTTCCTCCATTGCAATATTTTGTATTTGACTTATGTGGTTCTTGATTTCTTCCTTGGCTTCTTATTTTTATACTTTCATAGTGTTTTGACCCCATTTTGGGGGTTACCTTGCTGCCGGATGCAGTTTACCGTCATGCCTAGGACCCATCACAGTGTAAGTGGCATGGCGGATTTTATATCTGAACGTTATAACTACTCTTAACTGGTGTAGTTAGTCAATGTTGCACATAAAAATTCTTCTTCTTCTGTGTTCCTTGTCCTTTCAGGACGTAGGTGATATTGGCTTTTCATGTCTCTCTGTCCCTGGTGACTCGTAGCACGCTTTCTCCTGTTACACCACGCAACCTTCGTTTTGTCATCCACCTGATGAGGCTCTTCAAATATGTTATCCGCTGATTCACCTGTCTCTTTTTCTCTCTATCTAACCTGTTAGTATCAGGTTCTCCAAGCCCTTCTTCCTCATTGCATGCCCCAGAAACTTCAACTGTCTCTTCCTGGTTCTCAGTATTATTTTTTTCGTTTCCATCCTTTCCAAAACGTCATCATTGCTAACATGCTCGATCCATCCGCAGCATATTTCTTTCAAGTGCTTTCAGTTGCTTCAAGGTTTTCCTTCATCTTTGATGATATTGTCCAACATTCACTGCCACATTGTAAAACTGACATCACATAGCAGTCTAGAATTCTCTTCTTTATTTCTAGTGAAAGTTTCCTTTACTCAGCTTCTGAAACACGTCCTTCACCATGCCAATTCGTCTTTGAATCTCTGTGTCGCATTTTCTGTCTTCTGTTAAATCACTTCCCAGAAAAAAAAAAAAAAAAAAAAAAAATTTTACCTCTTTGATTTTAGTATCCCCCACCTGTATTTGGCATTTTGGGTTACTCTTTTTCTTTTTTTTTTTTTTTGATGACCATGCATTCGGTTTTCTTGCGATTTATTTGTAGTCTTTTCTTGTCATTCTCTTCATCTTTCTTCTGTAGGAGAACTTGTTTCATTTGCGTGTCTGCTATCTGCACTGTATCATGCACATAAGAATAGTCCTTTATTTATTTTTTTTCAATTGGAGTAAATAGACTAATCTATCGCCCGGTTCACACTCCACCCACGTCTATTGAACAGGTGAAGAGGCTTATCCCTTGTTCCCTGTTTAGGATGTGGTTTCTGGCTTTCTCTTTTCCAATCTTTTCACTCCTTTATTTATTTATTTTTGTTTTTTCAATCGGAGTAGATAGACTAAACTATCGCCCGGTTCACACTCCACCCATGTCTATTGAACAGGTAAAGAGGCTTATCCCTTGTTCCCTGTTTAGGATGTGGTTTCCGGCTTTCTCTTTTCCGATCTTTTCACTCTTTTCTTTTTTTTTTTTTAATTGGATTAGATAGATTACTCTATCGCCCGGTTCACACTCTACCCACGTCTGTTGAATAGGTGTAAAGGCTCATCCCTTGTTCCCTGTTTAGGATGTGGTTCCCGGCTTGCTCGGGGTGATACGATTAAAAAAAGATAGTTGCTATAAAATGTCATGAAGATGTTTCGTCTGAAGTGAAACTTTTATAGAGAAGAAAAGCTGTGTATAGTACTGGGCTCTTACTAGCTTCCTTTTATTATATATGAATTATCATAACTTCTCTGGAAAGTTAGTAGCGTGGGAAAATCGCTGATTTTTTAAGTGGATTCACTCGTCTAGACTGACTGACACGTAAGGTTAGAAAGCTTATCATACCCTATTATTTAAGCCATAGCTGGGGAATTAAAACGATTCACACTTTCCAAATGGCACTTGTGCGGAAATCAACAGGACACCTGATGAGAGAATTTGAACTTTTTACTCCAGTCCTGATAATCATTATGTCACCCACAAAAACTCGTATTTTAACAATAAAACGGCTATTAGTTATTATATAACGGAAAACGGTGGGTAATTAGGTATAAATATGAAATTAGGTCTTCACTCTTATCAGTATGTATCAGAAAATAATATTCGACTTTCCCACTACTAATAATTTATATTGCATTTATTTTCATGTCTCCGTCTTTTACAACTGTTCTTATTCTCTTTCTTGAAAGGTCTATGTTTTTATCTTTCTTCTTTTTGTCTCATATTTTTTCTCTCGCACACACACATTCTCTCTCTCTCTCTCTCTCTCTCTCACTCGTTATCTATCTATCTATCTATCTATCTATCTATCTATCTATCTATCTATCTATCTCAGCCTGTTAATCTATCTATTCATATCTATCTATGTATCAATCTATCTATCTCAGTCTGTTCATATCTATCTCAGTCTGTTCATATCTATCTATCTATCTATCTATCTATCTATCTATCTATCTATCTATCTATCTTGTAATTGTCTTTCTTAAATATATTTTGCTTCATTTTTAATTCATTTTTATTCATTTTATTCTTATATATTTCGTCTTTTTACTAATAATCTTTTTTCTCCCTTTCGTCCTGTTTCAAGACTATTTCTGTCTTCCATTTCTTGATCATCATTACTTTTTTAGTACATTTTCTGTTCTCCTGTATGGCAGTTAATGCTGAATTATCTCTTCCAAGATGAAGAAGAGGCTTGAAGCAACAGAGATCTGGTTCTGCAGAGGCATGCTGAGGATACAGCAGACCGAACATATAAGCAACGACGAAGTTTTAGGGAAAATCGAAACAAGATGGAAACTAATACTTAATATGAGAAAGAGACAGTTGAGGTTGCAGAGGCATATAATGAGTACTTGGAATATCTGATACTCACGGGGCAGATATATGAGAAGAGGGGCAGAAGATAACGACGTAAAACATACTTAATGAACTTGAGTAAATAAATGGCAGAGCAGAAATAACAGAAAGAATAAGTTTATGCCTTCGTCTTAAGAGGACCCGACACATCAGGAAGAAAACTTATCTGCCTATAAAACAGAATGCTTTAACTACAAATTTCCAGTGTCTCGCTTTACATTTAGAAGTGAGTTTCAACAGTGTAATAAGCATATAACAAACCCATGATCAATTCAAAACAAAATTCACACAAAACATGCGAAATTAATGATATCCATGCTATTGATCTTAAAATATGTACCATTGCACTGCCTTCTGTTATATCTCTAAACTCTAGAATAAATACTTTGTTTTACCTTGCTTAGGAGCTGGGCTTAGAAAAATAAAAGAAAGACGCAGTTTATTCCGATTTCAAAAGAAGAGGAAATTGTGGAAAGTTAAGATCGCCAATGTACTGAAGGGACATAGCATATAAAGAAGTTAATATTTGTAAAAGTCTTTATGATGTTTTCTACAGCAGAATATTCATTACCTTCAACGTTTTAATTCTATTCTGTTATCTGGGGTCAGGAAACATTGACTATCTTATAAAAATTCATTTTGTTTGCAATAACAAGAATTTAGATAGAGTTAGCTTCCTTGGTGCCTTGCATGTTGTATTCTACTTACTAAACTGGCCCTCGTTATCAGTGGCCATCATACAACACCCCACCTGCTGAGCTCAAGTGTTAAACCTCAATATATAGTGTGGTAAACCACATAAATGGGGTGGTGAAAATAGAATTATTATGCGTTTGATGAACCCTTGATAGGGTCACCTGTGAAAATAGAGGAATTACCGTTAATTTGATTCAACGACTAAAAACTAAGGGCAAGCCACTTCATATCGTGTGGATTCTAACTCTTGGTTAACGAGTACTTTTACAATATCTTTTAATTAATTTTCTGATTTTAAAATTAATTATTTAAATTAATAAAAATGATGATAATAATAATAAAATAATAATAATAATAATATTAATAATAATAATAATAATAATAATAATAATAATTGTTTTATTATAATTGTTATTATTATCATCATTTTTCATCATATTCCGATTTCTGCTATGGTCGCATGACCTACCAAGTTTGCTGGAAGACCTTAGGCAGGTCGTGGTGTGTCATTATGGCCCATTTCATGTTTTTTTCTATCTTCCCTATTATCCCTAGCGTTACATAGACAAAGTTCTCCTTTGTGTGTGGCCTGTACTTAATAAGACAATTTTTTCTATATCTCTTAAGCTGGGGTTTCCAGGGATTCTTTCAGTGTGTTGTTTTGTTCCATTTTATATCATTCCAAGTGCACCTACTATCTTTGGCACAACTCTTGTTTTCAATTTCCACATTTTTTTTATTTCGATTTCTAAGTCTTTATATTTTGACAGTTTTTCAAATTCCTTGATTGCTATGTTACAAAATGCTGGACAAGCCATATCAATTAATAGACATGTTTTTTTCTTTATGGTTTTTAACAATAATGTCTGGCCTGTTTGCTTCAATTTTTCTGCCTGTGTAGATGGTGTAATCCCATAGAATAGTAACATTTTCTATTTCTGTAACCGGTGCTGGGCGATGTTCATAGTGTTTGCTTACATATTTTCCATAATGTTTGGATATTGCCCAATGTAAATATTGCCCAACTCTATCGTGGCGATTTTTATATTCATTTGGGGCAAGCACAGAACAGCCTGAGATTAGGTGGTCTATTGTTTCTTGGTGTTTATCACAAAACCTGCATTTTGGATCAACATTATTATGTATAATATTTGCCTGAAAGTTTCTAGTGAAAAGACTTTGGTCTTGCACTGCAAGAATAAAGCCTTCAATCTCAGACTTTAATCCAGATGCACGTAACCATCGATGAGTATTAACTTTATCAACATTAGATTTATTGACACGTTCTGGATATTGGCCATGCAGTGGTTTGTCTTCCCAGCGTTGTTTCATCTGCTCAAGAGCTTTATCTTTGGCTTTCATTTTCATATTTTTTGCCGCAATAGTTGGTTCTTGGCATCTGTTTTGCTTTTCTACAGAAACTACTAACTGTAAATCTTGTTTGTATTTACTGCCTTCTTTTATTATTGAATATTTTTTCTTTCTTTCTTCATGTTGCCTTACTAATTGTATAATCCAGTCCTTTGTTGTTTCTATGTATGTTAGTAAGCCAATAACTGTTGTCTTGTATGATATTTCTAGCTGAATAAGACCTCTTCCACTTTCTTTACGCGGGATGTATAGACGGTCTACATCAGCCTTTGGATGATGCATCTTATGCTTAGAAAGAAACTTTCTTGTCTTAGAATCCATTCGCCTGATGTCGTTCAGAGTCCAGTTTAAGACGTTGAAACTATATTGGACAACTGGGATTGCAAGGCTATTAATGGCCGTAATTCTGTTCTGAAAATTCAATTCTATATCATTCGTAGCCTTCTATAGTTCTCTTTACGCACTGTTTCTTTAATTTTTTTATAGGGAATTTTTTCACTCTCATTTACACCTAGATATTTATAAGCTATCTTCTGGCTTCAATTCTTTTATTGCTACAGCAGGGTCTAAGCTAATTGAGGATGTTTGTTGTAGCGATACACGTAAAACTGTAGCTTTAGCACATTTATTCAAATTGAATTTCATTCCAATGTCTCCGCTGAAGCATTTTACATTATTATTATTATGTCATTTTTCATCATATTTCGATTTCTGCTTTGGTCTCACTACCAACCAAGTCTGCGGGGAGACCTAAGGCAGGTAGTGGCGTGTTGTTATGGCTCCAATTCATGTTTTTCTATCTTCCCTATCATATCCAGCATTACATAGATAAAGTTTTCCTTAGTGTGTGGGCTGTACTTAATAAGACAATTTTTTGTATATCTCTTAAGCTGGGGTTTCCAGGGATTCTTTCAATGTGTTGTTTTGTTCCATTTCTTATCATTCCAAGTGCACCTACTATCACTGGCACAACTGTTGTTTTCAATTTCCACATTTTTTCTCTTTCAATTTCCAGGTCTTTATATTTTGACAGTTTTTCAAATTCCTTGATTGCTATGTTACAAAATGCTGGACAAGCCATATCAATTAATAGACATGTTTTTTCTTTATGGTTTTTAACAATAATGTCTGGCCTGTTTGCTTCAATTTTTCTGCCTGTGTAGATGGTGTAATCCCATAGAATAGTAACATTTTCTATTTCTGTAACCGGTGCTGGGCGATGTTCATAGTGTTTGCTTACAGATTTTCCATAATGTTTGCATATTGCCCAATGTAAATATTGCCCAACTCTATCGTGGCGATTTTTATATTCATTTGGGGCAAGCACAGAACAGCCTGAGATTAGGTGGTCTATTGTTTCTTGGTGTTTATCACAAAACCTGCATTTTGGATCAACATTATTATGTATAATATTTGCCTGAAAGTTTCTAGTGAAAAGACTTTGGTATTGTGCTGCAAGAATAAAGCCTTCAGTTTCAGACTTTAATCCAGATGCACGTACCCATCGATGAGTATTAACTTTGTCAACATTGGATTTATTGGCACGTACTGGATATTGGCCATGCAGAGGTTTGTCTTGCCAGCGCTGTTTCATTTGTTCAAGAGCTTTATCTTTGGCTTTCATTTTCTATCATAATCTGATTTCTACTATAGAGGCACGACCTACCAAATCTGCGGGAAGACCTAAGACAGGTCGTGGTTGGTTGTAATGTCTCCATTTCATGTTTTTTCTATCTTCCTCATCATCCCTAGCGTTACATAGACAAAGTTCTCCTTTGTGTGTGGGCTGTACTTAACAAAACAATTTTTTGTATATCTTTTAAGTTGGGATTTTCAGGGATTCTTCCAATGTGTTGTTTTGTTCCATGTTTTTATCATTCCAAGTACACCTACTATCACTGGTACGCCTCTTGCTTTCACTTTCCACATTTTTTCTATTTCAATTTCCAGATTTTTATATTTTGATAGTTTTTCAAATGCCTTGGTTTCTAGGGTATAATCCAGTGAACAAACTATATCAATTAGTAAACAAGTATTTCTTTTTAGTAATTTCTAGCCTATTTGCTTTAATTTTTCGGTCTGTGTGGACGGTGTGATCCCATAGAATGGTGACATGTATTTCTGTAACAGTGCTGGGTCATGTTCATCCCAGTGTTTGTTTACATATACACTAAAGTGTTTGCCCATTGTTCAATGTACATATTCCATCACTCTATCGTGACGATTTTTATCTTAATTTACAGCAAGTATAGAAAATTCTGAGATTAGATGGTCTATGGTTTCATGGTATTTATCACAGAACCTGCATTTTGGAGCTACATTATTATGTATAATATTTGCCTGAAAGTTCCTAGTAAAAAGACTGGTCTTGCGCTGTAAGAATAAAACCTTCGGTTTCTGACGCACGTAACAATCGATGAGTATTAACTTTATCAACATTGTATTTATTAGCACGTTCTAGACATTGGCCACTCAGAGGTTTGTCTTGCTAGCGTTGTTTCATCTATTCAAGAAATGTGTCAATGGTTTTCTTATTCATAATTTTCAGTACAACAATTGGTTCTTGGTTTCTGTTTGGTTTTCTACAGAATTGTAGGAATATTATAGGACAACCAGCCAGTAATCAACTAGAATAGAAGTTGAGTCCAACTGACCAAAAACCCACCTGGGCAAATTGGTAGGTGGTTTAAATAACAACCTGGGAGATTCCATTCTGTTACAGGCAAGTCTATTCTGTAAGCAGTGATTGGCTGATAATTTCAGTGTGTACATTGAGTTCCATAAATATTGAGCACAATATCTACCATTTGTCTTTGGGCCACATAGGGACATGTATTCAGTTACAACCCTGTTTATTTGTGTCTGCCAACTGGACGCTAGTTGGACACATCAGGAAGGTGAGTGTCACAATCTTGAATGTTCACCTTCCTACAGGGAGACAAAAGAAAACCACCACGTTGAAAGGTAAGTTATTTGACTTCTACAAGAATCTACTAACTATAAATTTTGTTTGTATTTACTGCCTTCTTAATTATTGAATATTTCTTTCTGTTTTCATGTTGAGTAATTTTGTCATCCAGTTGTATGTTGTTTCTATGTATGGTAGTAGACCAAATGTTGTAGTCTTGTATGACAATTCTAGCTGAATAAGACTTCTTCCATCTTCTTTAGGAAGTAGGTATAGACAGTCTAATCACCCTTTGGATGATGCATCTTATGCTCAGAAAGAAGCTTTCTTGTTTTAGAATCCATGTCGTTTAGAGTCCAGTTTAAGATGTTGAAACTATATTTGACAACTGGGATTGAGGTTTATCTTGCCAGCGTTGTTTCATCTGTTCAAGAGCTTTATCTTTGGCTTTCATTTTCATATTTTTTTGCCGCAATAGTTGGTTCTTGGCTTCTGTTTTGCTTTTCTACAGAATCTACTAACTGTAAATCTTGTTTGAATTTACTGCCTTCTTTTATTATTGAATATTTTTTCTTTCTTTCTTCATGTTGCCTTACTAATTGTATCATCCAGTCCTTTGATGTTTCTATATATGGTAGTAAGCCAATTGTTGTAGTCTTGTATGACAATTCTAGCTGAATAAGACTTCTTGCATCTTCTTTAGGAAGTAGGTATAGATGGTTTATTTCAGTCTTTTGATATTAACCTTATACTTCTTCGTCTGATGTCATTTAGTGTCCAGTTCATGAAGTTGAAACTATTTTGAACCACTAAGATGGCAAGACTATTATATTTTGAACCACTAAGATGGCAAGACTATTATATTTTGAACCACTAAGATGGCAAGACTATTATATTTTGAACCACTAAGATGGCAAGACTATTAATGGCCATAATTTTCTTCTTAGAAGCCAATTTATTTTTTATTATTAGTCGTACCTTTCTAAAGTACACTTTTTCACGATTTCTTTCAATATCTTGTGGTAAATTCTTTCACCCTTATTCACGCCTAGATACTTTTAAGTTTCTTCCTGTTTTAATTCTTTTATTGTTACAACAGGATCTAAGTTAAGAGGATATTTGTTGTAGTGATCCTCGTAATATTTAGTACGTTTATCCGCACTGAATTTTATTCTAATATAATCACTGAAGAATTTTACAGTTTTTAGAAAACCTTCCAACTCACTCTCATGACTAGCATACAACTATAAGTCAACCATGTAAAATAGATAGCTTTTTTCTATTGGGCGTTTTTATAACCACATCCCATTTTGCTAAGTTGATAGATTAATGCTATTAGTGATATATAAGGAAAATAAAGAGTTACCTTAAACTGTTGATCTTTCAGATGGTGGTAAAATGTTGTTTACTATATCGACATACGTTATTTGATGATCATGGGTGATACTTGTTGATATTTAAGAACATTAAGATCTAGAATTGTGGTACACTGTCGAATGATAATATATCCAGAGAGTACTAAGATTTTTCTTTGCGTTGAAGCAGTTTTTCAATATCATATTTTTGCCCAAGTATACGATTGGGGGAACCGGTAATGTGATGCGATGACGTTGTGGCGCAGAAGTGGATGTATTCATTTGTATTTGCAATAATAATAATAATACTAATACTACTACTACTACTAATAATAATAATAATAATAATAAAGAATAAGACGCTATGAAAAAAAAGCAAGATTTTACAGAGAAAACAAGATTTTTCAGACTGATACAAAGAGATTTTATAGGGAAATAGGTAAAAAAAGAATTGAAGTGACAGTACCCCACAGAATGGAAGAAGTCACACAGTTCTGGGAAAAGATATGGGCTTGCCCTAAAGAACTTAGCAAGGAAGTACATTGGATTACGCAAGAGATAGAACGAATGAAAAATGAACCCGAACAGACATGGTCTGGAATTACAGAAGATGATGTTAAATATGCACTAAAAAAGCACACAATTGGAAATTCCCAGGCATAGATAAAATTCCTAACTTTTGGCTATATTATTTAAATGCAGCACATAAAAACTAGCCAAAGAACTTCAAGAAATGGTTGACGATCCCACTGAAATTCCTGCATGGATGACCAAAGGAATTACATTTCTTCTACCCAAGAATGGTGACACAAACAACCCGAAAAACTACAGACCAATTACATGTCTTCCGACAACATATAAACTATTAACATCTATTTTAACAAAGCAGACATATTTATTCTTAGAAAGAAATGACATGTTACCGCTTGAACAAAAAGGGTGGAAACGTGGCTGTTATGGTTGTAAAGACCAATTGCTGATTAACAAAATGATCCTGGAAAACTGCTACAGTACAAAGAAAAATTTTAGTACAGCCTGGATAGACTATCGAAAGGCATTCGATAGTGTGCCAGATGACTGGATTTTAAAGACTTTAAATATATACAAGATATCGCCCGTCATCATCAATTTCATCAAACAATGCATGTCTATATGGAAAACAACCCTTTACCTCAATCATATAAATGGAACCTATAAGTCTGATGAAATAAACATCAAAAGAGGTATATTTCAAGGTGATTCTTTATCTCCCTTACTATTCTGCATATCATTAATAGCACTAACCAGTCAACTTAATAAGACAGAATGTGGTTATAAAATAGGACAAAAGAAAATAAGCCATCTATTTTACATGGATGACTTAAAGTTATATGCTAAGAATGATAATGAACTGGAAGGTCTTCTGCAAACTGTAAAATGCTTCAGCGAAGACATTGGAATGAAATTTAATTTGAATAAATGTGCTAAAGCTACAGATTTACGTGGATTGTTATAGCAAACATCCTCAATTAGCTTTAGACCCTGCTGTAACAATAAAAGAATTGAAACCAGAAGAAGCTTATAAATACCTACGTGTAAATGAGAGCGAAAACATTCACCATAAAAAAATGAAAGAAATAGTGCGTAAAGAGTACTATAGAAGGCTACGAATGATATTAAAAACTGAATTAAATTCACAGAACAGAGTTATGGCCATTAATAGCCTTGCAATCCCAGTTGTCCAATATAGCTTTAACATCTTAAACTGGACTCTAAACGACATCAGGCGAATGGATGCTAAAACAAGAAAGCTTCTTTCTAAGCATAAGATGCATCATCCAAAGGCTGATGTAGACCGTCTATACATACCCCGTAAAGAAGGTGGAAGAGGTCTTATTCAGCTGGAATTGTCATACAAGACAACAACTATTGGCTTACTAACATACATAGAAACAACAAAGGATTGGATGATACAATTAGTAAGGAAACATGAAGAAAGAAAGAAAAAATATTCAATAATAAAAGAAGGCAGTAAATTCAAACAAGATTTACAGTTAGTAGATTCTGTAGAAAAGCAGAACGGAAGCCAAGAGCCGACTATTGCGGCAAAGAATATGAAAATGAAAGCCAAAGATAAAGCTCTTGAACAGATGAAACAGCGCTGGCTAGACAAACCTCTGCATGGCCAATATCCAGTACGTGCCAATAAATCCAATGTTGACAAAGTTAATACTCATCGATGGTTACGTGCATCTGGATTAAAGTCTGAAACTGAAGGCTTTATTCTTGCAGCACAAGACCAAAGTCTTTTCACGAGAAACTTTCAGGCAAATATTATGCATAATAATATGGATCCAAAATGCAGGTTTTGTGATAAACACCAAGAAACAATAGACCACCTAATCTCAGGCTGTTCTGTGCTTGCCCCAAATGAATATAAAAATCGCCACGATAGAGTTGGGCAATATTTACATTGGGCAATATGCAAACATTATGGAAAAGCTGTAGGCAAACACTGGTATGAATATCACCCAGCACCGGTTACAGAAATAGAAGATGTAACCATTCTATGGGATTACACCATCTACACAGACAGAAAAATTGAAGCAAACAGGCCAGACATTATTGTTAAAAACCAGAAGGAGAAAACTTGTCTATTAATTGATATGGCTTGTCCAGCGGATTGTAACATAGCAATCAAGGAATTTGAAAAACTGTCAAAATATAAAGACCTGGAAATTGAAATAGAAAAAATGTGGAAATTGAAAACAAGAGTTGTGCCAGTGATAGTAGGTGCACTTGGAATGATAAAAAATGGAACAAAACAACACATTAAAAGAATCCCTGGAAACCCCAGCTTAAGAGATATACAAAAAATTGTCTTATTAAGTACAGCCCACACACTAAGGAAAACTTTATCTATGTAATGCTGGGGATGATAGGGAAGATAGAAAAACATGAAATGGAGCCATAACAACACGCCACTACCTGCCTTATGTCTCCCCGCAGACTTGGTTGGTAGTGAGACCAAAGCAGAAATCGAAATATGATGAAAAATGACATAATAATAATAATATTTTTTCCCACAAGTGACACATGGGTCCAAAAGTCCACCCAAAGTTGCCCGGCACGTTGGGTAACGGCCTTTTACAAATAGGGTTCCGAAGCCTGTGGTGGATTCTTTGTGACCTCATAACGCTTTAGCCATTCACTCCTCGGCACGATTAACACATGGAGTTGCGGGTTGTTGTTCTTCTCCTAAATGGGTCGCCGAGCAATAGTTGACAGATATGCGATTGGAATTCAAGGAGAAAGACGCTGGTAAAAAAAAAATATTGGACGTAACAGCCGCTCAACGAAACAAAACATCACTACACTAAAGTATTTTGTTAAAAAAAATTTGTTGCTACCATCAGTAGTCCTTGTAACAAAAATAACTGTTAAGAAAAAAAAATTAATGGAAAAGAAAAAGTTGGCATACGATTAAGTTTATTACTGCTGTAAAATTTAAAAATAATATTTTGTTCGTCCACTGCATATTCAGTTATTTTCTCATTAAAGTCGTCAAAAATAGGGTTGTCAAAAAAAGTAATTAGATAAATAAATAAATGAAACGAATAAATAAAGAAATACGTATTGTTTCTAAGAAACAATATTGTAGAAATTGTATCAAACTGTTTTTCATCGTATTTTTATACTTTTGTTTTGTCTTTTGCTTTTAAAGAAAATATACAAAGTTTAAAAAATATTTCGAAATATCGACAACTAAGAGAAATATGAATAATAAGAAAACTAGTTGATGAATTTATTAGGATCACTTAAAGAAGAAACAGATAAATTTAATAATATACGAAGAAAAATTTATGTTTACGTTAAAATAGTAAAACAAAATTTCATATAGAAAAAAAATTCAAGGAAAACAACGCTGTTTAAAACAGGAATTGCAAGACTATTAATGGCCATAATTCTATTTTGAGAATTCAATTCAGTTCTTAATATCATTCGTAGCCTTCTATAGTACTCTTTACGCACTATTTCTTTCATTCTTTTATGGTGAATGTTTTCGCTCTCATTTACACCTAGGTATTTATAAGCTTCTTCTGGTTTCAATTCTTTTATTGTTACAGCAGGGTCTAAAGCTAATTGAGGATGTTTGCTATAACGATCCACGTAAATCTGTAGCTTTAGCACATTTATTCAAATTGAATTTCATTCCAATGTCTTCGCTGAAGCATTTTACAGTTTGCAGAAGACCTTCCAGCTCATTATCATTCTTAACATATAACTTTAAGTCATCAATGTAAAATAGATGGCTTATTTTCTTTTGTCCTATTTTATAACCACATTCTGTCTTATTAAATTGACTGGTTAGTGCTATGAATGATATGCAGAGTAGTAAGGGAGACAAAGAGTCACCTTGAAATATACCACTTTTGATGTTTATTTCACCAGACTTATAGGTTCCATTTATATGATTGAGGTAAAGCGTAGTTTTCCATATCGACATGCATTGTTTGATGAAATTGATGATGACGGGTGATATCTTGTATATATTTAAAGTCTTTAAGATCCAGGAATGTGGTACACTATCGAATGCCTTACGATAATCTAACCAGGCAGTACGAAGATTTTTCTATGCGCTGAAGCAATTTTCCAAGTTCATCCTGTTAATAAGTATTTCCATCCGTAAAAGCCACGTTTGCACTCTTTTTGTTCAAGCGGTAGTATGTCATTATTTTTCAAGAAGAAATACGTCTGTTTGTTTAAAATAGATGTTAACAGTTTCTATGTTGTCGGAAGTCATGTAATTGGTCTGTAGATTTTCGTGTTATTTGTGTAACTATTCTTGGGTAGAAGAAATGTAATTCCTTTGGTCATCTATGCAGGAATTTTAATGGGATCGTTTACCATTTCTTGAAGTTCTTTAGCTATTTTTTATGTGCTGTATTTAAATAATATAGCCAAAAGTTAGAATTTTTATCTATACCTGGGAATTTCCAATTGTGTGCTTTTTTTAGTGCAAATTTAACATCCTCTTCTGTAATTCCAGCCCATGTCTGTTCTGGTTTATTTTTTATTCGTTCTATCTCTTGTGCATTCCAATCCACTTCTTTCTTATGTTTTTTAGGGTAAGCCTATATCTTTCCCAGAACTGTATAGCTTCTTCCATCTTCAATTATTTTTTTTTTAACTATTTCCCTGTAAATTTTCTTTGTATCAGTTTGAAAAATTTTGTTTTGTCTGTAGAATCTTGATCTTTTCTCATAGCGTCTTATTCTTTGAGCCTTCAGTTGCATTTTTTGCTTTATTTTTTCTTTAGTTGATAGGACTTCATTTTCATTTCTAATGTTGTATTTTCTTTCGACTCTTCTGCTTTTCCTAGTTCATAAGTTGCTCGATGTCTTTTTCTATTTTTCTTCTCCAAGGTGAGTCTTCATGTCAGCGAGACTGCCTTGTTTTTAATTTGATGTTCAATTATTTTGTTGCTGCTATTGCTGATGCATATATTGCTTCATTGAGATTTATATGAGTGTCTTCTTCATCCAAAATTAATTTGAGTGCTGCATTGTAGAGCTTAATCGTTCGGAGGTTATGCTTTGTTGGTTGTAATTTTGGAAGCTGTTCTCGTTTCTCCATTGCAATCTTTTGTATTTGACTTATATGGTTCTTGATATCTTCCTTGGCTTCTTTTATACTGTTCATATTTTATACTGTTCATATTTTCGTAAAATAATTCTGTTCAATGTTCTAACTGACTTAGATCACATTTTTCCAGCACTTCTAAACTTACAGCATTATCTTCACTGTGATTTGTGTGTATCACGGTTTCTACATTATGACCTCTGGCTTGTGTGATGTTACTACTTTTTATTTCTGATTCCGGTTCCTTTTCATATTCTGGTTGCAATTCTTTTTATCACATTAATTCCTGCCTCTTTCAATCGGTTATTTCGCATGATGTATCTTCGTACATTGGCTAATTTATTTTCGTCAATGTACTTTCTGTTTGCTTGTCCAATCTTTTCTCACCAATGTTATTTGTTTGGCGAGTGATGGTTTTGAGGTTTGAGTAACGCTTCATGAAATGTAGTCATAACGACTCTGTACTCCTCACGAGACCATTTTATTTTTTCTTTCTTTAAATATGCGGTTATAGATCTACCGAGAGAAATTTCAGGACCATCTTTTTGTAGTCATTATTCTCTTTCGTTCTCTTATTGTAAAGATTTCTTCAAATATTCATGCTGAGTATAAACAAATTATCTTAGTTAATGAAAACTCTGCGTGAAACACATATTCTTTAGTCTACGTGTCTATCATCAAAATATTTTAAATAATAATCAATTATCTGTAAAAGAAATACATTTAGTCACATTTTCCCTACATCTTTGCTCGTTATCTTTAGGATTATCCGGGTTGTGGGGACCTGAATATTCATTCTTTGTGTAGGAGTTTGTTCCTATGGCAGATTTTTCAACCTCAGGTAGGTTGCCTCCTGAAGGACGGGCTCCCTTTTTATCCAATGGAAGAGCCATACCGGACTTTTTATTTCTATTTGTATTTCTCATATTTTCCTATTAGTGACGCACAGGACAAAAAGTCCACCCAAAGTTGCCCAGCACATTGGGTAACGGTCTTTTACAAACAGAGTCCTGAAGCCTGTAGGGGATCGTTCGTGACCTCATAACGCAGTAGCCATTCAATCTTCGGCAAATTAACACCTTGAGTTGCGGGTTGTCCTTCGGAGTTTTCCTTCTCTTAAATGGGTTGCCAAGCGACAACTGACAGGGACATGATTGGAATTCAAACCGCTGGTTTAATAAGAAATTGGGCGTAGCAGGCGCTCAACGGAACAAAACATCACTACACTAGGGTATTTTGTTAAAAAAAAAATTGTTGACACTATCTCTAGTTCTTGTAACAAAAATAATTTTAAAAAAATTAATGGAATTAATGGAAAAGAAAAAAAAGAAAAACTTAACACACGTTTAAGTTTATTAGTGCTATGATATTTAAAATAAAAATAATAATTTGTTCGTCCACTGTATATTTAGTTATTTTTTCATTAAAGTCGTCAAAAATAGGGTTATCAAAATAACATAAATTAAATAAGTAACTAAAATGAATAAATAAATAAAAATTAATATATAAATAAATACGTATTCTTTCTAAAAAAGCATATCGTAGAAATTATAATCAAACTGTTTTCATCGTATTTTTTCCTGTTGTTTTGTTTTTAAGAAAATTATAATAGTTTAAAAAATTATTTCGAAAAAAAGACAACTAAGGGAAATATGAGTAATAAGAAAACTGATGATTCTATTTATTAAGATCATTTTTATAGAAGAAACAGATAAATTAAATAATATATGAAGAAAAATTCATGTTTATGTTAAAACAGTAAAACAGAATTTCATATAGAAAAAACTTCGCTGAGAGAGACGATGGTTAAAAAAAAAACAACTTGGACGTAAACAGCCGCTTAACGGAAAAAAAACATCACTACACTTATTTTGTTAAAAGAAAAAATTGTTGCTACTATTACTAGTCCTTGCAACAAAAATAATTGTTAAGATAAAATAAAAGAAAAAAAAATCAAAATTTAATGGAAAAGAAAAAGTTGACATACGTTTGAGTTTATTACTGCCGTGAAATTTAAAAATAATAATTTGTTCGCCCACTGTATATTCTGTTATTCTTTTATTAAAGTCATTGAAAATAAGGTTATCGAAAAATAAATGAATAAATAAAATGAATGAATAAATAAAAATAAATAAATACGTATTCTTTCTAAGAAAGAATATCGTAGAAATTGTATCAAACTGATTTTAGTGTTTTCATCGTATTTTTCTGTTGTCTTGTTTTATTTTTTGTTTTTAAGAAAGATTATCATAGCTTTATTTTTGTTTTTAAAATTATCATGTTTTATTTTGTGTTTTTAAGAAAGATTATTTATTCTTTATTATTTATTTTGTGTTTTTAAAAAAGATTATCATATTTAAAAAAGATATATCGAAATATCGACAATAAGAAAACTAGTTGATGAATCTATTAGATTCATTTAAAGAATAAACCGATAATTTAAATAATATAATAAAAAATTGTTTACGTTTAAAATAGTAAAACAAAATTTCATTAGAAAAAATTATTATTATTATTATTATTATTATTATTATTATTATTATTATTATTATTATCTCATATCGGCGTGTGGCCGATTTGTTATAATGATCTCTTCCTGACCTTGACACGGTTTCGAATCTCACCGTGGTCGATTTGTCAGGAAGTTGATTTCTTGATATTACCGGTGTAGAGAAAAAGTGCCTGAAAACCATACCCGTGCCTTGTAAATGAAATTCGGTAGACGGCTACGTTTGATGATCGTACTAGCTCCAAATCGCAAGTCATCGTGACCGAGGGTATTTGCGTCTTGGCAAAGTTCAGATTGTTGTCCACGCCAGATAACGTACTCTCACAGTTGAGTTCTGTGAGTTCTGAGCAGATTCAGCTGTGTCTGTTTATGTGAATTAGCTAGCCACCCTTGTAGAGAGTCATCCTCGGATACGTCGGTCCATTCGTATATATTATGTCATTTTTCATTATAATTCGATTTCTGCTATGGTCACACTACCAACCAAGTCTGAGGGAAGACCTAATGTAGGTAGTGGTGTGTTGTTATGGCCCCATTTCATGTTTTTTTCATATCTCCCTAACATCTCTAGCGTTACATAGGCAAAGTTCTTCTTACTGTGTGGGTTGTACTTAACAAGACAATTTTTTCTACATCTCTTTATTATTAGGTCATTTTTCTTCATATTTCGATTTCTGCTTTGGTCTCACTACCAACCAAGTCTGCGGGGAGACCTAAGGCAGGTAGTGGCGTGTTGTTATGGCTCCATTTCATGTTTTTCTATCTTCCCTATCATCTCCAGTATTACATAGATAAAGTTTTCCTTAGTGTGTGGGCTGTACTTAATAAGACAATTTTTTGTATGTCTCTTAAGCTGGGGTTTCCAGGGATTCTTTCAATGTGTTGTTTTGTTCCATTTTTTATCATTCCAAGTGCACCTACTATCACTGGCACAACTCTTGTTTTCAATTTCCACATTTTTTCTATTTCAATTTCCAGGTCTTTATATTTTGACAGTTTTTCAAATTCCTTGATTGCTATGTTACAATCCGCTGGACAAGCCATATCAATTAATAGACAAGTTTTCTCCTTCTGGTTTTTAACAATAATGTCTGGCCTGTTTGCTTCAATTTTTCTGTCTGTGTAGATGGTGTAATCCCATAGAATGGTTACATCTTCTATTTCTGTAACCGGTGCTGGGTGATGCTCATACCAGTGTTTGCCTACAGCTTTTCCATAATGTTTGCATATTGCCCAATGTATTATTATTATTATTATTATTATTATTATTATTATTATTATTATTATTATTATTCACTCAATCGATTAATGTTTTAGTTTGTGATTTGTGGCTACAGAAATTTAGATCACTGAAGCGAGTAGTATGACTCAGTCGAAACAGTGTGAGCAATGACAAAATATTAATAAATAAGGATCAGACGAGATATCCTTTAGACAGTATCAGTGAAACATACTTCAAATCTTTCTATCCCTTAATAAGTCTTGTCTTTTTGTCTGTTTTGCAATTCATCCGCTCAAGCCCTTTAAGTATGTCACGTATTGCTTTCTTCTGTCCATCTTTCGCTGTCCTGTGCATCTCAAATTTTCCAAGTCCTCCTATCTCATTGTTTGTCCCAGAAACTTCAACTGTATTTGCCTGATATTAAGTATGAGTTGTCTTTTCGTGTCCATTCAACATTGTTGTTGTTTCTATGTTCGGTCCATGGTTTCATCATCAGCATCCTTTAGAACCATATTTCATTTGCTTCAAGTTTTTTTCTCGTCTTTGATGAGATTGTCACTGTTACAATCTGTCATCTCTATATGTCTTACATGCCATTAATGAGATAATTTTACACTTTAATATGATGTACGCCATATTTGTAGCCATTTGTTAATCCTAATCTATGATACTTCGGTGTTGGACATATAGCTAATTTGATTGACGACTACTCCTGAATACTGAGTTTGATACTCACTAGGTGCACATACTTCTTGTCTTATGTCAGTACAAAGCTAATGTATTTCAACGTAGAGTAATTGTTAACGAGCGTGTCTTGTTGATCAAAACTGTTTAATAGTGAATTCTGTCCTTACTAATTGCTCAATAGTTGTGGCTATATGTCAATTATATAATTATATAACCAGTAAAACATTTGCCATCTTTAACTTTTTACAATCTGGACAATCTCATCAAAGATGAAGAAAAAACTTGAAGAAACTGAAATGTTCTACAGGAGGATGCTGCGGATATCGTGAATCGAGCAATGATGAGGTTTTGCAAAGGATGAAACGAAAAGGAAATTAATCCTAAGCATCAGGAAGAGACAGCTAAAGTTCCTGGGACATGCAATGAGGAAGGACGGTTTGGAGAATCTGGCATTAACAGGCCAGATAGAGGGAAGGAGAGATAGGGAAAAACAGCGTGTAACGTACTTGACTGGCCTGTGCGGGTGGAGGGGAGAATGGGGGTTGCGTGCTGTAACAGGGATAGAGAGACGTAGAGGGCCATGATCGCCTTCGTCCTCAAAGAAAGGCACATAGAAAAAGAAGATTCTTGCATAACTCGGATAATGTTTAATTTTTTCAAGCCTCATGGGAGTTTATCTTTATCTCTAATGCTGATTTGAACGTACTCTGCTAGTTGTTATTGTTAAAACTAAGTCGTTTGGATAATTTTCCCTTGAGTGTTTTTCCTAACCAGCCATTTATTTTTAAGACTTTTATTTAAAAAATTGAAATTGTAATTTTATCTGTAAATAAATTTTAGCTTATAATTTGATTAACAATCTAATTCCTATCACTTATTAGGAAACCGGAAAACTCAGCTCCACCGTCTGAACAACAGAACTGATGAGGATTGAACCAAATCATAACCGTGACAACTCAGCACCAAAAAACCAAAACAATTTTATAACCAGATTAAAAGTAATTTATTAGGATTTAAGACCATAATCAGTTAATATTTTTGCTTTATTAAATAATAAACGTCGTTACGATTTATTAAAAATAATTAAAAATATTCTTTTAAAAATTAAAATATTCAATTAAAAAAATATTCTTTTTGTAGTCATTATTATCTTTCGTTACCTTATTGTAAAGATTTCTTCAAATATTCATGCTGAGTATAAACAAATTATCTTAGTTAATGAAAACTCTGCGTGAAACACATATTCTTTAGTCTACGTGTCTATCATCAAAATATTTTAAATATTAATCAATTATCTGTAAAAGAAATACATTTAGTCACATTTTCCCTACATCTTTGCTCGTTTAAAATAAACCATTGAAATTAAGATCAGCCAGCACGTTTCCATTGATTGCATTACTGAATCGAGATGTGCTTCATTGTTTCATTTAAAGAGATGAATAACAAAAGAGCGTAAAAAATAAGATTAGATCATCACAAACACAGTGGTATTGGAAAGGTGATAATCATGAAATATTTGTTGATAAGAATAGCAAAATTTACAATAAATGGTTTTGTCTTTGTTGCTACAATGCTTGTTGTTATTTTAAATTAGTTTAGTTATTTTTTTAATTTAATGAATAATATTGAATTGAATTAGAGCAGAAAAGATGCTGGAAGCAACTACTAGGTAAATTTAAATCCTACTGAGAAAAATAATTTATTTTTGTATAAAGGTTTAATTTTAATTTTTTTTTTTTTGCGTATTTGATAGACAAGAAAGCATATATATATATATATATATATATATATATATATATATATATATATATACATATGGGTGATGAATGTTGGAGATAGAGCATTTATAGATATAGATATTGCAGGTATAAGTATCAATGTCAGTTTCATATTTCAGTCTGTGTGTGTGTGTGTGTGTGTGCGTGTGTGTGTGTGTGTGTGTTGTTCTGGAGCGTAAAAAAACAAACGCTCATTGTGCAAATCGCTCAGCCGGAAGTAGGTTGTTAAAAGTTAAATAATATTAATATTACGTGTCGTAATGAAACCCATTTAAAATATTTAAAATAGACTACATACATACTCACATATGCATGTGTGTGTGTATGTGTGAGTGTGCGTGTGTATATCACAATTATGTAATGTTCCTCTTTATTTTATTGGTTTGTATGCAGTTATGAATAAGAAAACTTGAGAGCAATTTGTGCAAGTTTTCACACCTCTAGCATCACTCATTTATGGTCAGTCTGCGAGTTTTAAAGTTCATCTCTTATACATATGCTCACAATAGAAAGTACAATCCCTACTTAGCTGAGGCAGTTACTAAGGGTTATCGAAATACACCGGAAAACTGATGAAAAGTAACATATTTAACCAGGACAATGCTTCAGTAGACAAGACCTTCGTTTCAATGACTGATTTTTGTGACTGTGGCTTTGAACTGGTTGATCACTCTCCCTATTCTCATAATTTGACCCAATCTGACTATCGCCTGTTACCCAACATAAAAATAATTGGCTAGGCCAGTATCACTATGATGAGGATATTATACTTGGTATTGATTCATTTTTTACCAACAAAACTGTTTTCTTTTTTTATTATTATTATTTAAATAAGAAAAAAATTATTAAGTTTTGAAATCTGATGAAATTCTGTATTGATGTTAGCGGTTTTGATGGTATTATTAAATAATAAATATATTGACTAATTATAAATAGAAAAGCTTAATAAAAATAACCAAACACTAATATTTTTTAAAGTTTTGAATTATTTTTTAGTATAAAAATGTAATTGTTTGTAAGAAACAGATATAACATCATGAGAAGGTAAGAACGACGAGTACAGCAAATTTAAAGTCAAAATTTCTAAAATTCAGTAAAACATTAGATTATAAAGAATATTTTCCTAATTATTAAAATTACTGAGTACTTTAAAATTAAATAAAAATGCTACTCACGTCATTTTCTTCACTTATTTTTACAGATAAAATCTCCGTAGAACAAATTTATGGTTCAAATTATAAATTCATAAAGCATATACTGTTTGTGGAAGATTTTTGTAAAGAAAATTACATTGCAATGAAATGCGAATAAAAACCGGAGCTATTTAAAAAACATATTTCCAGTCAATTAGAATTAGATTTTGAAATAGAGCAAAGAAATTTTAAATTTAATTTTTAAATTTTTAAATTTTTAAGGTTAATTCTTCTTGCTTCTCTAATTCTTATATTAGCATTAATGAATTTATATCTTCGTGTTGTATTTTGAAATGTCCTCAGATCTGCGATGTTATAATAATGCTTGTGTATGCGATTTCATATTTTTTAAATGCCAAATGATTTTAGTTTTATACAATATAACGAACAAATGTATCTATACGCGCTTCCTTTATTTCTTTACGGCTTTTGTTGTCTCCCCGACACTTTCTTCCACTTCTGTACATTTTCTCACTTTTTTCTCTTTGTTAAGGGCAGAGATCACTTGACCAATATCTGTAACCGTCTATATTTTACTTCCTACCTGAATTTAGAGTTTCCTTCTCTGGGCTCTCTTTTTCTCTTGCATTCCTCTTTGCTCTTTATTTCTTCTGTGACCTTCTCTTTCATCTTTCGTTCCCCTTTTTTGATTTCTCTTTTTGCTTTCTCATTTTTCCTACCCTCTTTATCACGTACGAAAAGTTCTCCAAACATAAAAAGAAGTGAGCTTTCTTAAATTTTCTTTTAAAAATTAATGTTTATTGCCATCATTATTAACTACTTGATGAGACAGTTTTCTTTCAATGTCGATACAAAATGTAAAATTTTGGAGCAAATTGTAGTTTGTATATGTTTTATATATATTTATATGTTTATATATATATATATATATATATATATATATATATATATATATATATATAACGATTTGTACCCACAAAAATTACTAATGGCTTTAAAAAGAACAGACGTCATATTATTTAAACCCAAGGAACCTTTCGGCCAACCTCTTATCAAGGGTTCTCGTTGGCTTTAATTTTAAGGGAATTAAAGAAAAGGACAAGGCAAAATAAATTAAATTACTTACAATGCTGGGAGATTATGGAACTCGTTTAAAAATAAATTTATTGAAAAAAAAACACATAAAATGTAAGGGGGGTATACACATATAATTCTACAAGAGTGTTTAAAAGTGAAAAAATGTTACACTCACAGACTCACCAGCAATTGTAAGGAGCGTAAAAACCGCTCTTTCTGTCTGCACAGGCTCGGCTGTTGAATTTTCAAGCAAATTGCTTCCAAAATACGTAGATGATGTGTTGACCGAGCGCTGTGCAAGACAGTAAACCAGCTGTCCTCATATGCCGAGGCACACACTTGATTGTCCAAAAGATGTCGGCCAATAGCAGAATCCAGAACAGATTGTTTTGTTCTTATAGGTCTGAGAGAGCCATTGGAACTTATATTAGCGGGGACGTGTTGTGAAACCCGTGTCAGGAAAGCACCGTCCCGCCGCTGAACAAGGAGATCTAAAAATGGGAGACATCCATCCCTTTCAATCTCCATGGTAAACTGAAAGGAAGGATGTAAAGAATTTAGCTGAACTAAAAAATGTTCAGCATCAATGGCGCTGTCAAATAAAGAGAAGGTACATCAACATATCGTTGATATATCAAAGGTTCAGCTACCCTCTCAAATAGCAGACGCTCATGAAATCCCACGAAAATAAATATTCGCAAGGACTGGACCCAAAGGACTACCCATAGCAACACCGTCCATCTGCGAAAACATTGTCCCGTCAAAGCTAAATTCGACCCCCTCAGTTGCCAATCGCATACATTCCAGGAATAACTCCTCGGGAATTGCCGCGGCACCTAAACTCCCTCTATATAACATGTCTACACAAATGTTAATAGTGTCGTTTAATGGAACATTTGTGTACAAACTGACAATGTCAAAGGAGACCATAAATTTATCCCTAGATGAAAAATCTAAGTTTCTAATGAAACTAGAAAATCTGAAGGAGTCGATGACATTGTACGCAGACAGAGCAGGAGACACAGGTTGGAGAATCTCAGCCAACCACTTAGCCAACTCATGTCGTGCGGAGCCCACCATAGACAAAATAGGTCTGAGTGGGACTCCGTCTTTATGAACATTTGGAAGGCCATACATTCTAGGGCGTTGCGAGCCCACGTGTCTGATCCTACTATAGATGTCCTAAGAAATTAATTTGTCCTTATACTTGGACAACAGCCAACGTTGAAGTTTGGCTTCTATTTTGCCGGTGTTATCGTGAGTATCGGCTGGACCGATAACTGTAAATTTAGATGGATCATCCAATATATTATGCATCTTTGCAATATAATCCGATCTATTCAAAATAACGACACCGGCACCCTTCTCTGGCTTGGTGATATAAATGTAATAATAATATAATGTATCAGCGTAAAGCTCTAATCGTCTGAAAATGAATACTGCGCCAGTCGACAGAATCTTTCTCGCAACCTAGCGCAGAGTATTCAGTGGCAAACTCAAACAACCTAGTTTTAACCTCAAAACACTTCTCGACGGACTTAGGAACATGATGGATGATTTGAGAGTATAACAACTCAAACTCAGAAAAAACCGTTCCTTATTAACAGCAGAGGGAGGAATACAAAATTCCAATCCACGGGATAGAACAGAAAGCTTAATACCAGTGAGATTAATATTGGAATAATTGAAAATATGTCGGTGTAGATCACCTGACACAGAACCAAACTAAACCGTTTGTATTCCTCCCTTTGCTGTTAATAAGGAATGGATTTCTATATAACATGTCTACACAAATGTTAATAGTGTCGTTTAATGGAACATTTGTGTACAAACTGACAATGTCAAAGGAGACCATAAATTTATCCCTAGATGAAAAATCTAAGTTTCTAATGAAACTAGAAAATCTGAAGGAGTCGATGACATTGTAAGCAGACAGAGCAAGAGACACAGGTAGTTTTTACTCAAGTATTCTAGTGAAAAAACGGAAACATTAGCATAACCAAAAATCTTAATGAAAAATTCATTAAATCATACTTCTCGGCCGTAAAAATGAAAGATTTCTAAAAGATAGGCTGATAACCAAATATATGGACATCGGCAATCATGCTTCTCCAAAGTTTTCTACTCGTTGCGCCGTTAGTTCTTGTCTCATTGTTAAACCATCTTTATTTACCTTCCACCATCTATTCACACAAGATCCACACGTAAAGTGCTCCGAAAATTAAATACTGATTTTCCTCTTTACCCAAGTTTTCATGTTTATCAGTGAACCATGGTTCTCCAAAGATTCCTACTTTTTATGGCCATTAATTTTTATCTCTGCTAAACCCGTAGTCCTCGCATTACATCATTTATTTACACAAGCTTCACACACACAGGTCAGTCGATGCTTGTGATCATTCCCCAAGCATTTATGGACAGTGGGGATCATGGTTAACACCCTACCTCTTATGTCTTTTAGTTTATCTATGCTAAAACTCTAGTTGCCACCTCCCACCATCTATTCCACAAATACTCCACAATTAAATGACACGATGCTTTCCCTGGTTTTTCAAGAATTCATAGACATCGGCGTTCATGGTTCTACAAAGATTTCTGCCAATTTTCGACCATTAATTTTTCTCTCTATGCTAAATCTTCAGTTCCCACTTTTCAAAAGCTCCACACGTAGATGACATGATATCTTAAGCATTCAATGAAATCAGTGACCGTGTTTCTCCAAAGATAGATTCTTACCCTTTTTAACCATTAATCTTTGTTTTTATTTTATAATTTTTTAATCATTTCATCCCAAGCAAGGCGTTAACGCTACTGATGCGCAAGGGGTTACATAAGAGAGTTGACGTATTAGGTAGGAGGAGAATGAAGACAAAGACGAACCAGCTACAGGGAGTGAAAGAGAAAGGGCAAGTGAAGGATGGGAACACGAGAGTGAAGACACTTGCGAAGGTAGAGAGAAAGGAAACGAACAAGATACACGGGGTGATGTAGAAAAGGCTGGAGTTAAGTGGATAAGAGATAGGAATTGACTTTGCATTTAAATTCCTGGAGGTTATAGCCGTCAGGAAAGCAAATATATGAAGGGGAGTTCCACAGGCGGGAAGCACGAAGCTGATAGAATAAAATTGTCGCTTACATTTGGTTGATCTAAATGTAAAATGGTAAGACCTTGTTGCGAGTTTAGTTGTCTTAGTAAATTCTTGTGAAGAGAACACCAGTGACCCAGGTTCGTGTCCAGCAGAAGCCATAAAAATATTTATAGAAGAGATAGAGGGAAGCCACATCCCGACCATGAGAAAGTGGCTATACCTCTATTCCCTACCTTCAAACAACTATTTATAAATACTCCACGAGTAAATGACACGATACTTTCCTCGTTTCTCAAGCATTCATGGACATCGATGATCATGGGTCTCTTAAAATTCCTGCCATTTTTGGCCAAAAAGTTTTCTCTTTATGCTAAACTTCTAGTCCCCACATTCAGCCATTATTAACACAGTTTTTACACGTAGGTGACTGGGGGTTTACCCTCATTTCTCTAATGGTCATTCCTTATTATTGCCTACATTCAACCGGTCTTGAATTTTGCTATCCTCCTTCTCCTAGATTGGTTGACCAAAGCTAAAGATCCTAGTCTGTATGGATGAGGGAGAAATGGATTCGCCACTTAAGAAAATATATCGGTTATTTATTCTTTTTATCTACAGTCTGTATCCAATATTTGTCGAAGTAGTCTTACTGTTCCAAGCATGAGTGTATTTTGTAATATCGCTATTTCTCCTCTGATTAGTCACATATATCAGGGACACACGTGAGGAATATGGTGACATGTTTTGAGAAAGGAAATGCATAACCGATGAGATGGGGAATAGTTACAAATAACTTCAATTTGGATAACGCTATCTACTTAGACGGTCTCTAGTTTTTTGGAAAATTTGTCTTCCAAATATATCATTCTTCCTTCGTACTTAAAAAAAAAACTCTCAACATTATGATGTTTTTCAACTACACCTGTTCATAAACAGAGATGCACAATCAGTCACCTGGTTATGATCAGGTAATTGAAATGCAAATGTATGTTACTCAAAGGGATATTTATTATAGTACATTTTAATTTACGAAGACAATGCATGTATAAATTGAAACTTTGCATCAAGAGCCATGAGAACCAGTGCCTGTTGTTTATTATTATCATGCCATTTTCATCAGAATTTAATTCCTGCTATGGCTACACTACCTACCTAGTCGACAGAAAAGCCTAAACAGGTTGTGGTGTGTTGTTGTGGCTACATTTCATGTTTGTTATCTATCTCCCCTAACATCCCTAGCGTTACATAGTTCTCCTTAATGTGTGGGCTGCACTTATCAAGACAATGTTTTGTATATCTCTTAAGCTGGGTTCCCAGGTGTGCTTTTAATGTGTTTTTGTTCCATTTTCTATCATTCCAAGTGCACCCACTATCACTGGTACGATACTTCTTTTTTCTTTCCATATTTTTTTCTCTTTTAATTTCCATATCTTTACATTTAATAGTTTTTTATATTGCTTGTTTGTGATCTTACAGTTTGCTGGAAAAACCATATCAATTACTAGGAAAGATTTTTCTTTTTGATTTTTGACAACAATGTCCAACATACGCTGGACATTATTGTTACAAATATTTTTGCTTCAATTTTTCTCTCTGTGTAGGTGTAATTCTATAGAAAATGACATCTATTTCTGTAACCGGTGCTGATTGATGTTTATACCAGTGTTTGTTTACATATTTTCCAAGGTGTTTGCACATTGTCCAGTATAAATATTGCCACAGTCTATCGTGATTTTTATATTTAATTGGAGCAAGAACAGAACACCCTGAGATTAGATGATCTAATGTTTCCTGGGATTTATCACAGAATCTGCATTTTGAGTCTAAATTATTATGTATAATATTTGCCTGAAGGTTCCCAGTGAAAAGACTTTAGTCTTGCGCTGCAAGAATAAAGCCTTCAGTCTCAGACTTTAATCCAGATGCACGTAACCATCGATTAGTATTAACTTTATCAACATTGGATTTATTAGCACGTTCTGGATATTGGCCATGTAGAGATTTGTCTTGCCAGCGTTGTTTCATCTGTTCAAGAGCATTATCCTTGGCTTTCTTTTTCATATTTTTTGCTGCAATAGTTGGTTCTTGGCTTAGGTTTTAATTGACAGGACAATTCTTTGTATATCTCTTAAGCTGGAGTTTCCAGAGATTTTTTCAATGTGTTATTTTGTTCCATTTTTTTCATTTGAAGTGCACTCACTATCACTAGTACTATTCTTGTTTTCAATTTCTACATTTTTTCTATGTAAATTTCCAAGTCGGTCTTTATATTTTGCTGTTTTTTTTTCAAATTCATCGATTGCTATGTTACAATCCGCTGGACAAGCCATATCAATTAATAGGCAAGTTTTTTTTTCTTTTTGATTTTGGACAATGTCCCATAGAATGGTGACATCTTCTATTTCTGTAAAAAATGTTGAGTGTTTATTTACATGTTTTCCATCGTGTTTGCACATCATCCAGTGTGTATATTTTCCAACTCTGTCGTGAAGATTTTCATATTCATTTGGGTCAAGTACAGAACATCCTGAGATTAGATTATCTATTTTTCTTGGTATTTGTCGTAGAACCTGCATTTTGGATCCACATTATTATGTATAATATTTGCCTGAAAGTTCCTCGTGAAAAGACTTTGGTCTTGGGCTGCAAGAATAAAGCCTTCAGTCTAATCCAGATGCACGTAACCATCGATTAGTATTAACTTTATCAACATTAGATTTATTGGCACGTTCTGGATATTGGCCATGCAGAGATTTGTCTTGCCAGCGTTGTTTATTCTGTTCAAGATCTTTATCTTTGGTTTTATTTTTCATATTTTTCTGCCATACTGCTTGGGTTCAGTTTTGGTTTTCTACAGAATCTAATAAATATAAATCTGGTTTGTATTTAATGTCTTCTTTCATCATTAAATATTTTTTCTTCGGTTTTTATATTGTTTGAGTAATTGTATCATCCAGTTTTCTTTTGTTTTCAAGTATGCTAGTAAGCCAATAGTAGTCTTATATGGCAATTCTAGCAAACCAAGATCTCTTCCACCTTCTTTACGAGGTATTTATAGAAGGCCTACATCAGTCTTTGGATGATGTATGTTATGCTTAGAAAGAGGCATTCTTGTCTTAGAATCCATGCGTCTTATGTCATTTAGAGTCCAGGTTAAGATGTTGAAACTATATTGAACCATTGGGATGGCAAGCTTATTAATAGACATAATTTTTTTCTGAAAATTTAATTCAGTTTTTAATAGCAGTCGTACAATTCTATAGTAATCTTTACGCACTATTTCTTTCATTTTCTTATCGTGAATTATTTCACCCTCATTTCAACCTAGGTACTTTTAAGTTTCTTCTTTCTCTAAATCTTGTATTGTTACAGCAAGGTATGAGCTAATTGAGGATGTTTGTTGTAACGGTCCACGTAAAACTGTAGCTTTAGCACATTAATTCAAATTGAATTTCATTCCAATGACTTCGCTGAAGCATTTTACAGCTTGCAGAACACCTTCGATGTTATTATAATTCTTAGCATATAACTTTAAATCATCCATGTAAAATAGATGGCTTATTTTCTTTTGGCTTATTTTATAACCACATTCTGTCTTATTGAGTTGACTGGTTAGTGTTATTAATGATATGCAGAATAGTAAGGGAGACAAAGAATCACCTTGAAATATACCTCTTTTGATGTTTATTTCATTAGATTTATAAGTTCCATTTATATGATTGGGGTTGTTTTCCATATCGACATGCATTGTTTGATGAAATTGATGATGACGGGTGATATCTTGTATATATTTAAAGTCTTTAAAACCCAGAATGTGGCACATTGTCGAATGCCTTACGATAATCTATCCAGGCTGTACTAAGATTTTTTTTGTACTGTAGCAGTTTTCCAGGATCATTTTGTTAATAAGCAATTGGTCTTTACATCCATAACAGCCACGTTTGCACCCTTTTTGTTCAAGCGGTATCATGTCATTTCTTTCTAAGAATAAATATGTCTGTTTTGTTAAAATAGATGTTAATAGTTTATATGTTGTCGGAAGACATGTAATTGGTCTGTAGTTTTTCGGGTTGTTTGTGTCATCATTTTTGGGTAGAAGAAATGTAATTCCTTTGGTCATCCATGCAGGAATTTTAGTGGGATCGTCAACCATTTCTTGAAGTTCTTTGGCTAGTTTTTTTGTGCTGTATTTAAATAATATAGCCAAAAGTTAGGAATTTTATCCATACCTGGGAATTTCCAATTGTGTGCTTTTATTATTATTATTATTATTATTATTATTATTATTATTATTATTATTATTATACAGGAATGTTGTTGTTGTTGTTGTTATTGTTATTATTATTATTATTATTATTATTATGTCATAATAATTTCGTAAAACTGTGGCTTTAGCACATTTATAGTAAGTAATAGTAAGGGAGGACAAAGAATCACCTTGAAATATTCTTGTTGATGTTTATTTCACCAGACTTATAGATTCCATTTATACGTTTGAGGTAAAGTTTTGTTTTCTATATCGAAATTCCTTGTTTGATGAAACTGATGACGATAGGTAATACCTTGTATATATTTAAAACCTTTAAATTCCAGGAATGTGGTACGCTATCGAATGCCTTACAATAATCTACCCAGTACTGAGGGCTTTATTATGCATTGAAGCAGTTTTCCAAAATCATCCTATGAATAAGTAATTGGTATTTACATCCGTAACAACCATTTTTGCACCCTCTTTCTTCAGGCGATAGTATGTCATTTCTTTCGGGGTGGGAAGACATGTAATCGGTTTGTATTTTTTCGGGGTGGGAAGACATGTAATCGGTTTCTATTTTTTCGGGGTGGGAAGACATGTAATCGGTTTGTATTTTTTCGGGGTGGGAAGACATGTAATCGGTTTGTATTTTTTCGGAGTGGGAAGACATGTAATCGGTTTCTATTTTTTCGGGGTGGGAAGACATGTAATCGGTTTGTATTTTTTCGGGGTGGGAAGACATGTAATCGGTTTGTATTTTTTCGGGATATTTGCGTCACCATTCTTGGATTGAAGAAACGTAATTCCTTTGGTCTTTCATGCAGGAATTCGAGTAGGATCTTTAACCATTTCTTGAAGTAATTTTGCTAAATTTTTGGGTGCTGTATTTATTTAATATAGCCAAAAGTTGGGAGTTTTATTTATATCTGAATATTTCGAGTTGTGAGCTTTTTTTCAGGGTATATTCAACATCCTCTCCTGTGATATTAGCCTATATTTGTTCTGGTTTATTTTTCATTCATTCTATCTCTTGCACAATCCAATCTGCTTCTTTGCTATTTTTTAGGGCAAGTCCATTTTTTTTCCAAAAATATATGCCCTCTTCCATTTTTTAAGGATGAAGGGAATGCCACTTCAATTCTTTGTTTGCTTATTTATTTGTAAAATTTTTTGCATTAGTTTTAAAGATCTTATTCTGTCTGTAGAATCTTGATCTTTTTTCATACCGTCTTATTCTTTGAGCCTTCAGTTGTATTGTCTGCTTTATTAGTTATTTAGTTGATAGGACCTCATTTTCATTCCTAATGTTGTATTTTCTTTCGACTTTTCTGCCTTTTCTAGTTCTGCCAATTTATTCCTCTTGCCACTTCCTCGAGTACTGATAATTCACTTCTAAGTTGTTCAATTTCTTTTTCAATTTTCCTTTTCCAAGGTGAACTTCCATATTTGTCAGACTGCCTTTTTTACTTTTGTCGTTGAATTTTTTAATTGCTGTAATTGCTGATGCATATATTACTTCATTGAGATTTATATGAGTGCCTTCTTCATCCAGAATTAAATTGAGTGCTGCATTTTAGAGCTTAAAAGTCTCAAGGTTATGTTTTCTTGGTTGTACTTTTGAGAGTTGTTCTCGTTCCTCCATTGCAATAATTTGTATCTGACTTATATGATTCATAGATTCTTCCTAGGTTTCTTATATAATATTCTTCTTTTCTGTAAAATATATTTATTCAATTTGCTTTAAATTCGTTTTATTGCTGTCTTCTGGCTGAATAAGATCACATCTTTCCAGCACTTCTAAAATATCAGCATTAATTTCACAGTGATTTGTGTATATCTCGGTTTTTTCATTTGTGGTTTGTGTGACGTTACTACTTTTTTCCGATTCCGGTTCCCTTTAAAGTTTTGTTGATTCGTCTATTCTGATTGCAATTGGGTCACTATGTCGATCCAGGATGTTTTTTCCACCTGAATCCATCCTGCATATATACAAGTCAACCATCCGTCCATGCATGGAGTACTGCTGCCATTTATGGTCAGGTGCCACTGCCGTTCTCCTCAGTGTTCTTGACAAGCTCCAGAGGAGAGTCTGTAATGTGATAGGTACTGATCTGGCGGCTCGACTTCAGCCACTTCCCCATCGTCGAAATGTGGCCTCCCTCTGTCTCTTCTATAAATACTTTCACGGCTTCTGCTCGGATGAGCTTAAGTCACTGATGCCTCCTCAACAGGTGTTTACCCGTGCAACCAGACTGGCAACTGGGTCCCACCCATTCACAGTCAGGTTAGCCAAACGCAGACGACAATTCTACTCCTGCAGCTTCCTCTCTCGCACTTCCCGCCTGTGGAACTCACTCCCGTATTCTTGCTTTCCTGACGGCTACGACCTCCAGTAATTTAAAAGCAAAGTTAATACTCACCTACTAACCACTGGACTCTAGCTCTCTCCCCTCCCCTGTATAATCTTCACTTTCTCTCTACCCATGTATCTGTCATTGCACCTGCTTTCTCAGCTTTCTATTGTTCCTTTCTAACTAGCTTGTACTCCTCACTCTTTTCTAATTAATCTTTCTACATTTATGTAACCCCCTGCACATCAGTGGCGTTTCTGCCTTGCTCGGGGTGAAATGATTAAAAAAAAAAATTTCTATTTATTTAATTTCAGCCTCTGTCAATCGGTTTTATTGTATGATGTACCTTCTTACATTGACTTTTTTAATTGTCTAACCTTTTTTCGCCAAATGTCATGTTTGGCGAGTGATATTTTTCTGGGGTTTGACTAACGTTTCATAGTATGCAGTCATAACGAGATTATTTTATTTTTTATTTTTTAAATATATTTAATTATGGATAATTCGTAGGGCCATCATTGGAATTATCTTGGTTGTAGTGTCTTGAAGATTCATTCTTTGTGTAGGAGTTTGTTCCTATAGCAGATTTTCGCTTCCCAGTAGGTTCTCTCCTGTGGAACGACTCCCTGTTTATCCACTGGAACAGCCGTACTGGACTTTTTATTTCTATTTTTCATTCTCATGTTATCTCACAATTGACGCATGGGTCCAAAAGTTCACGCAAAGTTGCCCATACATAAAATACATCTTAATTAACAAAGACAAAGCACGTATACATTGAAACCTTGAATCAAAAGTCATGAGAACCAATGCCTATTGCTTATTATTAATATTATCATTATCATCATAATCAGTATTATTATTATTATTATTATTATTATTATTATTGATGCTGTTGTTTTTGTTATTTAAGTTAACAACAATAACAGAAATCAAAATAATAAACCTTGACTCCCCTCTGTCTTTTCTACAAATATTTTTATTTCAACTTCTCTGACGAACTTTTATGACAAATCGGGAAGTCGAGTTCGAATTCTAGTTGAATCCTTCGCATACACTTACGCAGAAATACCTTTGGGAAAGGTATTAATCTGTCTCTTCCCTCCAATTATCGATTAAATAATAGGACAGATTGGGTTCACTATCCTTGGTTGGCAACCAGTCTACCGCAGAAAGCAATGGCAACCAACTGCGGGATAATTTTTTATATTATTGAATCTTCAGTCATATGGTTCTCCAGACATGATCGCCCAAACTTATATCATGTATGGCACTTAACTGACTGATAGTTAGCATTATAAAGAGACAGTTGAAATTTCTAGGAAGGAGGGTTTGGAAAATGTTATATTCGTAGGGCAAACTTAACGTAAAAGGGTCAGCGGAAAACAACTTAACATACTTAGCGAGCTTGAGTAAATGATTGGATCTGAGAACTTCCTGGATCTTAAAGTCTTTAAATATATATAAAGTATCGCCTATTGTCATGCAGTTTCTATATCTGTCAAGTTATATGCTTAAAACTACATATACAATTCCAATAAAAGGAACATCTTTCGGATACAAAACAAAAAAATAAACGAATTATTCTTACTCAACTATTGATGACATTATTTTCTATAATTAACTATTGACGCTGACAGCGACACCCTTAAAAGAAAATGGCACAGGAAAAAAAGTGGGGGAAACTGAGGGAAATGAAATAAAAAGGATGACAAAAATATAATGATGATGCTACCGACCTTGCCACCCCCGGGAGTCTCTGTATGCGTCGACATAGCCCGACACAAACTAAAATATGTTATTAGACGTCGAAACATCAATAATTAAAAGGCTGCTAAAATATAATTAAATGTTTGATGAGCTCTGACGTTTTGAAGCGGCACAATTTTGCTTTGTTTTATTTTATTTTACTTTATTTTATTTTTTGTTTCTTGCATTTTGTTCTTTTGCTCTGTCTCTTTCTTTTTGTATCGCTTACTTTTTTGCGCGAAATCTGTGGTGAGCTACAGATCTTTAATAGCGGTTTTGAGAGGGCATATTCTGACCACGAAACACAATATCGATCTTCGGCTGACTGGCTGGTTAGATGAGAATATACACATGTTATACAGATGTGAATGTGTATGAAAAGGGGAGGACAACGGTCATCGTTACACACACGCACACATACACACAAACACATAAACACACACTTCAAATGGTAAAGCACAAGACCGTTCAGAAAATAAATCGGGAAATACAAATCTGCGCATGCGTCTAGACAGGCCTGTCGAGACCATATTTGATAATTGCTGAACATTCACACTTTCTCACCACCTATAAACACAAATTTGTACATAATGTGTGAATATTTAGGTATGTATAGGGTACGTACGTATACCTGGATACAAATTCATGTTTCTTTTTCTTCTGTAAATCAAATACGTGTTCACATCCACATTAAGTAATAGTTAATTAATCAAGCTGTTTTATATAAAAAGTTCTATTCTCACAGTGTCCTCTATATTTGTGGTTTTTAAGTGATTCTAAGTTAAACTTTGTAAATATCTATTAGTAAAGTGATAATTAGAGATCTACAATTAAGGACAATTACTTCTGTAGAGAGTTCATTGTCTTCTAGTTTCCACATAGTTGTACTCTTTTGATATATAAAGGTAGATAGAGTAAACCGTTATATACTAAATATATTTTTACAAATGTTTATATTTCACAGCGCTCTGTATTATGAATAAATTTTAAGAATTGGTTATCTGTTATGGGTTCTAAACACGTGAATATTTTATATATATTATATATTCCTTCATTAGGAACTTTTTCTGACATTATTATTTAATGCAAGATTTTGTTTATTTTTCTCCCTCCCATATATATATATATATATATATATATATATATATATATAATATATAGATAGATAGATAGATAGTGATGAACAGACATAAATAGATAGATAGATAGATAGATAGATAGATAGATAGATATGATCGGACTGAGATAGATAGATAGATAGATAGATATGATCGGACTTAGATAGATAGATAGATAGATAGATAGATAGATAGATAGATAGATAGATAGATAGATAGATAGATACAACCAAGTTTGATTAAAAAAAACGACAAGGACTCTCTTTTTATTGAGTATTGTGTTCGTACTTGCATATAAACTGTTCATACTATATTAGTATAAAAAATACATTTAAAAAATTCATTAAAAATACACTAAAATAAAATAAAATAAATTCTTATTTGCGGCGTCTTTTCCAATAGCCGTTACACATGAAGTCACTCTCTAGACCATTCTACACGTTCAGCTTCCAAAAGAATACCATAAACCAGACAAAGAAATTCTAACTACCACACAAAAACTAAATTGGTTCTTACTAATGACGGCGAAAGCCAAAAGTACTTATACAAAATTTTTAAAAAATACTCATCATCTTATCTGAAAATTGGAAAATCATATTAAAAAATTAACAGACATATTTTGTTGATTCTTTTCAATCAAATTGTTTGGATAAATTCTTGCTAACTAAATCAAGTTATTCACACACACACACATATATATATATATATATATATTAGTCATCCACATACAAGACCGTTTCGCTGTATCACAGCTCATCAGTGTGGCTAGACATATCCACTTGCTTCTGGCCGGCATCGAAACTCGACCTATTTAGTGTCAGTCGGAGTCTCTACTCCCTAAGCCATCGGCGCATGGAGTCAGAGCAGGGAAATTTTAACGTCTTGTATGTAAGCAGTATATATATATATATATATATATATATATATATATATATATATATATATATATATATATATATATATATAATCATTTTACGCACCACCACCGGTGCGCAGGAAGTTACAGTAAGCAAAGAAAACAAATTACAAAGATGGGAATCTCCGAGATAGAAGATGGCAATTGAGTTTCCATTTAAACTTTTAGAGATTGTAACTATTAGGGATGCAAGCTGAGTGGAGTTCCACAGATGGAAAGTATGAGAAAAAAATTGTTAGAGTAGAAGTATCGGTTACATTTAACTATTTCGATAGTAAAATGGTGAGACCTTGATGCTATATATATATAGTAATCACAGCTCATCAGTACGGATAAACATCCGATTGTTTTTTACCCAGGATTGAAACCCGATCGAATTGGCGTCAGGCGGCGATTCTACCTCTGAGTTATAGGCGGTCGGTTGAAGGAGGCAGACTTTTAGCGCATGATGCATCATACGCCAGTAACTAGAGTAATCTAATTCATTACTGAAAGAGCGATGCGAGGATGCTAGAGTAGCTGCTGTTTTTTTTTTTTTCAAAGTCTACCATTCTTCCAGAGTGCTCAATCACGGTGTGAGAGCGTAAATAATCATCCGCAGACAGACCGATATGTTACAAAAAAGTTGAAGAACACGTAAATTAAAACTCACTGTTCAAGCATATACTTTTATAAAGAGTGCTCGATAAATATCACATGAAGAAGAACAATATGGTTCTCAAACAAGAAATTTTTTGTGTAGTGACATTATGCTCTTATGAACCATTGCAATAATTTTAACAATATATATATATATATATATATATGTGTGTGTGTGTGTGTGTGTGTGTGTGTGTGCGTGTGTAACATGAGAAAATATCATAGGCAGTGCGTTTCTTCTTTTGATGTGGTTTATTTTTTAAGATTTTTTTAAAGATTTTATTTTACAAATATTTTTAAACAAAAGTGAAAAATGTTGCTTTTACAAAATATTTAAATTTAAAAACGCTCATAAATATTTATCATGATATAACGTACCAGTTAAACTTAAGTTTTTGTTTTTTGTTTTTTTGTTTTTGTCTTTGTGTGTGTGTGTGTGTGTGTGTGTGTGTGTGTGTGTGTGTGTGTGTGTGTGTGTGAATAAATCATACGCGGATGTGTTTGTGACTGATAATTTAAGCAAAAAGCATTTTTATCAAAAGTGTGTTTATCCATTCCGTCAAGATTTTACAGCTCAGCCACGAAGGATGTCACAATCAAGCAATGCTCTATTTTATATAGAAAACATAATCTGATTGAAGTAGGGCTTTATTTAATAGTGTCAGGTATAAATCAAAATGAAACTAAAATTAAATTTGCGTGTGACATATTTCGGTATTGTTCGCTCATGAATACTGATATTAGAATTGTTAGTATATAAACTTTTGAATGAGTTCCTCTCCAGATATTGAAACCTCAATTTCTCTTCGTTATCATTTTCCCCCTTTTCTCTTTTATTTTTCTTTTAAATTTGTTATCATTCCCTTTTTTATCTATTTTGCACGTTCTGTTAAATTTACTCTTTATTCTCTCTTTCCCCATCTCTCTCTCTCTCTCTCTCTCTCTCTCTCTCTCTCTCTTTCTCTTTTCTTCATCACTATCAGTATATTCTCCCTTTACTATTTTGGGCGATCATGTCTCGAAAGAAACATGACTGATTGGCCAAAAGAGTATCCCGCAGTAGATTTCCATTGCTTTTTGCGGTAGACTGGTTGCCAGCCAAGGCTATAAAATCCAATCTATTTTATTATTTAACCCATAACTGGAGGGAAGAAACGGATTAATACCTTTCTCAAAGGTATTTGTGCGTAAGTGAATGCAAGAAATTCAACTGGAATTCGAAGTCATCTCCCCGATTTGTCGTTCCGAGTCGATAACCATTCTACCACAACACTCATTTTTCTTCATTATTTTCAATTCCTTCATTTTTTTTTCTCATTTTTCTTCACTTTTTGCTTACTTCTCCTTTTTTTTCGTTTCTCTTTCTCTTTTTATCTTACTCTCATTTTATTCATTTTTTACTATTTTTTTTCTGTCTTTCTCTTTTTCTCCCTACTCATTGTCTTTTACACATTTTTCTTTTTCAGCCATCCTCTCCTTCCCTCATGTTCTCATTGTCCACATAGACATACGCCGCTGACCTCCTTCCCTAACCCAACCTTCCTTACTAATGACAACTGTCTATTGATTAGCTGTCACTCGGGGCAGCCACCAATGTTGCCACTAAAAGCATCCGAGCTATTCAAATCGCTTGCAATTCATTAGAATGTGTATGTCTTCATCGGCATACGCGTCCATCGATACGGGCAGAAAATTAACGTCCTCATTGATTTATACACACACCAATATACTTCCATAAGCACACACTTACACACACGATCTCTTTATTTCCCTGCCACTATCATCAGACATAAAAACAAATTGTACAAAAAATCACGTCATCGGGTCTAAGAAATAAAGCGAAGTTTTTTTTCTTCTCCTACTCCTTCACTTGTTTAACTCCTACTTATGCTGCGAATTCCTCTTCAGACGATTCCTTTTCAACACCTTCGCTTATTTTCTTAATTTTCTCTTTTTACCACTTCCCACTTTTCTTCTTCTTCTTCTTCTTCTTCTTCTTCTTCTTCTTCTTCTTCTTCTTCTTCTTCTTCGTCGTCGTCGTCGTCGTCGTCGTCGTCGTCGTCGTTTTTTCTGCTTGTAGAATCATTTTTATTCTTCTTTATCGTGTTTTACTTCGTAATCGTAAGAATCTTCTTTTTCTTCTTTGTCGTCGTCATTTTCTTCTTCTGGAATCAAAACCTTTTCCCCTTTATCCTGTGTTTTCACTTCCTAATCATAAGAACCTTCTTCTTCTTCTTCTTCTTCTTCTTCTTCTTCGTCGTCGTCGTCGTCAAAATCGTCGTCGTCGTCGTCTCCGCCATTGTTGTCGTTTTCTTGAATAATCAAAGCTATTATCTCATTTTACCTTTTTGTTTTTCTTCCTAATCATAAGAGCCTTCATCGTTACCACGGAAATATCTTTCATCATTTTGTTCAGTCTTTACTTTTTATTCTCCTCTTAACACTTCCCTTGTTCTCCGTCATTTTTGTCTTTCTTTCTTCATTTATTCATTTATTCATTCGTTCATTTCTTGATTTTTCGTAATCTTAATTTGATCTCACCTTCCTTTTTATCATGCTCTCAATCATTATCATCTATTTCATCATACATTTGCCTTCCTCTTCTCATCTTCATTGTTGTTGTCATCACCATCATCATCACCACTACCACCACCATCATCGTCATCGTCATCGTCATCATAGTCATTACCAACATCAGCGTCATCGTCGTCATCATCACCACCACCACCACTATCATCATCATATCGCTAAACATCATTTATATTCTCATGTCTTTTTTTTTCTCATTCAATTTTTCTTCTTCCTATAATTCAACTTTGACCTTCATCTTCACTTTTCAATCTCATATTTATCACAGTTCCTACTCTCGTTTCTCTTATTCTTTTCTTTTTCAACCTCATCTGTCATCCTTTTCTTTTTCTTTTTTTTCTTTTTTTTTCTTTTGTTTTTTTGTATAAATTTAGACTATTATTCTCTCTCACTTTCTATATTTTTTCTCTTACTATTTAAAAATAACAACCTTGTTTTCTTGTTTATTCTGAAACGATCTTTTTCATTGGATTTTCAAAGTTTTCAAGCATTTGTCTCGTGGGATCTTCAGAGTGTTCCTTCTTTATTTACAAATCTTTTCAAATATAGCAGACATTTGGTGAGGAAATGCTGTGATGAATAAATAAGTAAAGAGTCGGTGACTACTTCTGAAATAACATGACGCAGAGAATTGATTAGCTATACGTTCCTAAAGAAAACACAGTATATTGTCTTAGATTAACTGATATCAGTTTTGAGATGCATAATATTTGATAAATGATATTTTACTTTGAATAATTTTGGTATATTACAGTACATAGTACAGGTATAACAGTCTTCATTAACTACCGATCAGAGTATAGCTGTGTATAGTGTAGAATAACACTCGCAGCATGATTGAAGTTAACTTGCTTCATAGCATAGGGTATTAAACTAGTCTAAATTTACTTACCTAGGTCAGTTTATTCCACCTTTCATATTATTGTAAAAAATACTGATTGTCATAACTAGAATGGGATATGATGACTCCAGTTTGCAGACTGGTAATAATAGCTGATATGAACTCAATAGAAATGTGTTAACCACATTTTTAAAAAGGAAATATGTTTATATGGTTATGTCTTGAAGGCTGTCACAATGCGTTGAGTAAAATAAAGGAAGGTAAAGAAATTTTGGGGTATTACCTATTTATTATACATTAATATTTCAAGATCAAAATCTCATCTTCAGAATGGCAGAGAAGCTTTTGTCTGTCTGAGTGTGTTCTCGGCCTTTCAAAGAATGGCTATTCCTGCTGCTGCTGCTGCTCTGTGTGTGTGTGTGTGTGTGTGTGTGTGTGTGTGTGTGTGTGTGTGTGTGTGTATTCTAGTTGGGACCATTTTGGTCTAATGATATCAGTCTGCTTGTATGTGTGGTTTATCTTGGTGTGACCTGACCGTTCCTTTAACGCTTTGACCAGGCTGAGGAGGATCAATTTCATTACTGTTGTTTTATCTATCTGATTTATCTGGTGGTGTGTGCATGTCCGTGACTGTGTCATGTGTGCGTAGTTCTTGCAATTTATTCTACTTTATTTTGTATTTGTGTGTGTGTGTGTGCGTTTCGGAAATAAGTTTGTAGATGGAGCACACAAAACAGCAGAACACAAAAATGAACACTCTTGAATAAGCTTGGCCAAAATCAATAGGCATCGATGTTTACTAATATGCAATCCAAGGAATTGGAATAAATTTTTGGGAAATCTTTGCAGGCATATGTCAATATGTTATTCATATTATTAGCGACTATCATTTATTAATACAATAATATACATTTTATCACGTGTAAATTAAAACGGGTATATTGTCTTTCTTCTTCGATGTCGTGTGTCACTAGGACGTACGCTCACTGCAATTTCCAGTCTTTTGTAGCTCTTAATAAATTTTGTCTTTTTTGTTATCTCTCCTAAATTCCAACCACTTACTCAAGCTCGTTTGTTTGTTTCTTCAATGTGCCGTGTTTCTTCAAGGCGTGGGCGATCATGTCTCTCCTCAGTCAGTCAGTTAAGTGCCATACGTGAGACACGCTTGGGCGATCATGTCTCTAAAGAGATGACTGACTGGGCAGAAGATTATCCCGCGGTAGGTTGCCATTGCTTTCTGCAGTAGACTGGTTGCCGACCAAGGCTATAGAACCCAATCTGTCTTGTTATTTAACCCATAACTGGAGGGAAGAGACGGATTAATACCTTTCCCAAGGGTATTTGCGCGTAAGTGAATGCAAGAAATTCAACTGGAATTCGAACTCGGCTCTACCGATTTCTCGATCCGAGCCGATATTCACTGCGCCACAACGCACATAATTTGCTATTATTTATCGCTTTTAATATTTTCCTTCTTTTTCTTTTTTTTTTTTTTCGCTCCTAAACACTACTCTGCCAACCATTTATACGAGCTCGTTTATTATATTCTGTATACCATGTTCCTTCCTCGATCTCTCTGGCTTTCAATCTGTGCTGTGAGTATTAAATGAATATATCTTTTGATGGTAAGTGTAAGTTTCCGTTTCGATTAAACCGTTTCTAGAAATTCGTTGTTCTTCACCTGTTCGGCTCATGGCATTATCAGAATCCTCAAGCCGCTTTTCTGCTGCTTAACCTATGAGAAAATTGTCCATTATTAATTGCTATATTAGAGGAATTATATTTCTTAAAATTTCAGTCCTCTTTTCTTCTTTACCAACGAAATTGTTCTGTTTCTTAATACTTTGCTTAACTTTTGGGAGGCAACTTTAACCATTTTTATGCACCTCCAGATTTCAGTCTTTGGTGAGGTGGCTGTATTCTTTCCTAACTTATTTTAGACCTGAGTCTATAAGCTGACCAAGCCTAATTTATGCGCGGTGTATGAAGCAACGTATCCTAGAATAATTCTGGATACAGCAATGGTAATGTTGAATAATCTTGGCTGTTACACTCTTTATCTACAACATAATTGAACAAGTGTAGAGGCTCATCCCTTGTTCTTCCCTGTTTAGGATGTTGTTTCCGGCTTTCTCTCTTCTAATCTTTTCACTCTTAAGTAGCCCCCTGAACATCAGTGGCGTTACCGCCTTGCTCGGGGTGATATGATTAAAAAAAAACATAATATGGCCAAACCCTATTGTTGACGTCTACTCAGACGCAATTCTGTTTTTTTAACATCCACAGAGTTCACCTGGGGTTTATAATACAACTATGCTGAGCTAATAATGAGGCGTGATGTAGAAATGGACAACAGCTCGCAATCAGAAAATGGAAAGCTGAGTTTGGATTCCTGTCGAGTTCATTACATTAGCTTACGTCCTAAAATTCTTGGGAAAGGTAGGAATCCATCTTTTCTCACTTCCCTTCATTTATGGGCAAATAGCAGAGTTCTATAGCCTTAGTTGGTTTGCATAGTGCTAACACCACTACCTGTAAAAATGACAAATTACAGAAGCATCGACGACAACGAACCAGTCCAGAACAAAGTGTGATGGTGAAAGATCGTCGATGGCCTATACTCAACTGGGAGAAATGATGGGGATGCTAAGTGGAGTTACACTTAGTTACACATTATAATAGAAAATTATTTATCTCACGCGATCAACAATTTGTCCAAGGTCAGTGCGCCCGAACCCTTCGTCATTTCGTGCTAGCATAACCATTGATGGTTGCAGAACGATTTTGTCAACAAATTTCACCCACTGGTTTTCACCCACGATTTTGTCAACAAATTTCACCCACAGGTTTTCACCCACGATTTTGTCAACAAATTTCACCCACAGGTTTTCACCCACGATTTTGTCAACAAATTTCACCCACAGGTTTTCACCCACGATTTTGTCAACAAATTTCACCCACAGGTTTTCACCCACGATTTTGTCAACAAATTTCACCCACAGGTTTTCACCCACGATTTTGTCAACAAATTTCACCCACAGGTTTTGGATCAACCCGAGTTATGATTTTCAGACATTTTTTTAATCGTGTCGCTCCAAGCAATAAATTTTACTGCCACTGTTGAGCAGGGGGTTACATAGGAAGTAAGTTATGAGAAACAGTGACAGTTTACATGGGGTGTCAGGAAGAGGGTAGGAGAAGGATGAGAATACTGATGAGAGTGAAGTGGACGAAGAATGAAGTATGAAAAAGAGAGAGAGGAATTAAGTTAGAGAGATAGTAAATGGCTATTGACTTTATATTTGAATTCTTGAAGATTGTAGCTGTCACGATTTACCAAAGGCGAGGCACGCTGGGATAGTCTCCTTAGGACAATAGCATCAAGATGTCAAATCGAACATGGTGAGATTCGAACCTAGTTTTAATGGCGAGAAAGCGAATGTTGTAATAATGCTAACCAAATGATGTCCATTTACATTGTAACAGTGGTTTACTAAGGTATGCTACATTTTTTTAATATTTGCTATGTACAATCAAGGATGTGTGTTGTGGTGCAGTGGATATCGGCTCGGAACGAGAAATCGAAGTTCGAATTCTAGTTGCATTCACTTACTCGCAAAAAACCTTGGGAAAGGTATTAATCCGGCTCTTCCTTCCAGTTATGGGTTAAATAACACACAGATTGGGTTCTATAGCCTTGGGTGGCAACCAGTCTACCAGCAGAAAGCAATGGTAACCTCCTGCGGGAAAATCTTCTGCCCAGTCAGTCATGTCTCTTTTGAGACATGATCACCCAAGCATGTATCATATATGGCACCTAACTGACTGACTAAATATAATAGTTGAAAACCTGATTGAGGTTTCTACTGGGCATAAAGTGGGGGATCAATTTTATATTGTTATGAAGTCATAAACTGATCTCTCACTAATCATTTCTTAATAATATATTACATCTCTTCCTCCTCTAGCTATGAGTCAAATAATAGGACAGATTGGGTTCTATAGCCTTGGGTGGCAACCAGTCTACCGCAGAAAGCAATGGTAAATTACTGCGGGATAATCTTCTGCCCAGTCAGTCATGTCTCGAAAAAGACATGACCGCCCAAGCGTGTTTCACGTAAGGCAGTTAACTGACTGATGCACAATCAGGAAATTAAGATTTAGACCTTTGCAACTTCCTCTCTTTTGTTACTGTCTTCGTTTTATTATCCATTCATTTAAACTTGTCATCTAGAGAATTCACTTCCCCATTGCTTATTTTCAGTATATCCTGGTTCTCTTTTCTCATTATATGTCCAAGAAATTTATTTCTCTTTCTAGTTCTTATCGGTTTCTTTACTGCTTCTGTTTTTCTACGTCTGTCCATGATATTCTCTGTATTCCTAGTCACGACTATATGGACATACCTTCAGGATTCTCCCTTATCTGTGAAGAAACTGTCCAGCATTCACTGCCATATATGTGGTTAGATATAACATAGTAGATTCATGTCTACTTCTTTTTATGTGCTATGTCTCTTCAGAATGTAGTGATCATGGCCATCCACATTTTACTGCTCCTTGTAGCTCTTAATAGGTTTTAACATCTACCCACTCTATCTCATCAACGCTGTCTGTTTTTCTGCAACTATCCCATGGGTAGCAAATTTTCAAAGCCCTCCTTCCTCATTATATTTCAAGTATAAATTTCTTTTTCGGTTCCAATCTTTTCGATTCTCGCATATTCGGTCCATGGTATCGTCCCCATTGTCAGCATAACCACATTTCTCATGCTTCTAGTTTTTTCCTCATTTTTGAGGAGATAATTCAGCATTAGCTCACATACAGAAGAACAGATATCATGCAGCAGTTTGGCACTCTTTTCTTTGTTTCTTACAACATTTTCCTGTCTCTTAATAACCCGCTTAGCTTTTGGTGTACATTTTGAGCCTTCCCTATACAGTTATGGATCTCGATGTCTCACTTTATTTTCTCTGTTAGAACACTTCCCAGTTATTCATATTTCTTTACCTGCTTTATTTTAGTATCCACGACTTGTAATTTTCATTTCGGGCTCATCCTTTTGCTGATAACTATGCATTCTGTGTTCTTGCAGTTTATACTTAATCCTTTCTCTACCGTCTGTAGGAACTTTTGTAGTTTCGTTTCCATATCTGCAACCAACACTATCTCATCTGCATATTCTATACGGTTAAGACTGTATCCGTCAATAATGAATCTTAATGGGACAAGTAATTCTTTCATAATTACCTCACTGTATAGCTTAAATAGATCTGATAAGAAGAAACACCCTTGGCTTACACCGCCTTTTATTTTTGTATATCTGCTGAACTCATTTTTTGTCTTTATGAAGACAGTTTTCTGCTCGTATAAGGTGTTGGTTATTCTAATGTCTTTCCCGAATACGTCATTGTTGCTGAATAGCTCCAGTAGCCTTCTTTGTCGAACACCTTTGCGTAGTCTATAAAACACAGATACATGTCCTTATATATTTGTATTGTGCTTTCTGATCACATTTTAAGTATAAAGTTTTCATTCTTTGTTCCTGTGTCACACTGTTCTTGTCCTATCCCTGGCCTGATTCTACTACACGTTCTATTCATCAGAATTCGGATAAAGAGTTTTGTTTTGTGGCTCATTAGGCTAATTGTGGAATTTGCACTCGTTTGCGCCCAATTTCTTATAAAAATTGATCTGCTTAGGCTTTTGTATAAGTCACCACTGCTGTATATTTCGTTTATTATTTCTGTAAACCTTATGCCGAGATCTCTCAAGGATGTCAACATATTTATTACAATTTCGTCTGGCACTGGTGCTTTTATTCTGTTTAATTGGGTCAGTGCAGCCTCCCGACCGACTTAAAAGAGTTAAAGTCGAATAATGCGCCTCCGATAGAGTCCTGGCTGAATATATATAGAAACAGAATGAGCCGAGAAAGAGTTAAACTGACTGAAAATCAGTTAGTGCCGAGCGAAAGAGACAAGACGAATTTACTACCGCCGCCAAAACACCCCACTTCAGTGGTTTCCGTAGAGCTTCGGTAAATAGCCCTGAAAAGACTTTTTTAAAGTAATTTGGAAAATTGAAAGCTCTGATTATTCTAAACGAAAACTTTCGCTCCGTCGTGAAAATTGAATTCGACCACTGCATATTTCTGCTTCTTTTGATAATTAAATATATATATATATATATATATATATATATAAAGACTTTTCCGCAACTTATCCAGGCGTCTTCGATTTTTTTTTTTTTTTTTGTGCCATATTTTTTGTAAACCAAATGTACGCGCGGGTCCGGCCTGGTTCGATGTGGTAAAGATACAGCTACCAAGATTTCGGCGTGCCCTCCTTGGACCAGAATTCACAGCGTGGGCAAGGGGGAGCGCCGTTATAATAGATGTTTTGAAGACCAGATACTGTGTCGAGGCCATCAGACGACTAGCGACCCGAGGACGGCGTCACACTTTCATTTCGGTTTTTAATATTTCCGGTCGGTCGATATTTGTGAATTGCAGGTTATTTTCTTTCGTCTTTCCAACTTTGAAGTATTATTTTTTCTGTAATCTGAGAATTCCTTTTTTAGATTTTATACATCCTGTTGATTAGCATGTCTTTTGTCCGGTTAGTTCTCTTATTTTCTTTACGCATATCTTCTATATCTCCTTAAGCTTTTTTTTTCTTTCGCATGTTTTGTTGATCCATTCTTCTTTTATTGATTTACAGGCGAAAGAATTTTTCGAATTTATTTCTTATTTCTTTGTGTAATTTTCTGTATTCCGTTCCGTGTTTTGGTATTGTTTTTTTGGTCTGCTGTGTATCATGTTGAGAATCCCATTTGCAATTTAATCTTTTTTTCTTCTTCATCAATTTTTCTTAAGAATGATCTCGTTTGCTGATGTCATTACAGCGTCTCATTTCTAGATTCCATTTTGTCCCTCGTGCTTTCTTCTCACACTGTCCATGTATTTTTCCTTCGGGTTCGAATCGTTCAGGAGTCTGTTGTATTGCAATTTGGGTGCTGTGTTAAGCATCTTCAGTAACCGTACTTTGGTTATTAGTTTACCTATTACAGGGAGGTGATTGCTTCCGCAGTCGGCACTTGGTTAGCTTTTGTAGTATATAACTGCATTCCTGATTTTGTTTTATGGTTATATAGTCGGTTTGGTCTTTCATTTATCTTCCTGGGCTTCTTCGTGTCTATAATCGTCTCAGATGTTCTTAGAACCAGGTGTGAGCTATCCCTTGTTCCTTGTTTAGGATGTAGTTTCCGGCTTTCTCTTTTCCAATCTCTTCACTTTTCCTTTTTATTTTTTTTCTCAATTGGAGTAGATAGACTAAACTATCGCCCGGTTCACACTCCACCCACGTCCATTGAACAGGTGTAGTGGCTCATCCCTTGTTCCCTGTGGTTTCCTGCTTCCTCTTTTCCAATCTCTTCACTTTTCCTTTTTATTTTTATTTTTTATTTATTTATTTATTTTTTGCAGTTGGAGTAGATAGACTGAACTATCGCCCGGTTTACACTCCACCCACGTCTATTGAACAGGTGTAGAGGCTCATCCCTTGTTCCCTGTGGTTTCCTGCTTCCTCTTTTCCAATCTCTTCACTTTTCCTTTTTATTTTTTTTTTATTTATTTATTTATTTATTTTCTGCAGTTGGAGTAGATAGACTGAACTATCGCCCGGTTTACACTCCACCCACGTCTATTGAACAGGTGTAGAGGCTCATCCCTTGTTCCCTGTTTTCGGCTTTCTCTTTTCCAATCTTTTCACTCTTACGTAGCCCCCTGCACACCAGTGGCCTTGCCGCCTTGTCCGGAATGATGTGATTAAAAAAAAAAAAAGAAATTATCTTGACATTCCCGGTGCATTATTGGAACAACTTTGTCCGAATTCGTTGCGGGTTCCTTGTCCGATTTTCCATCTATTTCCCCACTTCTCTCTCCTTGCCTATATGATGGTCTCCTGCGATAATTATAATTTTTTTGTGATTTACACTGAGCCTTGCGTTATCTAGCATAGAATTTCGAATTTTTCTTCTGTATATTGAGCTGTCAGTGCATACCTTGTTATAATAGATATGTTAAAAGGTTTTTCTTTCATTTTAACTACAATAATTTTTTCAGTATCTCATAATGCATTTCTTCTTGGCCTAGAATCAGTTCAACAACTTTTTCATTTTTCTCTCCGCCTGCATATATAATCTTTGGATGATCACATACAAAATCTCCGTTGTTTGGTCATCTATTTTCACATATTCCTAAAATGTTGACATTTAACCTACTCATCTCCTGTTTTATATTTCCCAACTGGCCACTTTTGTTTAACGTTCTGACGTTCCATGTCGCAAGAATTATTTTTGTTTGATGCAAACAGTCGCTGACGATGAGGTGACACCTGTCGCTCATGTCACTAATGTCGCTCTTTACCAAGTGAGGGATCAGTTTCAAGAAATTTTATCAACTTTACACCGTTTATGTTAATAGTCGCTTGATGACGGTTTTATATGTCATTTTTACTGGGCAAGGAGTTAATTGCCATAGACTTAATCTCTCTCACGCCGTTAGGTTTCATATTTCATTTGATAAGTATCATGATATTTGTTGGGATTGATAGTGGAGTGGTTTCCCGTTGTATTCTCCGCGGTGATTTATTGAGACACCGTCTCTTATCAGTTGTCCGTTTACTCGTCGATACTTCTCCTGGCCTTTGATAGGTTTTATTTTTCATTCTACTAATCACTAAGGTGGGTAGCCAATTTAGTCACTAACACTCCGAGAGTAGCGTACATACTTATCTATCTATCTATCTATCTATCTATCTATCTATCTATCTATCTATCTATCTTCAGCAGTTTCCATTATATTTTTTTCTAAATAGGTCATTATTTTATCTCAAAGGTTTCTTGCATTTAACTGATTTTTAAAGTTTTCAAATTATAGTTATTACTTTTAGTAATTGACTCTAGACAGCTGTAATATCTTGAGAATTATATTGGAGTTACAAATCTCACCTGTACTTCAACACTTTCTTTACTGTTTTATCTTACTTATTATTGTCATCATCCAGTTTTCACTCTCGTATTAACTCGTGGTTTTTCATGAAGTTCAAAACTTGTCCCAATCTTCCATTACTCTCCTAAGTGATTTTAATAATATTGTCATCTGAACGACTTTCTATCCTTTAACAGATTTCTAAATCTTCTCACTTTTTTTTTTTTTTTTTGCGAAGATCTTTGGAATTGGTTCCAAAGCTCCGAAAGTGGTAAATACGACTGTTAGTTTCGTGTTTCACATAGTTCGTTAGCAAATTAGATATGTTCCTTTATTTTTTCAAATTTAATTTGTAGTCGAATGAACCACTGATATCATAGAAATTTTCTTTTTTCTTGATTGCGTTTAATAGATCTGCCAATATGTAAGTTCGACTCAAAAAATCTTTTTTCTCCGAACTGCTGTTTCACGGAAGCAATTCCCAAACAGACTCTTCCCCGATCCCTACAACCTTAACCAGTTCATGCCTAGTGTTAAACGCTATCTTTACACATATTCCCATAAATTGGGACTGTTATTCTGTAACCCCTGACTCCAGTGGCTCTTGAGCGTTGTGTATTGGAATAAAAGTTTATATTTGAAATTCCGTTTAAATTTTTATATGATTGTACTTACGTTTTAGAAGTCTTTTTTTATCGTTATTTGGTCTGTTGACTTCAGACTGTATGATGTATGATGTATGTATGATATGATAATGTATGATATGATAATGTGTGATATGATGTATGATGAAGTGCCAGGGCACACTAGTGTTTTCATCCTCTCACACTGATGGTTCTTTCTGTTCACGCTATTTTTCTGCGAACAAAATTTTGTAATGTTGATGTATCATATTTTTCAACATCCTTATTTGATCAAAAGATTCATCAGTATTTGTACAAATGTGACAATATGGAACTGTGCTATACGTTTAAATACAACGAAGATTAACAAAATGGCCATAAACAACCAAAACTTTGAAATTATTTGTTTCAATATTATTTTTGATCGATACTCCTATTTAAGTAGATATTCTGCTTATAATCAAACTGTATTACATATTTATAAATGTTTGTTACGAAAATGAGTATCTTTTGATAGGATTCGAACCTGTGGAAGCCACTAATTGATCTGACGCGTCTTAGACATCTCGACCACGAGTGACCAACAGTCTAAACAAAGTAAAATCAAGTCAATATAACACAATTTTCGATTCACGCAAATAACCATATCTGCATTGAAATGTATCGTAAACATGTCACGGAAATTAACGAAGATAACCGAAAATTTGAAATGATTTGTTTGATCATTATTTTTTATCGATACTCGTACTTAAGGAGATATTCTGTTTATAATCAAACAGTATATATATTTATTTCTAACTGCGACCTCTATCAACATAGGGGAATCGCCAGATTCGAATCCTGCCGAACGATACATATTTTCCTTACAAAAATCTATCGTAAATAATCAAGCCGCTAGAAAAAAATACATATACTGTTTAATTATAAAACAGAATATCTACTTAAATACGAATATCGAATAAGAATTGTATATCTCTTAAGCTGAGGTTTCCAGGGATTCTTTCAATGTGTTGTTTTGTTCCATTTTTTATCATTCCAAGTGCACCTACTATCACTGGCACAACTCTTGTTTTCAATTTCCACATTTTTTCTATTTCAATTTCCAGGTCTTTATATTTTGACAGTTTTTCAGATTCCTTGATTGCTATGTTACAATCCGCTGGACAAGCCATATCAATTAATAGACAAGTTTTCTCCTTCTGGTTTTTTAACAATAATGTCCGGCCTGTTTGCTTTAATTTATCTGTCTGTTTAGATGGTGTAATCTCAAAGAATGGTGACATGTTCTATTTCTGTAACTGGTGCTGGGTGATGTTCATACCATTGTTTGTTTACGGATTTTCCATAGTGTTTGCACATTGTCCAGTGTAAATATTGCTCTACCCTATCGTGACGATTTTTATATTCATTTGGAGCAAAAGTATAGAACATCCTGAGATTAGATGGTCTATTGTTTCTTGGTGTTTATCACAAAACCTGACATTTTCATTTCTGTTGAGAAAACTCTTGAAAACAAGAGTTGTGCCAGTGATAGTAGGTGCACTTGGAATGATAAAAAATGGAACAAAGCAACACATTGAAAGAATTCCTGGAAACCCCAGCTTGAGAGATATACAAAAAATTGTCTTATTAAGTACAGCCCACACACTAAGGAAAAACTTTATCTATGTAATGCTAGGGATGATAGGGAAGATAGAAAAACATGAAATGGAGTCATAACAACATGTCACTACCTGCCTTAGGTCTCCCCGCAGACTTGGTTGGTAGTGAGACCAAAGCAGAAATTAAATATGATGAAAAATGACATAATAATAATAATAGCTTTACTATGTAATAATAGCAACTGAAACAGCAACCAATACAACGAAGACGCGGACAACAATGTTGATGATGAATTAAAAAACAACTATTCAAATTTTACATAAACATAAATTTCCATAATTGATGACCAAAAGGGAGATATTTTTAAATATCAGTTCACACCAAGCAAGGTCACCAAGATCAAAGAGGTTTCTAGAAGTGAAAGAGAAGAATAGGACTTTTGAAAGAGCTGGAAATCCAGTCCTAAAACGGAAACAAGAGAGCGTCCTGGATATGACAATAAACTACATCCGGCAGCAAGGTCTCTAATTCCGACGTTTGGAGGAGTATGGAACCATTACTTAACTGCTGTTGTTCCCAGGTCCAAATTGACTCAGTGTGGTAGTATCTGTTAGGGTCCATACTATGGGCAAATAGTTAACACCCAAACTGGGATATATATACTATGAAAGAAAAAAAAAATTTTTATAGTGAAAATTCCAGCAATATTTTTTAGGAGAAAATATAACCAGCAATATATTTAGGAAGAAAGATACAACCAACAATATATTTTTGAAAGAAAAAAAAATATTAACAGCAATATATTTAGGAAGAATATATATATATATATATATATATATATATATATGTGTGTGTGTGTGTGTGTGTGTGTGTGTGTGTGCCATCTTATGTTACTCTTTCACACAATAATAATAGTAATAATAATGGAATTGAAATTTTTCCAAAGAGGGTCTTTTTTCCTTTTTCTTTTTTTAATAATCATATCGCCCCAAGCAAGGCATTTTATTGCCACTGTTTTACACAGGGTTAGCTACGAGGAAAGTTGTGAGAAAGAGTGACAAGTTATAGGGGGTGTCAGGAAGTGGGTACGAGAAGAATGAGAATACTGATGAAAGTAGAGTGGAAGGAGAAAGGAGCATGAGAGTGAGGATGAAGGTTAGTGAGATAGGAGATGACTATCAACTTTACATTTAAATTCTTGGAGATTATAGCTGTCAGGAAAGCAAGTAAATGGAAGGGAATTCCACAGGCGGGAAGTGCGAGAAAAGAAGCTGATGGAGTAGAATTTTGGTCTGCGATGAAGCAGGCCAAAACTATTTTGAGATTGATATGAATGTTGAAGAGACAACTCAAGTGAAAAATAATTCATCGCCTAATTGGACTCAAAGACGCTTTTAAATTCTTTCAAGACTGGAAAGTGAGGTATGGGATATTTTATGCTATAAATCTTGCAGTGTGTTGTCAAAGACCTCACCAATTCTGTGTGTAATGGTAGTTAGGACATCGTCAGTGCATCGAAGATGGTTGAACTTCTGTTTATAAAACTGAAAGCTGTCTCAGTCAGCCTTCTAATATAAAAAAAAAATCGTACTTTTGAACGGTAAATCAGGAGATTTATATGGAGTCAATCTGGATGAGGGAATGATCAGATATTTTAGTGTGGTAGATCTTTCCATGATCATATTCAGTGATTAACTTAAAAATTAAGATTGATCGAATTCTTAAAACCATGAAGTTATCATTTGTTTTTCTAGTATGAACAAATTAATTAAAGAATTGTAGCACTACATATTATATAACAGTTTAGCCATCGACCAGAATACAGAGGTGAGAAGTGTGCATTCATTTTCGCCATTCCATTGGTAATCAAGAAATTTGCCTATATTTATAAAGCATTTACCCTGCCAGAAATTTGGAAACGGCATGCTGTGCTGATTGGTATTTTCACCGGATCGGAATCTTTAATACGACCATGACAGTGTTTGTGTGTTAATCAGTGAAGAGGATTCAGAAAGAGATAGATTTGATTAATTGTGCTTATTAAGATATGGCAGCTCGGAAAAGTCACTCTGATAGTTCTGAGAACTTCTGAATTCGTTCGTAAGGGCCTTAGACTCAACACGGACGCCTACGTCAAATGTCCTGAAGAGGTAGGGCTGACCTGGTTCAAGAGAGTGGCTGTCGGAAGACCTTATATCTACCAACATGATTCTGTATCATATCATACAAACAGGAGACCCCAGTAATGCCTGTCAGATGTTTTCTGCAATTATATCATGCTTACATATGGCCACCTAACTATCCAGACAGTAAACCACTTGATTATTGTTTTTAGGGCGCATTTGAGCGAGAGACCGACAACATTTCTTTTAACATAAAAAATAAACTGAAGGCAAGAATAATGTGTAAAATGAGATGCCATTGTTATTTTCGGTTTTTTGTTGTTTTGTTTTTTGGTTTTTTTTTGTTTGTTTTTTGCGTAATTTCTACAACAATTTCTCTCTTGCATCATGTGATAAAAAAATAAGTTTTAAGGTATGTTTTATTCATTGGTTAAAGTATTCAATACCAGGGATAGAGCGTATATAATTTAAAAAAGTGGACATTGAGGCCAACTCTCAGCTGCGACTGTCAGCTTTATCGTTATATTATTCGTTAAAAAATATGACATAAGATCGGTGATCTTTGAATTAAATGTTGCAGCTCTAACCAACAAAATCACATCTTTGAAAACATTTTAAAAACTAAATAAATACAAGGATCTCGATATAGAAATCAGCAGTATAATAATTAATGTTGTAATTAAAGCTCTGTGAATTATATCAGACGGAGGAAATAAATATGGGGATCAAATTCATGGTAGCCCTAAAATACATGAATTACAAAATCTAATAATTATGGGTACATTTGGTATCTTACGTAGATTTATCAACATGCAATAACGATATTTATACTATTTCTAATTATTTTGTTAACTTTTTTTCTTTTCTTTTTTTTGCATTTTTTGGTATAATTTTTTTTATTTCATGTTGAGGCAGTATTTACCAACCTTCCCACGCAAGGCTAGATGTGACACAAGGTCTATTTATTGTGGGTCTTCCCGGCCATATAGCCAGGCCAAAAATATCTGTCTATTTTCCCCAGTCGTGATTCTACCCTTCAGCGGAACCACGACTGGATTAGTGCTCTCTGCTCGGAAGCAGTGTCATAGAGTAGTCAGTCTAGTGACGTATGCTGTATTTACCAACCTTCCCACCGAAGGCTAGATGTGACACAAGGTCTATTTATTGTGGGTCTTCTCGGCCATATTTCATGTTGAGGCTTGGAGTAACTGCCACTACTGAAAGGAAAGACAAATTTGAATACTACTACTAATAATAATAATAAATGGGATAAGAACATTGCGAGAGCGGGGCAGGCGAAAATAGAGAGGCGCCAAGAACTGGCAGAGTAAATCAGTGTAATATATACCCAGCAGAAGGTGATTTTTTTCTTTTTATGGTTGACGAACACGAAGCAAATTCCAGGAATCTTTCTGCTACTTTGGGGATAGCGGTCGGTACGATCGACTATCGTCCGGTTCACTCTCCTCTCCTATCTTTTGAACAGCATTAGAAGTTTATCTCTTGTTTCTTTTTAGGATTGGGCTTCCGCTCCCTTTCAACGTCATTTTCATTCACTTTCACCCCAAATTGCTCCTTGCATCTTAATGGTATTATCAACTTAGCTGAGGCGAAATGATAAAAAAACTGACATAATTGGCAGGTGACAGCAGTGCTTTGAACAGCTTTTGTGCTGAGAAAAGTGTTTTGTCGTTTGGCTGCAAGTAGAAGCTGAGATATGACCTTTATCACAAAGTCAAAACAGGAGTTGGAGAGGATATCAATCGAATAACAACAACAACAACAACAACAACAACTACTACTACTACTACTACTACTACTAATAATAATAATAATAATAATAATAATAATAATAGACATTTATGTACGCTGAAATAATGACACCTTGAAGGCGGAGCCGGCGAAAATACAGAAGTATAAAAACCTGGGAATACAAATCGTAGTAATATTCCAAGCTGAGACAATAGTCCTTCATTTTGGAATAGGGGCACCCGGCACTATTTCCATGAATTTTTCAGCTGCGAGGGTTGCTTTGAGGATATCTAATAACATCATTGGAAGTGCGGAGGTGGCAGCACTGCTTTGCACAACTCATGTACTGTGTCTCTAAGCTTCAGATAAGGAACTGTTCTGCACTTTCCCCTATATATCTCCCTAACCACTCTTTCTCATCACTTTCCCCTATGTAACCCCCTAACTACTCTCTCCCATCACTTTTCCCTATGTAAGCCCCTGCGCAAGAGTGGCAGTGAAATGCCTTGCTTGGGGTGAAATGATTAAAAAAAAACATCAACAGAGGATAACTTCTTCTATATGTCATGACCCTTCAGAAACTTAGCGATCATAGTTTTCCACAATTTTTTTCCCTTTTGTACCTCTTAATAAATTTTATCTTTTTGCTCCCCTCCTAAACTCTGTTCACTTATTCATTTACACAAGCTTGTTTGATACTTTATGCATTGCCTTCCTCTGTCCTTCACGCCTACAATATGTTTTGTGGGTGTCAAAGGATATAAAATAATAATAATAATAATAATAATAATAATAATAATAATAATAATATAAAGACCTGGAAATTGAAATAGAAAAAATGTGGAAATTGAAAACAAGAGTTGTGCCAGTGATAGTAGGTGCACTTGGAATGATAAAAAATGGAACAAAACAACACATTGAAAGAATCCCTGGAAACCCCAGCTTAAGAGATATACAAAAAATTGTATTATTAAGTACAGCCCACACACTAAGGAAAACGTTATCTATGTAATGCTGGGGATGATAGGGAGGATAGAAAAACATGAAATGGAGTCATAACAACACGCCACTACCTGCCTTAGGTCTCCCCGCAGACTTGGTTGGTAGTGAGACCAATGCAGAAATCTAAATATGATGAAAAATGACACAATAATAATAATAATAGTTGATTTTGATTTTACTATTCCATATGATAGAATGAACCCCAAAGAAAATGAAAAGATTGAAAAATACCATGATATGGTTAAGGAGTTGAAGGATCTAGAGCACATGATTAATGAAATAATTACTTTAGTAATATGTGCAGTCGGAACTATAAGAGGAAGGATGAAGTAGTACTTAGGAAAAATTCAAATTGAAATCAAATCACTAGACCTCCGAAAAAATGATATTATTTACTTTGCGATGATTCTCAGAAAAGTTCTTGAGTTGTAAGGAACTTGTTGATACCGAGCCTCAAGAACAGAATTTCCAGACAACAATGATTTGACTGATTTGTTTTTTACGGCTTATCAACCTTTTGTAGGGTATTTAAAGGCAAAAGAATTTTTTTAATTGTAAGATTTTTAATGATAATAATGATTTTTACTGATACAACTCCTACTAATTAATCCATATCAGGAGTAGAAGTAGTGGGGTTATACTTTTTTCAAAGGTATTTGCGTAAAAATTAAGATGACGAATCTGACTGAACTTGAAACTTGAATCTCCAGTTTCCAATTCCAAACAGTTATCCATTACACCACACGCACATCCAAGCTTACAGTACCTAGTATTCCTAAGCGGTCACCCATCTAGGAAATTACTAGGATTGAAGTAGATTAGCTTAGGTAATGGCACGAAAAAATATGGCCGTAAGACTCAACTGTTCAAAGTGTTGTACACAATCTTACATTTACTGAATTGAAGCCCTACATTTCGTTTTAAAAGCCGAAATCGAATTGTATTTCTCTTAGAAACTTTTGAATTGACAGGAATTACTCTGTGATGATAACAACAATTAATGGAATCAAGGTATACCAATGTACGGTAAAATAAGTGCACAAGAGAATTTACCTAGAAATTAACCTTATAACTTTCATGTGCTGAACAGGGCCTGAATATTTGTCTTTATGCGCACAAACATAAGCAGAAATGAACACATTGAAACGTAGTTTCAACGTGGTGCAGTGGATATCGGCTTGGAACGAGAAATCGGCGAGCCGAGTTCGAATTCCAGTTGAATTCCTTGCATTCACTTACGCGCAAATACGCTTTGGGAAAAGTATTAATCCGTCATTTCTCTCCATTTATAGGTTAAATAACAGGACAGATTGGGTTCTATGGCCTTGGCTGGCACGCAGTCTACCGCAGAAAGTAATGGCAACCTACTGCAGGATAATCTTCTGCCAAGTCAGTCATTACTCATTTGAGGCATGATCACCCAAGCGTGTATCACGCATGGCACTTAACTGACTAACTGATTGTAGAACATCGAAAAGTTCTTCAGCTTCAGTGATGTTGACCCCATGCCTAAAGAATTTTCGTCGGTTAAAGCAGTGTGCGACATCAAAATAATAATAATGAAATCAACCAAGAAATTTGGAAAACTATCAAAGTATAAAGAAATTTGAAATAGAAAGAGATGTGGAAATGGAAAACAAGAATAGTTCCATTCATAGAAGGTGCGCTTGGAATGATAAAATATAAGAACAAAGCAACTCATTAAATATATCGCAGAAAATCCCAGCTTAGAAAATATGCAAAATATTGTCTTATTAAGTACAACCCACACACTAAGAACTGTATCCAAGTAACGCTAGGGATATTATGGGAGTTAGAAAAACAAATCATGAAATATAACCATAACACCACACCACTGAGGTCTTTCCACAAATATCGAAAATATAATGACAATAATCGAATCTAGCATTTTAGCACAGAAGTAGAGCGAAAATACCACCATCAGAAGCAGTCGAAGCATAACACTTTGGATGCACATCCATGGTCTCTCTAGACCGACAAATGCTACACGAACAAAATATATATACGTTTAGGTAAGAATGGTGACTCGGCCATTGCGCAAACGACACACACTCCATAGAAGATACAGATAGATTATATGCTAAAGGTAAAGAGTGACAAAGAGGACACGTCAGCACCGAAGACTGCATTATTTTAGCTATTAATTATCCAGGGATACACAATTTAGATTAATGATAGCCAATAAAAGATCAATTATAAAAGATTAAAGTTAATGAAAGATTAATTATGATAGCCAATATTTACAGTAAAGTGTGGATAAAGAAAAGAAACCACCAAAAGGTGACATCAAAATTGATAAGTAAAATAACTCCCTAGGCATTTCAAGAAACTGGCAAGAGGAATTTCAGATGTAATCATACAAATATGGCCGCGAAAAGGTAAAATGTAAAAAACGGCGCGAATACTTATTAAGAGCAACTAAGAACGCGTCTGTAAATATCAACGATTTCTGCAATAAACAGACAGACGAAAACTGTAGACTTCTTAACAATTAACAGTACAAATAGAATATTTGACTAAGACAGTTCAATTCACAATGAAGACCTTTCGAAAGAAAAAGAATTCACTTCTTCTTTATTCTACTGATAAATAACAAGGCAAGTGGAGTAGTATCACTTTGTAAAGCAGTTTATCATGGCCGTCGATTTAGCAATCAGGCTAGATAAAAATTCGTTTGGTAATTAAACTACGATATCATTTTATTTGCTTGCTTTAGAAACGGTTTAAAGCAATAAATAACCAGGAAAATAAAGCAAAATATTAATTGCCAAAAGGGTAGATATAGAGATTAAAACGTTAGTCATATAATAAATAAGAAAATTGCCATGACTGGGCAGTAATGGTAATTTAATGGGAACAGTACTAATGATGTCCTGGATGTGCGTAAAGGTGCAGTGGATATCAGCTCGGAACGACAAATCGGGGAGCCGAGTTCGAATTTCAGCTGAATTCATTGCATTCACTTACGCGCAAATACCCGTGGGAAAGGTATTAATCAGTCTATTCCTTCCAGTTATGGGTTAAATAACAGGACAGATTGGGTTCTATAGCTTTGGTTGGCAACTAGTCTACCGCAGAAAGCAATGGCAATCTTCTGCCCAGTCAGTCATCTCTTTAGAGACATGATCGCCCAAACGTGTATCACATATGGCACTTAACTGACTGACCAATGACTGAAATTTGACAAATAAAAGTATAACTATACTCACAAAACAGATGTAATAAAAGAAAACATAAATTACAAATATTATCGGTTCTGGCCAGGCATTTCGTCTTCAATCACTTTGTCACCGTAACGAAGCTTCAATCACTTTCAAGACAAAACGTAGCTTTAGTCACTTTCTCGCCATAATGTAGCTTCAATAACTTTTAAGACATAACCTAATTTCAATAATTTTATAGCCATAATGTAGCTTCAATCATTTTAAAGACATATCGTAGCTTCAGTAACTTTCTCACTATAAATCATTTTCAAGACATAATGAATCTTCAATCATTTTTTCGCCATAACGTAGATGTAATAACTTTTAAGATATAATGTAACTTCCATCATTTTCTCGCTATAACGTTGCTTCAATCACGTTCAAGACTTAGCGAAGCTTCAATTATTTTCTCATCATAATATAGCTTCAATATCTTTCAAGTCATAACGTAACTTCAATCATTTTCTTGCTATAATTTAGCTTCAGTCTCTTTCAAGACATAACATAGCTTTAATCACTTTTTTACCATAATCTAGTTTCAATCACTTTCAAGATGTAATGTAACTTCAATCATTTTGTCGCCATAATGCAACTTCAATCACTTTCAAGACATAACGTGCCTGTTCTATGAATATTTTCATAGAATTTGTCCAGGTGAGCTTTCATCTTTCTATTTTTATTCTCCACCCCGACAGACAAATTGTGCATATGGTAACTTGTTAGAACTTCAAAGAGACTTCGAGATATTAGGATATCTGTAGTAATAATGGTAAGTAAAAATGTGTTGTTTTAGTGTAAGAGATACTGTGGTTTGTTTGAATCAGTAATTATGGTTAGCAAAGTTTAAACATAATACAACTAGAATACCAACCTTCTCCTTTGCCTTCTCTTGGCCTTCTGCCAGATTTTTGTATTTTCAAAACAAATATCATTTTCCTCTTTGATACCTCAACTTTATGAATCTACGCGCAGTATGTATGTATGTATGTATGTATGTATGTATGTATGTATGTATGTATGTATGTATGTATGTGTGCATGTGTGGGTTTATGTTTTAATCAGAAAAAGATAGTTGACGTTTCTAGGGCACATTAAGAGGGCTTGGAAAATATGATACTCACAAGACAAATTAAAAACTATAATAACAGAGGAAAACAACGCATAACCTAGCTAGTGAGCATGGGCAATTGGATAATGGAGCAAGGTTTAGGAGAGATAACAAAATTATATAATTTATTAAGCGCTCATGGCCCAGAGGTAGAATCACCGACTGACGCCAATTCGGTCGGGTTTCAATCCTGGGTTAAAAAGCAATCACAGTCTAACCGTATTGATGAGCTGTGATACAGCGAAACAGATCTGTCTGCGGATGACTATTTACGCTCTCACACCCTGATAGAGCACTCTGAAAGAATGGTAGACTTTGAAAAACAGTAGTTACTCTGCCATGTACACATCACTCATTCAATAATGAATTAGAGCACTCTGGCTATTGGGCGTGTATAATGATAATATACACGCTAAAAAGTCTGCCTTCTTCTACCGAGCGCCCATAGCCCAGAGGTAGAATCGCCGACTGACTCCAATTCGGTCGGGTTTCAATCCTAGGTTAAAAAGCAATCGGAGTTTAAACGTACTGATGAGCTGTGATACAGCGAAACAGATCTGTCTGCGGATGACTAATAATTCATTAAGAGCTACAAATGACTGGTAATTGTGGAGAACTATGATCGCCAACGTTCTCCAGGACATGGTACATAGAAGAAAAAAAGCAGATTGTTATTATGTTACAGTTGAAATTGCTAAATGTAATCGCAAATTCTGTTCTAACAATTTCTTCTCTCGCACTGTATAATTCTTTTTTAGCTTCTTGCTTTCCTGTCAAATACAATCAATAAAAATTTAAATGCAACATGAACTGTTATCTTCTACTGTCATGAACTGTGTTTTTTTTTTTGTTATCCTCTCTCTTAATAAGTTTGCTCTTTTTCTTACCGTCTCAGTATTTACATTTAACTATTTCAGTAATGTAATGTAAATATAATCATCACTTCTACTTCAACAGTTTCTTTTCTCGCACTTCATGCTTTGGAACTATCGAGCGTATACTTGCTTCTCTGATAACTACAATCTTCAAAAATGTTGATGCAATATCATTCGCAGTCTTCTGTCTTCTTTAACCCTGTTCTTTTTTCCTTTCCTCAGTCCTCCTTATACTTAGTCTTTTTTTTTTTACCTTTCACTATTTGTAACTTCTTGATTGCTAGTGGCATGTTTTTAGTGAAATGTTAAAAAAAATAATACAAAAAGGAACTTAGAAGCAAAAAATTAATGTCTGCTTCTTAGTTCTTCAATATGGTAGTGAATGCAGGACAATATCATCAAAGATGAAAGAAAAACTTGAAGCAATTGGAATGTGGTTCTACAGAAACATACTGGATATAAAGTGGGGGATCAATTACATATTACAATCAATATATAAACTGGCACCTCACTTTGTGGTCACAGCAGTTTTTATGCATTTATATTCCTGAGATCCAAAAGCACAAGGATGCATTCCATGAGCTGAATAAAGTATTAAGAAACAGGAAAATTTCGCTATAAACAAAGAAGAGATTTCTGGATTGCTATGTGATGTCAGTTCTTCAATATGGCAGTGAATGCTGGACAATATCATCAAAGATGAAAGAAAAACTTGAAGCAATTGGAATGTGAATCTACAGAAGGATGCGGCGGATATCGTAGCCCAAGCATGTGAGCAATGACGAGGTTTTAGAAATGATAGAAACAAAAAGGAAATTAATATTGAGCATCAGTAAGAGACAACTAAAGTTTCTGGGACATGCAATAAGGAAGGGGGACTTGAAGAAATTGATACTAACGGACCAGATAGAGGGAAAAAGGAGATAGAGAAAAGCAGCGGATAACATATTTGAAGGGCCTGAGCAGATGGATGACGGAAGAGGAGTTTTGTTAGTATTACAGAAGTGCTAAGAGCTACCAGAAATAGGGAGACGTGGAAGGTCACGATCGCCTACATCCTGAAAAGACAAGGGACATAAAAGAAGAAGATAAGCATGGTGAAGAAAATTTGAAAATAGCGAATATCGCTGTTACATACTATCTAGAAAAATATATATTTATAAACAAACAAAAAGGTAGAATAAAAAAATATTTTGCCGCTGACTAATGGAAAGCTTGATAGACAATTCGATGAACGTTTTATAAAATTATAAACTGTGAGAAAATTCTAAAATCATCTATGCGACAGCATTTTAAAATTAATAAGAATGTTCTAGAGATTACTGGGAACACTTGCTGTCTTTTAATCTTCTATGAAACAGAACAGCTACTATTATTTTGAAACTCAATGAGTGAAAATAATAAATGAATCAATGGAGACAGGTATAATACAGAAACTTTGAATTAAAAATGAAAATCCAGTTAAATTTACATTGCAGTTTTTGTATTCTAGTTTAGATTTATTTATTTCGTTTTATCTCAATTTTAGTGCTTTTTGTCATCCATATATCACTCCTTATTTTAATTTTGACGACTCATCACTTATCTTTTGAGTCGATTTCAATTACTTTTTTCATGCTTTTTTTTTTTTGCTCTCCTTCATCAAATATTTTTTAACGCGATCATTTTTCTGATTGTTCTTGTCTTTTTTTTCTAACTTATTTCGAATTTTCATCCCATCAATACGTCTCCCTAATTGAGTATATTTAATCTATAATATTTTAAATTTGACAGAAGATAAGAGAAAGAAATATTTTTCAAGCAAACGATGTATAGATAGAATGTGATAATACAAATAAATTATACAGATTGAGAAAAATCTGGTTCAATATTGAACGCGGGAAATATTTTAGAAGAAAGAAAGAAAGTGATATAAAGACTATAACTTATGAACGTTAGCATGAATTTTGGATTGAAAATTTATTACAAAGAAAGAAAGAAAGAAAGAAAGAAAGAAAGAAAGAAAGAAAGAAAGATTTATTTTTTAGAAAACAAGTATTAGATAAATTAAAAGGTGTCGAAAGAAAAATAATTATTCAAGCAAAAATGAGGACACAAAGGAAATACTAACAAGGATAAACATTTCAGAAATCAAGGGAAAAGAATGAAAAACGAACAAAAAGAATGAAAGAAATAAAGAAAAGGGATAAAAGAGAGAAAGACTTGAATTTATAATAAGATATAAAAGAGCGGGCAAAAAAAAAACAGTGTCGTATATGTCAATCACTAAAAGATGCCGTTAACTTTTTACAATAAAGAAAGAAGACCGATACGATGATAGAATAAATAAATTAAAAGGAAAGAAAGTAGGGGAAGGAGAAAGGTCTCAAGAAAACCAATAAGATAGCGAAAAAGAAATGGAACAAAAAATAAAATGATATAATATTTAAATCAATTGTCTATTTTTTAGCCAATGCCTCTCCTTGTTCTTCATTTCTTTCCCCTTTTTGCTTTCCCATCCGTTTTATCCAACCTTTTCCCTATCAAGCCATCAAAAATGTCGATGCAATAGTCTTTTTATTTCTTCATTTCTTTTTATCGATATTTCCCTACCATTCAGGTGGTCTAGTCAACTTCGCGGATGGACGATTCGATCATTAGGAAGATGGCCGCTGCTTTAAAAGATCAATGGGTGTGTCACCACAGTGGCCAATCGGTGAGTGATTGATGGCCTGACTCGTTCATTCTTCCTTTCATTTATTCTTTCTATCCGTGAACAAATTAGTAAGCTGAGCAAAAGATGAAAGCACCTGCTGGGCATTCCCTCTTCTCATCTTGTCTTTTCTTTCTTTTCAAAGCATTTATTTCTTTATTTTTTTTTATTTGGTTCGTTTGTTCGGGGGATTTTTTATCTCTTTTTCTCATCATTATTCTCCTTTTTAGTTCATCAATTTTTTCTATTCTAAACATTTTTTCTTTTCTTTTCAGCTTTCTTTGTTGGTTTCCCTTTCTTCTGATAATTTATTCTTTCCTTCAACTAATATATTCGATTAATATTAGACCATTGCATGCCTAAAAAGGATTTTCAAGAATACAAGTGAGACCTCTGTTAAAACGTAGCATAAAGGCTGTGCTTTTATTCTGTAGATCGGTTTCAAGTTGTAATATGTGTAAGTTTATTATGATATAATTACACAAAACTGATCGCACTAGGCATGAAAGATAAAAATAACGTATTTGATAGTTTTTTTTCTTATTGTATTTGTTATAAAACTATTTGGTCGCATTCTGAATGGGTAGAAAAATATTTTTTTATAAAATGTAGAAAAAAGATGGCAGTTAACATTGCATTTGAACATTTGGAGATTGTTTTAAGAGAAATATTTTATAGATTTCAACCGACTAACTTGAATTTTTTCAGGTTAATCTTCATAATCATAACTATAAACAGCATTATGAGTGTTGTTATGAACAGCTTTCAATAATAACTAAAATGGATAGTAACTAGAATGGAAAATAATGATATAATCAAAATGTTAACTTTCTACACTACTGTAAACAACATGTTAGGGAGAAAACTCCCATCGATACTGGAAAGAGCGATAACAGTTACTTGAAAAAATTCATTTTCTCGAGAAAATGTTTTAATAGAAAGATTCTGTCAATTTTATCTGATAATAACGCTAACATTTTGGTCAATGAATGACAAATGTTTCCTTTAAAAAAGGTGGGGATGACCTCACAATTACTGTAACTATCAGATCTCGAATACTTGCATTACAAATAAAGAGTCCAACCAAATGAAAGTGGTTACGTTACTTGAATACTTTCAACAGCAGCAACAACTAAAATGGATAGCACATGTAACTAGAAGGGAAATGATGATATGATCAAGGCACTGCATTCATTTATTTTTCTTAAAAGCTGTTTTGAGAAAAGGATTCCATAAATTTTATAAATTACTTTAACCACTGCTTTCATAAATTACTTTAACCACTGCTTTCATAAATTACCTTAACCACTGCTTTTATTAATATCTTTAACCTTTGTTTTTATCCACTACTCTTTGTGTCCTGATGATTGCTGAGGTCAACTATTGAACTCACAAATTGGTTGGAGTTATCCAGTGACTTGAAAAAGTTATGTGTTCAATACCGGGCCAAAGTAGATCAATAACTTAGTGAGTTGAGTTACTACAGGGAATTAACTCAAACTGAGTTATTCAGAAAAAGTATGTAATGTGAAATTAGAAAAAAAAAATTCTTCGGTGGTAGAAATAAAGGGTTCGCTTCGAAATTCCAAAGTATATCACCTGGAGAAGGCCAGAGCGTAGAACGACCGAAACGTTGTAAATATGTTAATAAAAACAAGGACAATATTCCGAACAAGGTAAATCATATTTCTTTTTCAATTCCTTTTCTTTATTATCTATGGATTGACGTGAATTCGTAAGCAAAGTACTGAAGGGGTTTACTGTTCCTTCCCGACAGTATTAAATTCAGAAATGTACCACTCCTAGACTGATTGCCAACCAAAGCTAAAGAAACCAATATACACTGTAATTTAATCCACATCTGGAAGAAGAGTAGGATTCACACCTTTTCTAAAAGTGATTACATAAAACAGTAAACTAGGACGGAACTCAGTTCGCCGATTGCAATTTCCTGTTCGATAGGTCAATCACTACTTCCATTATTTATATGCATCTATTGTTAGGTAAAAGGCTGTCAAAAAATACCTAATTTACGCTCTATTTTTTTGTTTTTTGTTTTTGCTTTACCAGTGTGCCATAGGGTAATGAAAAGATATAAGCTGCAAATAGTGGACGTCAAAAATACAATGTGTGAAAACTAAGCTAAGTAGTCTAGTAACGGATGTGGGTTGTTGTGCATTGGATATCGGCTCGGAACGATAAATCGAGGAGCCGAGTTCGAATTCCAGTTGAATTCATTGCATTCACTTACGCGCAAATACCCTTGGGAAAGGTATTAATCCGTCTATTCCTTCCAGTTATGGGTTAAATAATAGGACAGATTGGGTTCTGTAGCCTTGGTCGGCAACCAGTCTACTGCAGAAAGCAATGGCAATCTACTGCGGGATAATCTTCTGCCCAGTCAATCATGTCTCTTTCGAGACATGAACGCCCAAGCGTGTATCACGTATGGCACTTAACTGACTAACTGAGTCTAGTAACAGATAACAAAAGGTTTGACGCAAAAAATTGAAGTTGCACAGGAATAACAAAAGGTAATTTTCCTAAAATTAATCAATGAATCGAGGAATTGAAGCAGATGGATTCTAACGACGGAAGGTAAGAATCTTCTTCTATGTGTCCTACCCTTTCAGGACTGAGGCGATCATGGCTTTCCACATCTCCCTATTCCTGGTGGCTCTTAGCACACTTTCTTCTGTTACACTATGCAACCCTCGTTATGTCATTCATCTGCTCAGGCTCTTCAAATATGTTATCTGCTGCTTTACCCCGTCTCTTTTTTCCCTCTATCTGACCCGTTAGTATCAGGTTCTCCAAGCTTTCCTTCCCCATTGGATGTCCCAGGAACTTTTTCTGTTTCTTCCTGATGCCCAGCATTAATTTCCTTTTTGTTTCCATTCGTCCATGATATCCGCAGCATCCTTCTGTAGAACCACATTTCAGTTGTTTCAAATTTTTCCTTCATCATTGATGATTTTCTTTTGATATGAACTACGAAATATTTAAAAAGAAACTGCTGCTAATAATCATAAAGTGAAGAGAAAGTTATTTAGATATATGACGAAGAAAGAAGGCTTGGATAATTTAATACTTACAGGACATATCGAAATAAAGAAAGATGTAATTCACTTGACATGTTTGCGCAAATATATGGAGTAACAAATACTACAATGAGATAAAGTATAGAATACTCCCGACAGTAACAATGACAGAAATTTGTAGCGAACAATAATTTGCCACGTCTTGTGACGCAATAACTGTCACAAGTTCTCAATCACTTATTAGTGTGGATAAGTTTTCACGTCGTCACGATATAATTGGGTATTATTTGAAGCCTCTAGACCAGTGGTTTTCAACCATTTTTCGTCCCGTTCCCCCTTTTCCAGTCACTTATTCACACGTGGACCCCTACAACGGAATAAGTTAAACCAGTCAAAATAAAAGATTTTTCTGTAAAAAAACAATATTCATGTAAAATGCCCTGCGTTATTATGCTGATTAAGCTTTAAACTTACTCATATAAAATCACAAAACATTTAATTCAGCCCTTCTTTATTTAAGTAAAATACATAGTAAAAATGTTATGTTAACGTTGTTATAGCTGTAGGTATTGTACACAAAAACTATCTTTATAAAACTGGCTTTATTTTTTAGCTCATGAGCGAATGTATGAATAAAAAATCATAAAACCTATATAAATGAAACACATGTATGAAAAAAAAACACTAAAAAATCCCAAAACAGAAGTGAATGAAACTTTTTATTTATTTTACTCTATATTTCTCAATGGGACTTTTGTGGTTGTTTTTGAGTAATCAGTTCATGAATCCTTGGTTCATTAGCGACTAGAGCACCCTCAAGTCATCTTCTACAGACAGCTTCTTCCTTGATTTTTTATTGCGAGTAATACAGAAAACCCACTTTCACACAGGTAGGCTGAAGCAAAAGGCAAAAGAACTCGAACTGCGAGATCACTTACTTTTGGATATAATTCCATCATTCAACAGCAAAAGCTAAACAACGATTTTGAAGAAAATAGAAGAAAGCAAGTTTGAAAATATGGATAAAATTATAGGGCGTGCGCCACACGTCTAACACATTATAAGTATACGCCGGTACAAATTAGAATCTTTTGAACCCCTTGAAATTCATTCATACACCTCTAGGTGTCCACGGACGCCTGAGTGGGCACAAAGGCTCTAGACCTGATCTTGACCTGACGAGTTTCACTGAAGAATTACCACATTACCTTATTCAGATTCACTCACCAGTAAACTATGTAAGACTGATGCCAAGCGAAAGTTTTTTCAATGTCTCATTTTATAGAACAATTTACCGATCCACCAAAGCTGACTAAGATACTTTCAGATCTTACAGTTTGGAAGTTCCTCTCTCAAAATTCTCTAAAAATAGAGTTCTCATTTCCGAATGGAACTTTTTATACTACAAAAAACTATCAGCAAAAACCGAACAACCAAATTTAATACACGCTTGAATATGCTGTGTCCTCAGCCCACTGTAAACACTATGACCATTTCTACCATAGAAAACAATACGGTAGAACTCTTACAAATTCAAAACTCCTCGCAACTAGTGTCAGAGGTTACTAGGAAACGAAAAGTACCATTATGCGCCAGCAAACTAAATTAAAGTTGAAAACAAAAGAAAATGGTTCGTGCGAGTTCTTGAAAATCGCAAACACGATTCTAAATAGAGGAAAACTTTCAGTTTTCTGTTAGAGTCTTGAAGTCAACCAACCCTGGTCAGATAAGGCTAAATGTTCCGCAATTAACTTTTCCTATAGCTACAGGTCAGAAAGCAAAAATCATCTATTTAACTAACCGCACTCAATGTGCACACACATTGCCATATCTCTATTTTGGTTTGGGATGTTTCCAAATTTATCAAAGGTCTACGAAGAGTTCAAATAAAATATCTAAAGAAATTTATCTCAAGATCTATTTCCAGTCTTGACAAATCTATTTAAAAAGCTGTTTAAATAAAAAGTGTTTGCTACGATCATAGAAAATGTCAGCAATGTCTTGATTAAAAGAATACAGAAGAATGCATATCTCTGTCAAGATTATCAACACATCAGCCACCTTATTAGTTACACTATTTGATTGTTTACAATGTTTCGGCCGTTGTAAACTTCGATCTTCTTTCAGTGATATACGTTGGAATCTCGAACTGAAACTTCTGTTTAGTCCACGGAAGTATATTGTTTTAGCCCTTTGTGAGATTACTTTTTTTGGATAACTCAGAGAGTTGTGAGTTCAATACGTGGTCAAAGGAAAAAGCTATCCACTCTTCACTTTCCAACCTTGACAGAATACAAAAGCGTTTATTTGGTCTTGTAGATTTATTACTTGTTCTCCATTCTCTAACCACTTTGCAACACATTACTAGTTCAACCAAATGAAAGTGGTTACGTTACTTGAATACTTTCAACAGCAGCAACAACTAAAATGGGTAGCACATGTTACTAGTCTTTTGTGGCATTATCGCTATTTTTATGGTAAATATTTAGACAAGCTATATTGCTAAATTCCACTAGTTCAGACCTTTAGAACTACTACTCCCATGTTACTTACACACTGGTATATATATATATATATATATATATATATATATATATATATATATATAGTGAGTATAGAATGAGGAGAGAAAAGAATTTTTTTTTCCCGTCCAAAACATTAATATATACTCGATATATGATGTATAGAGCTGTGAATATTTATTATAGATTATGTTTTAGAATATGTACATATTTTTTTCTATATATGTCCTCTTCTCTACATCCATATGGTTGTTTCAGTGTTTGGACTCAAACACATCCTCGGGAGAAGTAAAGAGTAAGAGTTTGGAATCATTCTCTGTTTATATTTGGTTCGTTGTTATCGTGGGGGTTGGTTGGGGTTGTTAATAATTAAGTAAATGTGTCATTCGTTTTGACCGTTAGACTTTTGAAGAACCTGGTGTGTAAGTGTGAAATTGTTGATTAATGGTATTATCTGTTGGAACGTACGTTTTATCGGTCGGGAATATGGATGTAGAGAAGAGGACATATATAGAAAAAATGATGTACATGTTCTAAAACATAATCTATAATATATATATATATATAGTTTGGTTTGTTTTGGCTTGGTTTATTTTACGGCATATCAGCACCTCAATGAGTTGTTTCATGCCGACAAGATTTTTTACCATAGAATTGTATGAACAGAATGTATATTCTTTGTAAGAAATAAGTTTGTAGATCAGCTTTCTTTGCCGTGTTTTTGTAAAATGTTTTTGTTGAAAGTCAGATAGTATGTATTTTTTTGCAACAATGTATTGCTGGTAATATTTTGTTTTCCCTTAAATTTTTTATTACTAGTAATATTTTATTTTCCTTCAAAAATTTATAGCTGGTAATATAATTTTCCTTCAAAAATTTATTATTGGAATTTTTTACTATAAAAGATTATTTTTATAATTTCATAGTGTTTTGAGCTAGTTTGGGGATAATTTATTTGCCCATAACTGAGAGCCTAACAGGTGCTACTGTCCCAGGTCAAGTTGGACCTGGGAACAATTGCAATTAAGAGGTGGTTTCATGCTCCTCACAGCCTCTTAATCAGAGGTCCTGCTGCCGGATGCAGTTTATTGTCATATTCATCACCTATATATATATATATATATATATATATATATTGTTTACTACTCGTCGACATGATTATAGCAAAAGAATGAATAAATAAGGCATTGTAAAAGAGCAAACACGCGGCAAGAACTTTCCTAACTAGTAGCAAAGTTTAATAACTTGTAGTAATTGATTTTATGTATAAGAATTTATCATAAATACTGTTGTCTTAAGATAATAAAAACAATTTATGAATAATGAATCTTGACAAAAAAAAAAATTTGAAAAAAAAAAGAAAACAATTTTTGTCAATTAAATGATGTTATCCTTCCTATTGTAATAATGACCGGGGTTTATTTATTTGTACACACACACACACACACACACACACACACACAAACATATTTCTTAGCGAGAGAAAGAGAGAGACAGAGACAGAGACAGAGACAGAAAGATGGACAGTCGGATAGCCTGACACACAGACAGAGAATAGTGAGTCAGTGATTGATCCACTTTACTACAAGTTATTAAACTTTGCTACTAGTTAGGAAAGTTCTTGCCGCGTGTTTTCTCTTTTACAATACCTTATTTATTCATTCTTTTTGCTATAATCATGTTTTCTTTTTTTTTTCAAATTTGAAATAGAACAATTTACAAACTTTTAATATTTACAATTCTGTATTAATTTCTAACAGTCAAGTGATAATGTTCTTAAATTAAGACTGCATTTACTAATCATAAATAGAAAAGGTCACTAAAACTGTACGACTGTAATATTTTAGAAAGAATATTTTTGTACATATGAATATCTACACACGAAATTATCAGAAAGTAGCGTAGTAAGTATAGTAAAGTAATAAACTGTAATTTTGTAACATTTCTCCAAGAAACATTGTAAGAAAAAGAACCTAAAATTCAATAAAATATTAGATTGCTCATAAGATTTTTAATATTATTGGGTAGTTAAAAAGTCACTTGAAATAGGTCTTCGGGTTGAGTCTGAGATCCTGTGAGAAGATGAATGGAGGCATAACGTTGCCACTACTAATTATCACTCCAAATGCTATGATGTTGACTGATTATATCACCCAACTTTTTCTGAATCCTCTGCACTGTCTTCAAATTGGCCCCCAAACACTCTAATCGTATCGGTGCTTCCAGCGCGAATGCTAAGCAGTACATCTTGTCGTTTTCCAAATTTTTGGCGGAGTGAATCGTTTCATGGCATTTTTGGTTTTCTTTTTTTTTTTTTTTTTTTTGTCTGTTTGTTTGTTTTTTACAGACGGCACCTAACTGACCTTACAATACTGAGCAGTCGATAAAATAAAAACCGATAGAATTATTGAAAAGTTTTATTTTCCAAACACAACCAGTACATTTTGACCGAGTTCATAGTTGATATTAGTTAGATGTTACCGAATATAGGTCTCATTTAAATACCCATAGAAACCTACTAAACTCAATCCGAGATATAATAGCCTCCTTAACATGCATAAAAAGGCCAAATGTAATGTAAGCATTTAGTCAGTCAGCTAAGTGCCATACATGATACACGCTTGGGTGATCATGTCTCGAAAGAGACATGACTGACTGTGCAGAAGATTATCCCGCAGTAGGTTGCCATTGCTTTCTGCGGTAGACTAGTTGCCAGCCAAGGCTATAGAACCCAATCTGTCTTATTATTTAACCCATACCTTTCGAGACATGATCGCCCAAAGCCTGTATTACGTATGGAACTTACCTGACTGATTGTAGGACCTCATTTCTTTGTTTCATGTTTTGTTTTCTGTAAGGCAATTGTCCTTCATTTACTGCCATGTAAGATATAACAGATCAGTACTCATTTCTTCTTTTTCTAATGAGCTTTTCCAGTTTCTATTTATTTGCTTAGATTTTGAAAGCATTTTTCTATGCTAATGCACCGTCAGATTTTGGTATTGCGCTTTCCATCCTCTGTTAAAATTCTTTAATATCTCCAATTTGATGGTTCCATTTGCGGATAACCATACATTAGTTTGTCATTGCTTCTCGCTTTCATTCACAACATTTTCGTAGGAGATTTTGTAGAGTTAATTTCCTATAAAAACAAAACCAAACCATGTACAACTCTGCGCAACCCGCATGACTGTGTTCCTGCATGCTGGAAGTTCTCTTCAGTCGTTCCTGTATTGAAGAACTGTGGTGAACCCTCGGACCCATCCAACTATCGCCCTATCAGCCTTCTACCAATTTTCGGGAAAGTGTTCGAGGCCATAATTAATGCTGAAATAGTTCAACACCTTACTGCCCACAAACTCTTCTCTGACAGGCAGTATGGCTTCGGCTTTGCCAGGTCCACGGCCGACATGCTAACAACCGTTACGGAGTACATGCTCCAGACCCTTGATGAATCAGGTGAGGCTCATGCTGTTGCTCTGGACATCTCCAAGCTTTTGACAGGGTTTGGCACTCTGGCCTTCTATGTAAGTTACGTGGTTACGATATTACCGGACGCTTGCTTGGTCTAATCCAATCTTTTTTAAACAACAGCAAAATGAATGTCGTTTTAAATGGGCATGGATTTCATCCTACAGCACAAATGCTTATGTCCCACAGGGCTCTATCCTGGGCCCGACGCTCTTCCTTATTTTCATCAACGACCTCCCAGATGAGATCAAGTGCCAAGTAGGCACCTAGCAGATGACACCACAATTTATTCCCGCATCAGTAAAAAAAAAGCCGTCGTGGCGGACAAACATAATCTCGCTGCTGACCTTGAACGGGATCTACACTCTGTGGTGAATTGGGGCAAGCAGTGGCTTGTCAATTTCAATGCGTCTAGGACCAAGCTGTTTTCTGTCAAATCACAGGCAACCTCTCCTGCCTTCCATAAGCATGGACCAATCGATTCTCCCTGAGAGCAATACACTGTGCCTCCTCGCCCTAACCCTCTCTTCTGATCTCAAATGGAACCACTATATTGAGTCCATAGTTAAATCCACTGCTAAGAATGTTGGGTCACTGTGTTGGGCCAGGATGTTTTTTTCCGCCTGAATCCATCCTGCATATATACAAATCAACCATTCGTCCGTGCATGGAGCACTGCTTCCATATATAGTCAGGCGCCCCTGCTGTTCACCTCAGTGTTCTCGACAGGCTCCAAAGGAGAATCAGTAATGTGATAGGTACTGACTTGGCGGCTCGACTACAGCCACTTCCCCACCGACGAAATGTGGCCTCTCTTTGTCTGTTCTATAAATACTTTCATGGCTTCTGCTCGAACGAACTTAAGTCACTGGTGCCTCCTCAGGTGGTTCTTCGTGCAACCAGATTGGCAACTGGGTCCCACCCATTCAGAGTTAGGTTAGCCAAATGCAGACGACAATTCTACTCCTGTAGCTTCTTCTCTCGCATTTCACGCCTGTGGAACTCGCTCGGATATTCTTCCTTTCCTGACGGCTAAAATCTCCAGGAATGTAAATGCAATGTCAATACTCATCTATTAACCACTTGACTCTAGTTCTTTCCGCACCCCGTATATCCTTTACTTTCTCTCCACCTTTGAAACTGTCATCTCACCGGCATTCTCATCTTTCTATTGCTCCTTTCTAACTGGTTCGTTTTCCTCTTCACTCTCTTCTAATTAATCTTTTTACATTTATGTAGCCCCCTGCATATCAGTGGCATTACCGCCTTGCTTGGGGTGAAACGATTAAAAAAAAAACTTAAGATTTTCATTGTCTTATATTTTTGTCTTTAGCTGACACATCCCCACACATCTGCATGGGATGCAGAGAGACTGATGATTTTATCGAATGGCCAAAACCAAAATACCCACCAATTTTGAATTTAGAGCTTTCCTCCTCTTAGACTGGTTGCCAATTCGTCCGGCTATTTCTAATCTAAACTTATTTATAAATGGAACTTTGTGTGTGTGTGTGTGTGTGTGTGTGTGTGTGTGTGTGTGTGTGTCCTTTATCTATAGACTCCGAAATGACTGAACCGATTTTCTTGAAATTTTACACAGTTGTATTATAAGCGTCTGCGAGTGTTCTTAGCTAGGTTTTGTGTCGAGGTACCCTCGATAAATATCGAAAATCAATAATCGAAAAAATCGGGTTATAGAAGGAGTGGGCGGATTTTAATCAAATTTGATACACTCATAGACAAAGACATTCAGAAGTTTCAAGGTTGCAGTTCTTACAATAGTGCAGAAAATCGATAATATATATATAAAAGGCAACATGTTTGTGTGTGTGTTTGTTTATCTGCCTGTAGGTTTGTATTTTTCAGCCCTTTTATTTTAGTTTTTGCTTTGGGTTTGGCTCTAAGTAGGTATAATTGTAGTTCTTAGTCTCAGCCATGATAACATTTACTCAGAGTACTTATTAAACCTTCAAAATTCAGTTTACAACGAAAAAACTTATTTAATATCGATACCAGGAACTCAAAATTTGACTTACATCCATTCATTTTTCTTTCAACCTACGGTTTCGCTCTAACTGGAAACAACTATCTTTCGTGCCAACGTCCAAAGAGTCTGAGCTCCAGGAACATGGATTAGTTTTAAAGCTTTCATTACACCCGAGCAACGCCGGGCTATACTGCTAGTAACTTATAAATTAGAGAAGAAATGGGTTCATCTCTCCAAAAAGTTTTTTTTTTCTGGTAAAGTAAATAGAACAAAGTCGGTGGTAGTTGGAACCCAGCTCGTCAATTTGTCTATTCTACTAATTATAATGTTGAGATAATAGCTGATATAATTCTCTTAAATGAAAAATCAACACTTGTTCTTTCTTTCGTAAAGGCATAAGTGTAAGTAGTACTGAGGAAAAATAGTAAGGTAAATAAAATATTTTAAAAATAGATATCTTCTAGGAGAATAACATATGTTACTTTTTAAACTGTGACATTGACAAAGGTTAGTCTTTAATTTTCTTTTCTCTTATGTCAAATAAAAGAAAAATCAGTTAAAAACTGTTCGTTTTCTCTTGCTTAAAGAATCAGCATTAACATCCTGACTTCTATCCGAAATTCAAACCTCATCTTTGACCTCAGGGAAAAAAAGAGGTACCCTCCGACTTTCATCAGAAACTTGTCGATCCGTGTAACTGTTAGGGAATTTTGAACAACACCTATTATTTAATCCAATGTCCAGAAACATCTCGTATAGTTCTTTTTTAATACTGCTTAGTTATCGGTCATCGGGTTTCCACAAAGTCCAAGGACGCCTAATCAACCAGGAATTAAACTTACAGTTACTATGTCAACGCTACATTTATAAATTTGCCATTCGTCCTGCATTGAATATTGTTGCCATGTCTGTTCAGGTGCACCGGCTTTCATCCTAAGGTTCTTGACAAAATTCAAAGAAAGATCTTCAAAGTAACCAATCCTGATTTGCTAGCCCGCCTTCAGTCACTTTCTCAATGATGTGATGTGACTTTCCATCTGTCTTTTCAACAAATATTTTCATGGCCACAGGTCTGATTAGCTTCTTTCCTTAACGTCTCGATCACGTGAATTTATGCGTGCTAGTAGAATGGCATCAAGGTCCCACCCTTTTACTATTGTAATAGCTAAATATAACCAACTCTTCTATTTTAATAGTTTTTTTTTCTCGCATATTCCATCTGTGGAACTCACTTCCGTTTACTTGCTTCCCTGATAGCTATAATCTCCAAAAATATAAATGCAACGTAAATAAATTGGCATCAACTATCTCCCTGATTCCAATCCTTCTCTAATGATTTCTTCAATGCCCCATGTACACTGAATTTTTCTCACTCTAGCACCTGCACACTAGTGATTAAAAAAATGAAAGCACTAAGCTATTGTCTTGTAAGACACTCCTGAGAGGAGAATTTGAACCCTTAAAACTAATATAGCCTGTATATAGAGAGGGGAAAACTAACACAAGCCTGTATACATATATATATATATATAAACAGACCTTGTCGGCTTAATTTAACAAAACTTGTTTGAATGAATTCCTGCTGCCTAAACGTACTTTGCACCCCCCTCACAAAATTATATATAAGTAAAATATTGTTTTAGCATCCCGAATTTGATAGGCGGACCTGTCCGTCTATCTTTCAGGGATTATCAGCAGTTTGCTTGCTATATTTGTCAATTTTTTATATACATTTATATTAGTGTTTTTCCGTATTGTTCCATAACAGGCAATTACATTTTCAGCATCATACTGTAGGGTCTCTTTGTGGAAACAAGTATGATGTTGAAAGACCCAAAATTTGTGATGATCCCAAAACATACCATCATTGATGATGCGATCTGGTGCACTTGTAAGAGTGCATTCATGACAGGTTCGTGTGTGCGTTTGTGCGTATGCAACCATGCGTGGGGCTTGTACGAATTGGTGGCAAATAGTTGTAATCTTCACTAGGCTATTATTTGGTTTCTTAATTGGTTTGTTGATATCGTAAGTATTATACGTATTAATTGTAGGAGGTTAAGTTTATGTTTAATTTTTATTTAATATTGCTTGGATTCATGTGCATATGTTTGTATTTATACGCCCATGAACCTAAACATGCACATTCATGCTTGTACTCATATAGATATACGCACGTGCTCATATACGCATATAAATGCACGTGCACATGCATATTTACACTTATGCCAGCGTTATTACTAAACTAGTGCTTAAATGGTAAAGTAATTTTTTTCTTTTTTAAGGTATTAATTATAGCCTGGTATATATAAGGTTTTCTTTGTTGTTTGGATAGATATATTATATAATCACTTACACTGAAAAACGAATCCGTACGCACATATATGTTATTGTTAAGTAGTATATATGTATTAAAGTAAGTATTTACTTATAAAACATTTATTTGTTTTTGTGATGATGTTATATATTGAGTTATTATTTATGTGGTGGTAGACTTGTTCAGTTGTAGATGTTTGCGTGTGCGTGTAGGTAGATGCTTATATGGTATATGTGTATTTTTAATATTTGTTTACTTATTTATTTAATGATAATTATTTTTATTGAGTTTAAATTATATTTATTTAATCTGTTTATTTATTTCTAGTTTATATTTATTTTATTTATTTATTTTTAATGAGTGCTTACATGGCAAAATAAGTATTTATTTATATACCTACATTTACCCATCATTTCAGTTTTCTTGTTTATGAGATTGTTTTGATTTTTTAAATTAATTATTGCTAATTTTTCCTCTAAGCATAATTATGATTTTTACTGTTAATACTATATAGGTATGCTCTTTGTTTTTTCATTTCATTTTGGTTGTAATATTGTTTTTATTTTGTGTTGTCTTGTTTGTTGGCTTCATTTTTATTTTGATATGGTTGTATTGTTTCTGCATTTTTCTCTTTCAAATAACATTTTTTTGTTATAATAGCATTATTTAAAAATCTTTTCTCTAGCGCATATACAATTTCTTTCGTTTGTGTCAGTGTTACAACAACCTTGTATATTATGTCATTTGTTATACATTTATTGTTAAGTGGGCAATTTTCTTTGTTTCGGCAGTTACATGTAATTATGTTATTTTGCTGGGTGTTATTGTTATTGTTGTTGAAAGTTATTGGTTTTTATTGAGTATTTTTTATTGTACTTAGTTATTTTTTTCATGCTTTTTCATACAGCCGTAGTTAATTTTAATTGTATTTTTATTGATAATATTTGATAATTTACTATTTTTAAGGAAATGCTTGTCAACTATTTTAAAGAATAATTTTACCTTTTTTGTTTTATTGTTGTAAGGAGTTGAACCAATTTTTTTTTTTTTGCATGAGTTGTATTCATTTTTATATTCTAGTTTTTTTTAATATCCGCTGTTTCTTAGGGATGATGTGTTGTTTCTTTTTTTGTTGTTGTCGTCACGGAATATTTTTAAGCATTTAGAACTTGTTGAAATTCTTTTGTTTATAGATATGGTATTTATTTAAATATGTTAGGAAGGGTTTTGAATTTTTGTTATTTCATGTTTTTTTGTTTGTTTTTTTTGTTTCCTGTATGGTTTTTAGATTCCGTTGTTTAAGTTGAACAAGAAATTTACTATTTTTGATTGCATTTTGTATCTATTGTAAATTCTAGAGTTTTGAAGGCTTTTATTATTTCGTTTCTTGCTTTTTCTCTAGGTTTGCTGTTTCAATTTCTTAGCATTAATAGATCATCATTTTATCATTTTAGTAAAGAACGATCTATTTTTATAATACTATGTATAAGATAGTAAAGCCGAGAATTTTTCAGCACCTCCCTCTCTTCTCTCTCTTTTTTTCTTTGTATACATATATATATATATATATATATATATATATATATATATATATAATATGCTATAGTTTAGAACATGTATAAATTATAATTTACTACAAAAGTGTACATTTTGTTTCGACATCGAAAAACAGTGTCTCATCAGGTAGTTAATAATGTTGGTAAACTATAACTTATAACAAATATTCATAGCTCTATTTTATATTGAGCGCTATTTTAAATTAATGTTTTGAACGTTGTTAATACTTTCTTCGTTCTTTATACTTTTGGATAGATAGATAGATAGATAGATAGATAGATAGATAGATAGATAGATAGATAGATAGATAGATAGATAGGACAGACTGAGATAGATAGATAGATAGATAGATAGATAGATAGATAGATAGATAGATAGATAGATAGATAGATATGGATATGGACAGACTGAGATAGATAGATAGATAGATAGATAGATAGATAGATAGATATGAACAAACTGAGATAGATAGATAGATAGATAGATAGATAGATAGATAGATAGATAGATAGATATGAACAAACTGAGATAGATAGATAGATAGATAGATAGATAGATAGATATGAACAAATTGACAAACTTAGATAGATAGATAGATAGATAGATAGATAGATAGATAGATAGGATAGATAGATAGATAGATATGGACAAAGACTGAGATAGATAGATAGATAGATATGAACAAACTGAGATAGATAGATAGATAGATAGATATGAACAAACTGAGATAGATAGATAGATAGATAGATAGATAGATAGATAGATAGATAGATAGATAGATAGTGAACAAACTGAGATAGATAGATAGATAGATAGATAGATAGATAGATAGATAGATATGAACAAACTGAGATAGATAGATAGATAGATAGATAGATAGATAGATAGATATGAACAAACTGAGATAGATAGATAGATAGATAGATAGATAGATAGATATGAACAAACTGAGATAGATAGATAGATAGATAGATAGATAGATAGATAGATAGATAGTCCTGACAAGTTCTTGGCTATAAAGGCATATACCTAATCCAAATTATTAGCCAAAAATATAAGGCTCTTTACTAGGACGATGGTCTATTAATGCTGAGAAATTGTAATGACAGAACTACAGAAAAATAAGAACTAATAAAAGCATTTAGATAATTTGTCAGCATCACTTTATAGATAGATAGATAGATAGATAGATAGATAGATAGAGAGAGAGAGAGAGAGAGAGAGAGAGAGAGAGGTATTGTGCTGCTGAAAAATTTAATGGCTCTAACCACTTTCAAAATCTGACCAAATGATCAAACAGAATTTTTTAAGCGTCTCTTCTCGAGCAGATAACTTTTCAGCTTCCTCTAATATTAATCTTCCTAATCAGTTCCTCAACTAGGAAAATAAAATTATTTCTTTTCCTTTTGGATTTGAATGAGATTCAGTGTCAAGCCTGACTAGCCATGACATCCTCACATAAAAACCGGAAGTTTGAAGACAAGCGTGCAAAAAGTCTGGTTTGTGGAGCAAAATGATGATAATGACCCTCATCTTAAGGATATTCTCAAGATTTTCTTATCTAGAGTTACACTCGAAAGACGCAGGGTGGTGCTGGATTTTAGAGTGTCTATTTAAAAGTCTTGAGAAATTTGAGAACTTTCTCTTCGTGTATCTTATTATATCCCAACAGTAGTACCACCAAGGCGTCCAAGTATATAATTACTGTCAAGTAAGCTAATCGACTCTGAATTCTGACACAGTAACCTCAATATACTTTTAAATAAATACTGATAATGTTTAACAGTTCTGAAAAAGAAGATATTAATGTTCGTATTGAAAAAGATTTGAAAACAGGAAACTTAAGGAAAACAACATTATAAAATGCATTATGAAAACAGAACTTGTAAATACGACATAGTAGTATATTTAGAGTATAAGCAAAGATTTCCAGCGACAATATGGATTTTGAAGAATACCCTAAACTTGAAAATTGTATGTCTTTTTCAAAATTAATTTACTTGCTCGATTTAGCCACTATTGCATGAAGTTCCCTTAAGGTTTCAGTTTTGATTTTGAGCTTTGTTTAACGACCTATCAACCTCTGTGAGTTATTTAATGCAAAAAAAAAAGATGGGGTTTTAAGGTATTTTTTAAATGTTCGGTTATAGTAAAAAGTTGATTTAGTCAGATTTTCATGAAAAAGTTGAGTTTATTTTATTTTTTTATTTTAGAAAACTAAAAATGTATTGTAGTTTTGTGTTCAAAAATGTATTGCTGGTAATTTTTTCCATTAAAAGTGTATTATGGCAATAACTTTTTACCTTCAAAAATGTGTTATGATAATAATTCTTTCCTTCAAAAATGTATATTTTTCTATAAAAGTCTGTTTTTATACTTTCATAGAGTTTTGATCCCAGGTTTGGGGGAATAACTATTTGCCCATAACTGGGGTTCTAACAAGTGCTACCACTCCAGATAAGTGTGGACCTGGAAACAACAGCAATTAAAAGGTGGTTCCATGCTTCTCACAACCTCCCAATTAGAGGCCTTGTTGTCGGATGCATACCTAGAACCTAAGGCTTCAGTGGTAATATTAAGGCAGGCAGATTGTAAATGTTAGCAAACACACTCCCTAAAAATACTGGACGCTATGCATTAACAAGTAAAATAGTTTCAGTATTCTATCTTAGTATGAGTTAATTAAACTAAAGAACTTGCCAATTATTAAATCCAGAGGATACCCGAAAATGTAGATCGACAGTTTATGTACGAAGAATATGTTGGTAGCACAAAACAAGGATACGAGGAAGCTATTTTTCACCTTTGCAAAAGGAGTAATCACAAGGAGAAATTACAATTCTTAGCATGGCCTAGATTAGAATGAAATTGAAAAAAAAAAATAACCAAAAACTGCTATGTTAATGTTTCAAATAGAGATAGCCTTTAAAATACACATTTGAAATACAGTTTTAAACCGAATCTCGAAATCAACCAGTTGATCCACGATGGAACGATAAACAGGCAGACAGACCAATATGTATGCATATAAAATAAGATTGAGATAGATTATTAAGTGTATATATATATATATATATATATATATATATATGTGTGTGTGTGTGTGTGTGTGTGTGTGTGTGTGTGTGTGTGTTTGTATTTTAGCAGTAAATTTTCTTTTAGACATGTCAGATTAAATAAATTGCAAACATTGTGCCTGCTTATTTTTAATAAAATCTGTTCATACTCAAGAACAATCTTTCACGTATTATAACTGAAATATGTTTAAAAATAGCTATAACGTTGACAGAAGTTATTATTATTCATTTCTCGATGTTTCCAAGCACTTTCAATCTCCTTCCGAGATCTCCTTCAGAGGTGTGAGTCCTGGTAACAAAAATTATCATCATCGATCTAAATTAAGAAGTCAGAATAAATGAAATTATGCATCCCCCAAATAAATCGCACCTATATCCGTTTTTCCATAATTTTATTGTTTAAAAGAAAAATACCTGCGTGTTCACTAACTATTTAACCGTACATTGAATACTGTTGCCATATTTGGTCAGGTGCTTCTGCTATTCTTCTCGAGGTTCTCGACATAACCCAAAAAAGGATCTGCAATGTAACAATCTCAGTCTGTTATCACGTCTTCAGGCATTTTCTAAACCACGTGACGTGGCTTTCCTCTGTTTTTTCTAAAATATTTTCATGACAACTGCTCTTACCAATTTTGTTTTTCTTTTGAGCCTCGGCCACACATATTTAAGCGTAATACTAAATTAGCACCAACCTTTTTATCTACAAAATATTTAAATGTAACCACCACTTCTACTCTAACATTTTCTTTTCTCGAACTTCCTACCTGTGAAACTCTCGTTTATTTACTTCTCTGATAGTAACAGTCTTCAAAAATTCAAGTGCAAAGTCAATTGCCATTTTCTGTCTTCATATTATGTTAATTCTTGTTTATCTTTTTTCTTTAATACTCCCTGTACACAGCTTTTCCCTCACTGTAAACCCTGCGCACTGGTGACGTTCCCGCCTTGCTTGGGGTGAAATGATTAAAAAACTTGAAAAATAAAAAAATATATCGAATAATCATTACAAATACACATAGAGACGAACTTTTGTGTAATCGTTACACCCACCTGTCAGGAGGCATCAGAAAAATGTCCGTGGATTTTTCGTTTTCATTATTTTTATATAATGTTAAGAAAAATTATAATTTACGCGTTTTTTATGGGTGCTAGGTGGATTTTTTTCTGCGTGTGTGTGAATGCGTACGTGTGTAAGCCTGCACGTATGTGTATGTGCACAAGTGTAAAATGTCATGATTTCTTGTTTTCATACACACGCGGGCGCAGGCGTACACAAACACGTACACACAGACACGCACACACACATATACTATAAGAAAGTGAAAGAACACGTTGATTAAAACCCACTGTTCAAACATTTACTTTTATAAAGAGTGCTCGATACAGTGTAGTGCTTAATATTGTAATTTTGTTATTACAATGTTTGATAAAAACTTTATATCACTATACAAAAATTTTCATGTTTCAGAACAATACTATTCTTCTTCAGGTGAAGGCCATCCTGCTTGCTTTTGAGACCGAAATCTTAATACTGCAGGCTTACTTAATTTTCATTTTTGAGTGAACAATATTGACAAACCTAAAGCATTTTCTCCAACTATTACTCTCTAATTTTCTGCAAAATCATGAATTCATCTTATATTTTCTCCCTTTATTTTAACATATCACCTGAAGTAAGAACAGTATTGTTCTGAAACATGAAAATTTTAGTGTAGTGATATAATGCTTTTATAAACAATTGTAATAACAATATATATATATATATATATATATATATATATATATATATATATATATATAGTATATCGAGGCAGCAAGTAATTTTCTAAACATATGCTATTAAATATAAGAGACAATGAATGTCTATTATGTTTAATCATGAGCCGTCGTATTTTGGCTTTAATTTCAGTTGAAATTATATATATATATAGCGGTGGTACAAACCCAGGAATAGGATTGGTAAATAATCCATCCGAGATAAGGTTGGTAAATAATCCAGTATCGTTAAAATATTAAAACTGGTCCAATACAGAGTTCAATGCAAGTTAATTTAGCTTACAGAGCAGATATTTATTTATTTATATGTAAATTCAAATAAGATTTAGAGGGGAAATAAATATTTTCAACATGTCATTTGATTCTTTGTTTAAACGGGGCCTCTGGTAAAATGACATATTGAAAATGGCTGGTTACCCTCTAAATTTTATTTGAATTTATATATATATATATATATATATATGCACGCATAAATACGAATATATATATACATATATATATGAAATGATTTGTTTGAGCATTATTTTTTATCGATACTTGTATTTAAATAGATATTCTGTTTTTAATTAAACAGTATTATATATTTATATATACTGGCCTGATTATTTACGATAAATTTTTATTACGAAAATATTTTATTTATCGTAAACTAGCAGTATAGCCCGGCGTTGCTCGGCTGTAATGAAAGCTTTAAAAATAATCCTTGGTCCTGGAGCTCAGACTCTTTGGACGTTGGCACGAAAGACTAAAAAGCAATAGTTGTTTCCAGTTAAAGCGAAATCGTAGACAGAAAGAAAAATGAATGGATGTAAGTCAAATTTTGATTTCCTGGTATCGATATCAAATAAGTTTTTTCGTCGTAAACTGAATTTTGAAGGCTAAATAAATCCTCTGAGTAAATGGTATCATGGCTGAGATTAAGAACTACAATTATACATACTTAGAGCCAAGCCCAAAGCAAAAACTAAAATACAAGGGTTGAAAAAATACCGACATACAGGCAGATAAACAGACACACACACACAAACATCTTGCCTTATATATATATATATGTATATATATATTATCGATTTTCTGCACTATTGTAAGAACTGCAACCTTGAAACTTCTGAATATCATTTCTTATGTCTTTGTCTATGAGTGTATCAAAATCGGCCCACTCCTTCTATAACCCGATTTTTTCGATTATCGATTTTCGATATTTATCGAGGGTACCCCGACACATACCCTAACTTACAACACTCGCAGACGCTTATTGTACAACTGTGTAAATTTTCAAGAATATCGGTTCAGTCGTTTCGGAGTCTATAGGTAACGGACACACATACACACACACAGACACACTCACACACAGACAAAGTTCCATTTATAAATAAGTTTAGATAATCAGACCAGTAGATATAAATATATAATACTGTTTAAGTAAAAGCAGAATATCTACTTAAATATGAGTATCGATAATAAAAATGATGTTCAAACAAATCATTTCAAATTGTCGGTTATTTATTATCAAGTTTCGTTAATCTTTGTTAATTTCCGTAACATATATACATATATATATATATAGACATATATAGCATACATGTGTGTGTGTGTGTGTGTGTGTGTGTGTGTGTCTGTGTGTGTGCGTGTGTGTGTGATGCTGTAAGCAAGAGGATATGAAAGACAAGAATAGCAAATCGACCATAACGTAAACTATTTTTATGGAGCGGATGTTCAGCTGATGATGATGAATGAGTTTAATGAATTTACAATAAGAAAAATATGTCGGGGAACTTACAACATTGAGCATGATCGCTTCGAACACGGAAAGTGACGTTTTCATAAAAATCTCACGTCAAAATTCCATACCCGATTATTCTATTTTTATTCAAAGAAAACAAGATAAATGTTCATAAGGGCCAAGATAAGGAAAGGTTATATTTCACTATTTTCTATTATTTATTTATTATATTATATATTTTAAGAAATATTTATATAGTGTTTTTTAACAGTAGTAATATTTGTTGATATTTCTAATATTTTTTAATACATTTATCAGTTGATGAAAAGGAAGTTGATTTGCTGTGTCGTGCTAGACAGTTTTCTCGGTATAATTTATCTTACATATTTATAAGACTACCATTTGTGCTTGATTTTCTAGCTTCTATTTTCCCAGTCAACTTTGATCTTCAAAAGATTTAAATGCAGTAACACTCCTTATCGCCTGTTTTCTTAATTCTTATTCTTTTATTGTTCTCTCTCCTTCATTGTATTTTTCTTTTCTTTTTTCTTTTTCATATACTCTCTAACCCATAGTAACTCCTTGCATCTTAGTGGCTTTATTGTTTTGCTTGTTTGCTTGTTTCATATCCATTTCTAGCGTTATTATTCATTCTTCAATGCATTTCTTTTTGCTTTCTACAACCGTAGATCACCTTTCATCTAAATTCTGTATTAAACGTTAAAAGAAATATCCTGATTTTTATTACATAGATTCGTCAATGAATTCTCAATATCTTTTTTAACTGCTCACTTGTTGTAGAAATTCTCCCTTTGAGGAAATGTTAATCATATAGGAAAACCTCCCACACCACGTCTATGATCAGATGCAGCATTAAAATTTAATCTCATGAAATATAATCACCATTTTACTTCATTCCCAACTAAAAAGTCGTTTCTTTTCTACTGTCTTGATAAGAAAAACAGCAATTGTTAATTTTAGCACTACACCTTCAGATTTTGTACGGGTCTTAGGACTGACAGTATTTACATTATTCGGACTATTGATCTTATCTTTGTTGCCATTTGTACAACGATTCAGCCGCTGTACGGTGCGGCCTTCTTCAGGTGCTAGGAAGTTCGAACCGAACCCTTTATTACAATCACTGGGGTATATCATTCTCTTTACTTGCGCAGTTATTGGAAGTCATGAGTTATCTCCCTCTAACCCTACAAGTTACTTGTAACCTGGTATTGAACGCACAACACTTTTGGGTCAAGTCACAGGAACTAACCAACATCTATATCTACTGGGCCATGTGTCCTTAAGAACAAGAACAACTGAATTTTGGGGGCTTATAAACCTAATGTCCAGTAACCCTTTTTTACCAGAGTTCATATTGCAATTTTTTGATGTTAATGGTTTTCTCTAGTATTTTGGCTGTTAACGATTTTCTCTAGTACTTTTTACCAGAGTTCATATTGCAATTTTTTTATGTTAATGGTTTTCTCTGGCATTCCGTATTGCTGGTTCCCATATCATGTTCATTTCTATGCTTGGTCGGCTTAGGAGATTTTTAAGCCTAGCATATGTGCTGATTCCTTACGTTTACGTAGTTTCCAGTGGTGTTCCCTATCTATTATTTCATCTTCATCTCATAGGAGGCGGTGATCCCCTTTTTCCGCCGTATGTGGTCAGCTACACCTGATTTTTTTTTTATCTCCCTTCGTGTTACGGCCTTGCGATGTTCTTATAACCTTACCTTAAGTAGGTGGCCTGTCACTCCTTTATATTTCTTTCCACAACTACATAGGATGGCGTACACACAGTCCTTAGTCATGTCCTTCTGTTGGGGGGCTTATTCGGGAGAGGTACCTGCGAAGTGTAGAACCACTTCTGAAGATCGTCTAATGTTGTCACAAATCCTTTGTATTATGTCCAATAACCCCTTCACATAGGGTAGACAGACCGAGGCTGTTTTCTGAAAGTTGTTATCCTCATGCACCCGCTCTTCCATGTATGTTGAAGTAGTTGTCATGTACCCTGGATAACTGTTTCATTGTAGGGTACTGCATATACTGACCTTTTCCTGTTCGTATGACTCTGGGTCGCCGCTTATGACTTTTGCTCGATGTTGAAGGTAGTTGATGATCCCTTTCTTTACATTGCATGGGTGGTGGGAGTTGAAGTTAAAGTGTTAGTTTGCGGTATACGGATCTCTTGAACCCCACCTCTGTTCGAGTTATTAGCACATCCAGTAATGTCAGTTTGTTGTCACTCTCTTTTTCCATAGTAAACTGTTTGGATGACCTCATTGAATTCATATGGTCGAGTAGCGTCTGGACTCCTCCTAGTGTGGCCAGAGTATAAAGGTATCATTAACGTATCTCAGTCATCGAGTTGGGTTTAGAACTGTTGATTCTAATGCCATCTCTTCAAAGTATTCCATGTATATGTTAGCCAGTGATTATGATAATGGTGAGCCCATTGCTTAGCCTTTATCTTGCCGATATATGTCTGATCTCATTCCGAAGTGTATTGTTTGTGTGCAGAAAGTCAGCATCTCCATCAGGTTGTCTAGTTGAACACTGGTACGTTCTCCTAGGGATGAGTCCGAGGCCAGTCTGTTCTTGACTACTGATAGTGTCTCCACCGGGGGTACCTTCTTTAACAGACTTATCACATCCAGGCTCACCATCTGGTTGCATTGAATGGGAGCATCTTTAATAAGTTACACGTAGTAGGCGGAGTTTTGAACATATAATTGTAACTTTCCTATCTGTAGGTCAATTATATCTACAAGGAAGCGACACGGTGGCACATCAAGCCTATGCTGCTAACAATCGGCCTGAACGAAATACCGTCTTTATGAATCTTAGGTAAACCATACATGTGATGTAGCTTGCTGTAACGTTGAGACAACTGCCTGTATGTTCTGGAAGTAATCCTGTTCTTGATTAGGATCTGCAACAGCTGTTGTTCTGTTTTCAATGTGGGGTCTTTCTTTACCTTGCTATAGCTACCAAATGTAATGAGTTCTTCAAGTTTCTCAGTGCATTCAGTTTTGTCCATAACTACAGTTGCATTGCTTTTATCAGCTGGCAGAATGATGATGTTATCATTCCCCTGTAGGCTCCTGATTGCCAGCCCTTCCTTTTTCGTGATGTTTGGTTTGGGTGGTTTGGTTTTTTCCAGTGTCTGTCTCACTTTCCATCTTAGCTCATTCACCTGAGCCTGAGAGATGTTCAAGGCTATTTCCTCGATGGTGGCAATGATGTCTAAGTATGGTATCAGCCTGATTGTTGTTGCGATGATGAGACCTTTGTTCAGCACTGATTCTTCAGAGGCACTCAACTTCAGATCTTTTAACTTATTTAGTTTATGTACTTGGCGGACCTTGAATGAATCGAATTCTTACCTGAAGAATTTGTCCAATTTGTGCTGAATCCTTTTTCAGTCTTCTTTGTCAGTCAGTGAACCTACCGACGAATGTTTCGAGCCTCTGGGAGATATCGGAATGTAATTTCTGTTTCAACTATCGAATGTAACGTCGTACAAATGGCAACAAAGTTGAGGACAATAGTCCGAATAAGGTAAATACTGTAAATACTACCTCATCTCAGAAATATAAACAAATTTCTTAGGAATGAGTATAAAATTACTGTTTTCAAATCCGACCAAACAGAGAAAAAACGTGCCTTTGCTTCTTTGAGTTTCTTCATAAGATCTAAAGAGGAATCAGCAAAATTATTGGTCCTGATCTGGAAGCTTGGCTTCAGCTACCCACCCACTGCCGTAAGGTTGTGCCTTTTTTATAAATAATTTCACGGTATTTTTTGCAATGAGCTCTTTTCTATGGAGCATAGACATTCTTAAAATTTAAATGCAGTCTAGATTGGTGATTAGGTTTCTTCAATTTACAGTTAAAAAGGCTACATGTAGCCGTATGTTCTATACGAACAATTACTTTTATCGTACATTTTGTTGTGAAACTCCATTTTGGTTCTATGCTTTCCAGCCAACTTTAATTTGAAAAATTGAAATGCAATGTCAATCGCTATCTACTTTTCTGCTGATTATGCTTTTCTCTTTCTGCTAATTATTAATGCTTCTGTTGCTAACTTTTTCACACCATATAACCCCTTGTGTCTTAGTGGCTTTACTGATTTGCATGGGGTGAAACCGATTAAAATATAGTAGACTGAGTCTAGTTAGCAGTCTTGAGGAGATTAGTAAAAAGGCTACACCATGATATCACAATCTTAGTTGTTATATTGGCTAAATATATAATAAATATGTGAATTTAAAAATACAAATTTTGGATAAAACTAGCGTAAAACTGACGAAAACAAACAAAAACTACATTTTCCCGAAAGATTAAGTATCTAAATTATTTATAATTTACTCGAAACACTAGTAGACCTATAGGAGTTAATTTTCAAAACAGAAGTTATATTTTCTTTTTACTGTTATCGTTCGAAGAGAACATGTGAGATTCCTGGAAAAAAAAACGTTGTTTTGCTTGAACACATACAAAAATGCTTTCGATTATTCCCGATTTATTCGTTTCTATTGGCCGTTCTATTTTAAAAGCAGCGTCTGCCACCAAAGATCGATATTGATTAGTGGTTGTCCATCTCGATGCGTAATTTTTTTTTTTTTTTTACGCCAGGCTGGTGAAGCAGTTCTAACTCTGCTTGATATGCTTCGCATAATGTAACCATCTATCTCACTGAAGACCAGTGTCTCTTAGGAGAGTCTGAGAATGTGTTATTTATATAAGGTAAGACGAGTTTAGTATGAATAATAAGCAATATAAACGAGTTTTCTGCGTGATTTGAAATTTCTATGGTTGGAGTATACCAGAGTTTTCTTTGAGCATTCCAAAATAGGTGATCAGGTCTTTTGGATATCTGACCCCAGTTTCACAATTTAGCTTCACTTATCTGATATATCTTTCAGAGAATATATACAAAAATTAATCCATAATTCCCTACCTTCTCATGTAGATATTAGGAGATTGTTTGTTAGAATGTTTCACTGTATAATTTAAAATGTATATATTACTATATGTAATGTAAAAATTTAGTTTTAAGAGTATGTATATAGAAATCTGTGCTGAAAAACAAATCTTCGTGAAATAAAATATTTTTTATTTTAACGCAAAAAATCGACAGATCACTATAATCTAAACTTATTTATAAATGGAACTTTGTGTGTGTGTGTGTGTGTGTGTGTGTGTGTGTGTGTGTGTGTGTGTGTGTGTGTGTGTGTGTGTGTTACCTATAGACTCCGAAACGGCTGAATCGATTTTCTTGAAAATTGCACAGTTGTTCTATAAGCGTCTGCGAGTGTTCTTACCTAGGTTTTGTGTCAAGGTACCCCCGAGAAATATCGATAATCGAAAAAATCGGGTTATAGAAGGAATGGTCCGATTTTAATGAAATTTGATACACTCATAGACAAAGACATAAGAATCGATATTCAGAAGTTTCAAGGTTGCAGTTCTTACACTAGTGAAGAAAGTCGATAATATATATACATATAAAAGGCAAGACGTTTTTGTGTGTGTCTATTTATCTGTCTGTATGTCCTTTATACAAATCCACAATTTTTATCCAATTCTCACCAAACTTCACACAAATATTCTTTAGGTTGAGTCTGAGCACCAGGACCATGGGTTAGTTTTAAATATTTCATTACACCCGAGCAACGCCGGGATATACTGCTTGTCGTAGTATAAAAATGAAAGAAAAGAAAACATTTAAGACTAGAAGAATATTTTCCAGCATAATTTAAAAATGCAAATAGACTAAACTATCGCCCGGTTCACACTCCACCCATGTCTATTGAACAGGTGAAGAGGCTCATCCCTTGTTTCCTGTTTAGGATGTGGTTTCCGGCTTTCTCTCTTCTAATCTTTTCACTCTTACGTAGCCCCCTGCACATCAGTGGCGTTACCACCTTGCTCGGGGTGATATGATTAAAAAAAAAAAAAAAAGTATTGAATACAGTGAAGCATATTAATTAAAGAAAAAGAAGATTATACACTAATGATTTCAAATAAAAATATAAGCTAATAAGGTTTTCTCGAACTACGGGTTTATGGATCCACTTTCGTAGTTCTATTTTAGCAGATTCAATTTTATTTTTTGCTTTATATAACATTTAGCTCTAGCTATCATAAAATTACAAGCAGAGAGCACCCATTTAGGATATACTACAGGCTATTAATGGCTAAAAAGACTAGATTTACACTGATGTTTTCTAGCTTAGTTTTCTACAAGGCCACATGTATGGGGCATCCAGAGATTATTCTCACTACATATAGTTAATGGTTAATCAGACTAGCTCGCTAAACATTGCCCCACACTGATGCTTCATAGCTTACCTTGATACAGGGTCACTTGTATGGGGAATCCAATATGAACTAAACGAGCTACAAAGCAGAAAAAGTCAAGAACAATATTTCAATAAACTCTACAAAGATATTTTTTAGTGTAGTTTGTTACAAGGCTACGTGTATGTGGAACCCACTGATATTTTAAATCACTAAATAGTAATGGCCAACAACGTTAGCTCTTTAAGCAACGCTAACACCGTTGTGACCTAGCTCAATTTAGCAAAAAGACTATGCGGCACCTGTTAGGATTGAACCCACTATACAGTATTAATGAGAAACCATTTAATTTGACACACGTTTTGTTGATAATATTCTCAACGTATTTTGGCAAAAGCATATCAGAGTCGGTTCAAGCATTTCCTCGTTTATGATGGAATTGTCTAGCGTTCACTACCATATGTTTGGGAAGACACAACGCAGCAGACTAATAGTCTTTTCTTTGTTTCTTTGCTTCATTTTCATACTTTATTACTTTTTTAAAAAGCATCCTATCCTATTCCTATGTGCAAAGAAACGACCATCTACTGTAAAGACATGAACCAGATAGTTTTGTACCCTCTTTATCTTTTGCCCTCAAAAGTAATTCACAATATAAGCTATTTTTACTAAAAAAAAAAACTATGCATTCTGTATCATCAGTTATCCATCACCCCCAGATGGTGCTTAGGGCAGCAACTTTTTGTTGCTGTAACAAACTGTTTTTTCCGGGGCAGGGTTATTAGTCCTGCACTCAACCCACAAACCTGGAGGAGCATTCTTAGTCCTTACGTTTACAGCACCTGGTATTCCCAAATAGTCACCCACTTAAGTACTGACCAGGCTCGATGTTGCTTAACTTCAGTGATCGGATAGGAACCGGTGTAGTCAACACAATATAGCAGTAGACATTCTGTATCATAGTTAATAGTTATTCCTTTCTTTTACATTCTTTTACTACCTTCTCCATGATTTATTTCAGTCTTTCATTTATAGAGTGTCATTTATGTAACTTATGTGTTTATATGCCCGCCAATAATAAATACTGGTAGGTTTTCTAGTGTAAATCTGGTCCTGGGTATGACGGTAAACTGCATCGGGCAGTAAGGCCTCTAATTAAGAGGTTGTGAGAAGAATGGAACCACCTCTTAATTGCTGTTGTCCCGAGGTCCACTCTGATCCGGAGTGGTAGCACCTGTTATGGTCCCAGCTATGGGTAAATAGTTAACCCCAAAACTGGGGTTAAAACGCTATGAAAGTATAAAAACAGACTTTATAGAAATATATGCATAAAAATAGACTTTTATAGAAAAATAAAATAAAAATATTACCAACAATAGATTTTTAAGGAATAAAATTATTGCCATAATACTTTTTGAAGGAAAAAGTTATTATTAGCCATACATTTTTAATACAAAACTAGAAAACATCTTTAGTTTTCTAAAAAGAAATAGTCAGATTTTGATGAAATTTTGTTTAAGTCAACCTTCTCCCTATAACTGAACATTTTAAAAATATATCTTAAAACCCCACCTTTTTGGGCATTAAATGTTGCTATGCCTTTAAAGAAAACTCATACTCAAACTCTAGTCTAAAGCAAGCTTTTCTAGTACTCAAGTAGTTTTTTTTGTGTTGTACTATGCTAAATATCTATTAAACATAGGTTCATGTCATTCTGCATTTGTATTGTTTATTTGTTTGTATTGTTTATTTTGATAGCATTCTGATCATAAATAGCATAATTTTGAGAATAACCACACTGTTACCTATTCTCAGTTTAATTGAATTATGTTCATTAAAATAAAAAAAATTGTTTATCTGTATGATTCACTCAACGAGTTGTCGGAGGGAGTTTACATTCATCTGGGCATGGCTTCTCTGACATTGCTATGAAGATAAAAATGTTGGGAACTTCCAGTATTTCACTGTCCTTATATATTTCATCTATTTATTGATGCTGAAATCATTTAAAGTTCCGTTACAATCTCATCTGCTTGTGTTACTTTGTTTCAGTTCATTTTCTGTATCAGTCTTACGTCATATTTTAATACGACAGATTTTTTGTTTTTCTGTTTATATATTCTAAGTTTATCTGTTTTCATGAAAGAGTTTTTTGTGAACTGTTGATGCCAGAAAGAAAGAAAGACACGAAAAGAAGAAAGTAGGTTGAACCAGTGCATTGGAATAACGGAACATACGTTGTGGTACAGTGGATATCGGCTCGGAACGAGAAACCGGGGAGCCGAGTTCGAATTCCAGTTGAATCCATTGTATTCACTTACGCGCAAATACCCTTGGGAAAGGTATTAATCCGTCTCTTCCTTCCAGTTATGGGTTAAATAGCAGGACAGATTGGGTTCTATAGCCTTGGTCGGCAACCAGTCTACCGCAGAAAGCAATGGCAACCTGCTGCGGGATAATCTTCTGCCCAGTCAGTCATGTCTCTTTCGAGACATGATCACCCAAGCATGTATCACGTATGGCACTTAACTGACTGATATACAAAATATGAGTGATATTAGACAGCAGATAGAAGTGTCCGTCTGAACTGTCAAGTTACACTGCGTCTCGACTGCCTCCATTAGGAAGTCTCTCAAGTCTCCATTAGGAAGTCTCACAAGTCTCCATTAGGAAGTCTCACAAGTCTCCATTAAGAAGTCTCACAAGTCTCCATTAAGAAGTCTCACAAGTCTCCATTAAGAAGTCTCACAAGTCTCCATTAAGAAGTCTCTTAGTATTTATGAAGAAGGAAGAGCTCATTCACCAAAACAGTTTTTCAATGAATTCGTTCCATTTTTGCAGTATATTTTGCTTTCCTACGATGAGTGCTCCCTTTTTAAAGATTCGTGCATTTTTCCTACTCTTTATCTTTTATTCCTGGTCTGACTATGTTGCGAAGTGTTTCTAACGTTATACATTTATCTTTTGGTCATTCATCTTTTGCTAGCTTACATTTATTTCTACCGTAGATTCCATGCAATTCCATTGCATTATCTGCTACCTGTTTTGTTTTTGTTTTTTGTTTTTGTTTTTTCGTCACCACCAAAATTTTATCTCTCATCTTTTTCTTCTTTTTCTGAGCATAACTTATTCTGCTAGTTTCAATAGTGCTTTGTTTAAGGTGTCCCATTTTGAGTTATTGATCTCTCATCATGTTTTAATAGCATTTGCAAATGTCTGTTTGCAAAACTGACTCATTCTATGGTTTGTTGTATTACAGTTCAGGCTTTTGCGTTAGATTGATATAATTTTAGCAATTGTATCCTTTGTTTGCATATGACTGGTAATTAATGACTGCCACAATCGTTGTTCACGTATATTTTAGAGATAGGACTGCATTTTTTCTCTCTTGCTTGTTTTTTCCATGTCCCGTGCGCGCTCTTCAGACGAGGTTTCGGTTATTAATCGGTTGTTCATTATGCATAATCGGATTCACAAATGCAGTCTATAATTGGCAACTGTCTCACTATCTTGTTTATTCCCTACTTTTGCATTTAGCTGCTGCGCAATTATGATTTCTTGTTTTTTAAACCGGTTTTTTGTCGTTATATATTGTGTTTTAATAATTATCTATTTTTTCTTTCATTCTTTGTAACGTGGTTGTGATTATACTATTACATGTTAACATTGTGTCCGGAGATGATAAATGAAGTTATGTCTTTCAACCTTTGTGCAAGTTAATAAATCTACTGAGAAAACATCATTTCCGTACTCCCTTTTATTGTACTCATGTGCCAAATTAACTCATTCTTTCTGTTTGAGTTACTGTAACGAAGTATTATCATCATTTGCACTATTTATATAGAACTATTTTCCCAATCTTAATTGTAATATCAAGGTTTAGGTCGTTGTTCCCTCCGGCCTTCATCAGGTGTAAAGTAGTTCAGGGGTACAGCGATAAGCATTTTTTAAATAACTATAACAGCATGTTCGTGTATATATTGAAAATTCCCAATCACAATTGATGAATTGCATCTTAGCATCAAGAATCTGATTAGACAACTAGAAAGTATCATCGTAAAAAAAATAGACATAATATGTCTATGTTATTCACACACACACACACACACACACACACACACACACACACACACACACACACATATATATATATATATATATATATATATAACGGAGAATTTTTGGTATTTAAGTCAGGTAAATTCTGATAGAGACGAACTCAAAAGAACTCAATGGTGAATTTATTTATTTAATTTTTTTTTTTTTTTTTTTTTTAATCATTTCACCCCGAGCAAAGCAGAAACGCCACTGATGTGCAGGGGGTTACATCAATGTAAAGAGATTAATTACAAAAGAGTGAGGAGTACAAGCTAGTTAGAAAGGAACAATAGAAAGCTGAGAAAGCAGGTGCAATGACAGGTACATGGGCGGAGAGAAAGGGAAGGTTATACAGGGGAGGGGAGAGAGCTAGAGGCCAGTGGTTAGTAGGTGAGTATTAACTTTGCTTTTAAATTTCTGGAGGTCGTAGCCGTCAGGAAAGCAAGAATACGGGAGTGAGTTCCACAGGCGGGAAGTGCGAGAGAGGAAGCTGCAGGAGTAGAATTGTCGTCTGCGTTTGGCTAACCTGACTGTGAATGGGTGGGACCCAGTTGCCAGTCTGGTTGAACGGGTAAACACCTGTTGAGGAGGCATCAGTGACTTAAGCTCATCCGAGCAGAAGCCATAGGACTATCATCTCGAAAAAAGTTTATTCTACAATTTCATTGATAATACATAATTCACAGCCAAAACCTACTGCTCTTTAGGCCCAAATGATACAACAGTTAATATTCAAAATCATCCAGAAAAGAATTAAGTTTTAGTTTTTCTGTGTTATGTGATATATATATATATATATATATATATATATATTGCGTATGTTAGCTTCTTTACTGTTTTTATTTATGAATATGAACTCTATTTTTCTTTTAAAAGCATTAGATGTAATAACAGCCAGAGAAATCTAACATGAAACTTTTGCGTATTAATAAATATTATATATTTATTAGTTTAACTGTTTTATAAACAAAGACGGTATAATTTAAATAATTTCACAATTGCATTGTTCATATATCTTGCATAAATAATCTAGAATTTTTATCTATAAAATGAACTCTGTTATCCCATCTAATAAATAATTAATTTTTACGTCATTAAATGTTATAAAACCCAAATACAATTTTTTTTTTTTTTATAAGCGTTTCACCCCGAGCAAGGCATGTCACTGCCACTACTGTGCAGGGGGCTACGTAGAGTGGAGAAAGGCTGGTTAAATATAGGAAATAACAGAGGGTGGGTGATAGGCGGGTGAGGATACCGAGAATGAGGGTTGGGTAGATGAGAGAGTTGTGAGAATAGTTGGGAGTTAGTGTGATAGGAGGTGTCTATTGACCCTACATTTAAACACCTGGAGATTGTAACCGTCGGGAAAGCAGACTTGTGGAAGGGTGTGAATATATATATATATATATATATATATATTGCGTATGTTAGCTTCTTTACTGTTTTTATTATTATTATTATGATTATGATCATTAGTATTATTAATAATAATAACAATAATCATAATAATAATAATAATAATAGTGTTATTATTGCTTAAAATTTGTTATATGTTTTATATTTATTATTATGTCATTTTTCATCATATTTATATTTCTGCTATGGTCGCTCTATCAACCAAGTCTACGGAAAGGCCTAAGGCAGGTCATGGTGTGTTGTTATGGCTACATTTCATGTTTTTCTATCACCCATAACAACCCTAGTGTTACAAAGACAAAGTTCTCCTTAGTGTGTGGGCTGTATTTAATAAGACAATTTTTTGTATATCTCTTCAGCTGGGGTTTCCAGAGATTCTTTTAATGTGTTGTTTTGTTCCATTTTTTATCATTCCAAGTGCACCTAATATCACGGGCACAACACTTGTTTTCAATTTTCACATTTTTTTCTATTTCAATTTCCAGGTCTTGATATTTTGACAGTTTTTCGAATTCCTTGGTTGCTATGTTACAATCCGCTGGACAAGCCATATCAATTAATAGACATGTTTTTTCTTTCTGGTTTTTAACAATAATGTCTGGCCTGTTTGCTTCAATTTGTCTCACTGTGTAGAAGGTGTAATCCCATAGAATGGTGACATATTCTAATTCTGTAACTGGTGCTGGGTGATGTTCATACAAGTATTTGTTTACAGATTTTCCATATTGTTTGCACATTGTCCAATGTAAATATTGTCCCACTCTATCGTGGCGATATTTATATTCATTTAGGGCAAGTATAGAACTGCTAGAGATTAGCTCGTCTATTGTTTCTTGGTGTTTATCATAGAACCTGCATTTTAGATCCACTTCATTATGTATAATATTTGCCTGAAAGTTTCTAGTGAAAAGACTTTAGTCTTGCGCTGCAAGAATAAAGCCTTCAGTCTCAGACTTTAATCCAGATGTTCGTAACCATCGATGAGTATTAACTTTATCTGGATATTGGCCATGCAGAGGTTTGTCTTGTCAGCGTTGTTTCATCTGTTCAAAAGCTTTATTTTTGGCTTTCATTTTCATATTTTTTGCCGCAATAGTTGGTTCTTGACTTCTGTTTTGCTTTTCTACAGAATTTACTAAATGTAAATCTTGTTTGTATTTACTGCCTTCTTTTATTATTGAATATATTTTCTTTCTTTCTTCATATTGCTTGACTAATTATATCATCCAGTCCTTTGTTGTTTCTATGTATGTTAGTAAGCCAATAGTTGTTATCTTGGATGACAATTCTAGCTGAATAAGACTTCTACCACCTTCTTTACGGGGTATGTATAGACGTTCTAGATCAGCCTTGGATGTTGCATCTTATGCTTAGAAAGAAGCTTTCTTGTTTTAGAATCCATTCGCCTGATGTCGTTTAGAGTCCAGTTTAAGTTGAAACTATATTGGACAACTGGGATGACAATGCTATTTATGGCCATTATTAATTTCTGAGAATTTAATTCAGTTTTTAATATCAGTCGTAGCCTTCTATAGTATACTTTACGCACTATTTATTTCATTTTTTATGGTGAATTTTTTCACTCTGATTTACACCTAGGTATTTATAAGCTTCTTCTGGCTTTAATTATTTTATTGTTACAGCAGGGTCTAAGCTAACTGAAGATGTTTGTTGTAGCGACACTCGTAAAACTGTAGCTTTAGCTCATTTATTCAAATTCATTCCAATGTCTTTGCAGAAGCACTTACATTATTATTATTATTATTAAACATCATTTTCTAATATTGTTGTAATATTTTATTTATCATTTTCTTGTTATATTTTTAATTTATCTTTTTAGTTATTATATCTATATTTATAATATAATACTACTAGTAGTTATATTTTAATTTGTATTAAAAATTATGATTTACCATTTATTTTTAAACCGTAGATGCATTCAATTAGCTTTAAAACTAAATTTAATGTTAAATTTCCATGTCATGTTTTTCTAAGAAAGCAGATGAATTGTAATTCTAGTTTATACTCCAGATTTCATTAACATGTATTAGTGATGTGGCGAGACCATAGACTCTGGTGTCGATCTAAGTCGTTATCATCAACTTCCTTTCTCCTTGTGCAGTTCGTTCTCCTTTCTTTTTCTTTTTCTTTTTCTTTCTGTTTTTTCCACTTATAATTTTTCTATTTTTCATTTTTCTTTCTTTTTTGTTTTTGTTGAATGAGGAAATGTTTTTGTAGATTACCGTTACAAATATCTAGTCACAATATGGGCACTTGAGTGTCTGCATGTGATTCTTTTCTGGATTATTTTGAATATTAACTGTTGTATCATTTGAGTCTGAAGAGCGGCAGGTTTTGGCTGCGAATTAATACACCCAGGAAATTGTAGAATAACAAAAACTTTTTTCTAGAGAATATCTATCTATCTATCTATCTATCTATCTATCTATCTATCTATCTATCTATCTATCTATCTATCTATACTGTTAAACCCTGGAGGAAAATTGTTAATTAGACACTTAGTCACAAGTAGCTTTTTCTTCTGTCCAACATTTTCCCTAATATTGTTCTTGATATAAAAATTATACCGTTATCTAATATATATTTATACACTACCGGCAATAATTATAAGGCAACCCCAGTTTTTAAAAAAATGATGATGTATTTCATACTATCTTTAGTATTTATTGCCAAGTGGATAATTCTTAATGAAAATAGAATGGTTCGTTTGTTAATACTGCACAATAACACGTGAATCAAATGAATTGTTCTGGTGTCCATTTTTGTGCTCTCTTCCCCATGCTAGTCTCTTCTTATTATTGACTGGCAAAGTAAAGGCTTCCTCGTTGCCTTGTAAAATTTTGCAAAGTAATAATAACAAAAAACTATTCTAGTTTAATGAAATACATAATAATAATAATAAAAATAAACAAATACTGTCCCAAAAAAGTACATTTTTAAATTCAAAACTTTTTTTATTAATATTCTTTCCTATATATATATATATACATATATATAATTTTTTTTAACTGGGGTGACCTAATAATTAAGTCGGTAGTGTATATATATATATATATATATATATATATATATATACATATATATAATTTTTTTTAACTGAGGTTGCCTAATAATTAAGTCGGTAGTGTATATATATATATATATATATATATAATTTTTTTTAACTGGGGTGGCCTAATAAGTAAGTCGGTAGTGTATATATATATATATATATATATAATTTTTTTTTAACTGGGGTGGCCTAATAATTAAGTCGGTAGTGTATATATATATATAATTTTTTTTAACTGGGGTGGCCTAATAATTAAGTCGGTGTATATATATATATATATATATATATATATATATATATATATATATAATTTGCTAGCGGCTCGTATCCGAGTATTCCAGTTTAGATAATCTGGCACCTGCTGATACATATTTACGTTTGTTCAGCATTCACAAAGCTACCTGTGGTTTATAATACAAACCTGCTGTAAGGGCGTTAGGTACATGTTCTGAGAGAGAACACATAAGCTAGCATGTTTAACATTTGAAACAAGACCAGTACGTTCTAACTCTCGGCTACAATAACTTATAATTACGTACTATCACGACCATCAACTTAACTATAAAAATTATCATAAGACAACATTATATTTTGTTTTCCTCAATAAAGCCATCACCTTATTTAATTACGGTTTAATAAGTTATTAGCATTCTTTACAACGGTTTTTGAAATAAAAGTAAATGGCAGACCTTTTCAAGCATCTTTCAAGCACTGATAAAAGCACACTCTCACTTTTTGGCTATTCTCTTTGAACTCTCCTATCCGATTCATCACTAGCTAAATCAATGAAAGATATTTTTTTCTTCACACTAGGTAATTTTGACATAATGTAGAAGACACTTTTTGATCGTTATCTTGTAAGGTAATTATTTTTAATTATGCGTAAACCAGCTGGTATAGTATGTCTTTAAAAAATCGAATGATATTGTTTTTTGTTTTTCATTATTCCCTTGACTATAATTAAATTTTCAGTGCTCTCCCTTCATACTCTCCTACATTACCATAATTCTTAGAACGAACATTCATCATTTAGTCTTTGTTCTTTATTCTGATATACATTATCCTATTACTACTAAATTGGGATTCCTCTGTCCACAATATCATTTTCTACCTTTTGACTGCCCAGTTTATATATATATATATATATATATATATATATATATATATATATATATATGTATATATATATATATGTGTGTGTGTGTGTGTGTGTGTGTGTGTGCGTGCGCACGCGCATGTGTAATATTTATTAAGAAATTATAACACGAATACGTTATAATGTCAATACAAAAGTAGCTATTTGGTTTCGACACTTCTTGTGTCTTATCAAGAAATAAACCTCATCACTTGATAGTGTCGAAACAAAATAGCTACTTTGTAGTGATATTATAACATATTCACGTTAAAATTTCTGAATAAATATTGTTAGCTCTACTTTGTATTGAGTACTTTTTCAAGAATAGTGTTTCTTTGGATAGGGAATATTATTCCATCTATACGTACCCTATATATATATACATAACTTCATGCTAACTAATGAAAAATAAGGAATTCCTGAGTGTAAAAAGATATTCAAAAGTAAAACGTTATTAAATATGGAGAACAATATAAAAAAGAATGAAGAAGACAGTATGTAGCGATGGACATTGTATTTAAATTTTTCAAGATCAAAGTTGGCTGGGGGTCAGTCAGTTAAATGCCATACGTGATACACGTTTGGGCGATCATGTCTCGAAAGAGACATGACTGACTGGGCAGAAGATTATCCCGCAGTAGGTTGCCATTGCTTTCTGCGGTAGACTGGTTGCCGACCAAGGCTATAGAACCCAATCTGTCCTGTTATTTAACCCATAACTGGAGGGAAGAGACGGATTAATACCTTTCCCAAGGATATTTGCGCGTAAGTGAAAGCAATATATCGGCTCCGAACGAGAAATCAGGGAGCCGAGTTCAAATTCCTGTTGAATTCATTGCATTCACTTACACTCAAATACCCTTGTGAAAGGTATTAATCCGACTCCTCTCCAGTTATAGGTTAAATAATAGGACAGATTGGATTCTGTAGTCTCGGCTAGCAACCAATCTACCGCAGAAAATAATGGCAACCTACTGCTGGCTAATCTTCTGCCCAGTTAGTCATGTCTCTTTCGGGACATGATCCTCCAAGCGTATGGCACTTAAATTCACAAATACCGTACGCATTCCCAGTTAGATCTACCAAATGCAACCGACAATTCTACTCCCCAGTTTCTTTTCTCGCACTTCCTGCCTGTGAAAGTCCCTTCCATATACTTGCTTTCTTGACGGCTACAACCTCCACGAATTTAAATGCGATGTCAATTCCCATCTCTTATTCATTTGACTCCAGTCCTTTCTACATCATCCAGTGTATCTTGTTCTTTTCCTTTCTCTCTACCTTTGCAACTGTCTACATACCTGTATTCCTATCCTTCGCTTTCTCTGATACCCCCTGTAATTGGTTCGTCTTTCTCTTTACTCTCCTCCTGCCTAAAACTTTAACTCTCTTATGTAGCCCCCTGGGCATCAAAAAATATTTTTAAAAAGATATGTGTGTGCACACGCGGTCTTTCCCAGAAACTGTAAATAAGGCCTGCTCATCATAGTTTGACAAGGCAAGTATGCCCAATTTTCAGTTACGATCTTTAGCGAATTTGTGTTAACATAGACATTGGCTTCTGAACAGTTTTGTATACCCAGCTACATTCACAGAACTGGTGGTTATCTAGCGTTAGGGGCAAAATTTCCAATGAAATTTACCGATAAAACGAAACAACTTATTCGAAAATTTGAAAGGTTTTATTATATATATATATATATATATATATATATATATATATATCCAAGTGAATAAAGAACGAAAAAAATATTAACAACATTCAAAACATTAATTTAAAACAGTGCTAAATATAGAAATAGAGCTATGAATATTTTATTATAAATTATAGTTTAGAACATGTACAATTTGCAATTTACTACAAAAGTGTACATTTTTTCGACATCGAAAAAACAATGTCTCTTCATGTAGTTAATAATGATGGCAATAAACTTTTTTTCAAAAATAACGTTTATTACTATCATTATTAACTACCTGATGAGACATTGTTCTTTCGATGTCGAAACAAAATATACAATATTGTAGTAGATTGTAGTTTGTACATGTTCTAAACTATAATTTATAATATATATATATATATATATATATATATATATATAAAGAGAGAGACGGAGAGATAGATTAAATATATAATTTCTTAATGATTAATGTTTCTTTTTTTATTTGTAGAGAAAAGGGGACATTCCGGCTTCCATAGACTAAGTACCGACATGTTTGTTAATGAATTAATACAAAAATTTAATTAATGCCTTCAGGGCTCAAAAGAGAATGTAAACGCAAACAAAAATCATTATTCTCTGGATATATATTTGACCTAATGAACCTGATTTTAATGACCTAATGAGCCATGATCTTTAATTATTATAAAATTAAAGAAATTAGTAAAATAAATTAATATGTCTCAACTAGCAAAATGGGAAGTTTGAGAAAATAATATTTTGACTCGCAGTGAAAAAATAACTAGGTTATAAATATAATGAGTTATATTCAACTTGTATTTTAATTAATTAGATGTAGATTAAATATTATTAATTTAAATAAAGCAAATTGAAAAGTAGCGTCAAGTTAGTTTTTTGATGATTTCTAATTAAAAACTTACAAATTAAACACAATCGCAAAAATAATCAAAATAAAAATAATACAAAAAATTAATGAAATGTTTTTTAGTGTATTATAATAAGCCCCTAAGGGTTCCATTTAAGGTCAGAGAAAACTAAATTGCTTTAGATGAAACTAATGTATTCATTGTGGTTTAATTATGAAAAACAATTCTAAGATTAGGGTTTTTAAATAATCAGTATCAGCATCAAGAGTGACAACTGATTTCGTTTTTGTTATTGTTTTTATTATTGTTATGTCATTTTTCATCATATTTCGATTTCTGCTTTGGTCTCACTACCAACCAAGTCTGCGGGGAGACCTAAGGCAGGTAGTGGCGTGTTGTTATGGCTCCATTTCATGTTTTTCTATCTTCCCTATCATCCCTAGGATTACATAGATAAAGTTTTCCTTAGTGTGTGGGCTGTACTTAACAAAACAATTTTTTGTATATCTCTTAAGCTGGGGTTTCCAGGGATTCTTTCAATGTGTTGTTTTGTTCCATTTTTTTATCATTCCAAGTGCACCTACTATCACTGGCACAACTCTTGTTTTCAATTTCTACATTTTTTCTATTTCAATTTCCAGGTCTTTATATTTTGACAGTTTTTCAAATTCCTTGGTTGCTATGTTACAATCCGCTGGACAAGCCATATCAATTAATAGACAAGTTTTCTCCTTCTGGTTTTTAACAATGATGTCTTCAATTTGAATGATGCTTCAATTTTTCTGTCTGTGTAGATTGTGTAATCCCATAGAATAGTTACATCTTCTATTTCTGTAACCGGTGCTGGGTGATGTTCATACCAGTGTTTGTTTACAACTTTTCCATAATGTTATTATTGTTATCATTATTATTATTACTATTATTCTTATTATTTGCTAAGTTGTTGCTAAGTCATTTTAAGTGCCTAACTACCAAGTTTCCTCCGGGCTCTATCAGTGAAAAACGCACTGTAGAAGTGTTATCTAAACACATTTGAGACGGATATATACAGTTCTGCAGAAAGTAAGTTTATTTAGCTCAGAGTTACAGATGTGTCCAGGAATTTCATTCACATGATTTTCGGTATGCTTCTCTATTGCAGTTACTTCACTGAAGTTAAGTAACGTTGAGTCTGGTCAGTGCTTAGATGGGTGACCGCTTGCGAATACCAGGTGCTGTAAGCTTCAAGTCAGGTCAGACTATGTCTGCTACTGGTACCACGTTACCTAGTACTACCAGCCACAGGTCGGCTCGGTTCGAGTCGGCGTCTAAACCGGCGCCCCACTGGGTGCAAGCTCGATGAGGAAGGTGGTGTAGGCATCTTGCAGGACTAATAACAAGACCTGTTAAAGGACACCTACACAAGCAACCAGCTATGGTTTAAATAGATTTTGCCAAATCGCATTGCCAGAATGACATATGCCCTGAAAAAACGGATACGAAAATTGTGGAATACAGCCAGGGAGAGGTTCCTCAAAACGAAAGTGAAAAAGCCCTGATCCAGAATCGTATCAGTATTACACCCAATGCCGTTCGCACATTAAGAATAATTTAATGTAATTAGGCTTATGCGTTTTTGTTATTTTGATTTGCCAGATCTTATAATTTGATAGTTCTATTATTATTATTATTATTATTATTATTTGTTGTTGTTGTTGTTGTTGTTGTTGTTGTTGTTTCTGCCATATATACTTTTCCTAGTGGGTCTCAGTCAGAGAACTACAGTCAGAAAAGTCTTCATGACATCTTTCTCTACTCAACTATTTTTTAATTAGTAAGATCTCACATATTTTACATAGTTTAAGCTTTTCATAATGCACAACCAGTACTTGTGAGAGCAACGTTTTTTATTTTTTTAAGGCATGATTTACTAATAAACTATTCCAATCAATCAATTATAATAATATTAATAAATCCACTTGTGGTTGGAGCACAACGACAAGTGAAATTATTGATGATATTATTATTATTATTATTATGTCATTTTTCATCATATTTCGATTTCTGCTTTGGTCTCACTACCAACCAAGTCTGCGGGGAGACCTAAGGCAGATAGTGGCGTGTTGTTATGGCTCCATTTCATGTTTTTCTATCTTCCCTATCATTCCCAGCATTACATAGATAAAGTTTTCCTTAGTGTGTGGGCTGTACTTAATAAGACAATTTTTTGTATGTCTCTTAAGCTGGGGTTTCCAGGGATTCTTTCAATGTGTTGTTTTGTTCCATTTTTTATCATTCCAAGTGCACCTACTATCACTGGCACAACTCTTGTTTTCAATTTCCACATTTTTTCTATTTCAATTTCCAGGTCTTTATATTTTGACAGTTTTTCAAATTCCTTGGTTGCTATGTTACAATCCGCTGGACAAGCCATATCAATTAATAGACAAGTTTTCTCCTTCTGGTTATTATTATTATTATTATTATTGTGTCATTTTTCACTATATTTCGATTTCTGCTGTGGTCGCACTGCCTACCAAGTCTGCAGAAAGAACTAAGGCAGATCGTGGTGTGTTGTTTTGGCTCCATTTCATGGTTTTTCTATCTCCCCTATCATCCCTAGCGTTATATAGACAAAGTTCTCCTTAGTGTGTGAGCTGTATTTAGAAGACAATTTTTTGGTATATCTGTTAAGGTGGGGTTTACAGGGATTCTTTCAATGTGTTGTTTTGTTCCAAGTGCGCCCACTATCACTGGTACGATTCTTGATTTTAATTTCGACATTTTTTTCTATTTCAATTTCCAGGTTTTTATATTTTGATAGTTTTTAGAATTCCTTGGTTGCTATGTTACAATCAGCTGGACAAACCATATCAATAAATAGGCAAGTTTTTTCCTTTTAGTTTTTACCAATATTATTATTATTATTATTATTATTATTATTATTATTATTATTATTCACGTTTCTTTCTAGATTCCAGAAATTAAACCATTTCTGGAAAAAATATGAAGAGACCATTTCTGACCTATGGTCAGAAATTGTCTCATCATATTTTCCACTGATAATCTTTGTAAAAAAAAGAAAAACAACTATAACTTCATCGCTGCTCACTTGTTTGGTCCATACTATTCTCAGCATCCTTCTGTAGAACCACGTTTTTGTTACTTCGTCTCTTGTTTTGCAAGGAGATTGTCTAGCATTCACTAATATACTGGGCTTATATTATGTCACAGTTCGACACTCTGAAATATTCCTTTTTTTAGTACTTTGCTTAGCTTTTGGAACGCATCTTTCAATATGCCAATGCATCTTCGAATTTCAGTGTCACCCTTTTCCGTCCTCTGTTAAAGCATTTCCAAGATATTTTAATTGTTGTGTTTGATTGATTTTGCTATCTCCAAATTTGCATGTCGGTATATTCCTTTTGCTGACAACCATACATTCTATCTCTTTACAGTTGATGTTTAGTCCTTTCTTCTCGCTTTCCTTTACTACCTTCTGTTTCTTTTCTGTGTTTTCTATAAATAATGCGTTATCTGTAACCACCAATAATGAATCCTGGTAGGAGTTTTAATTCTCTCCGAAGGCTTCACCGTGTGCGTTGAATATGTACGATAAGAAGATACATTCTTATTTTATACCCTTTTCTATTCTTGCATATTTCCTGAATTCATTTTCTATTTGTTCCAATAAGTCCTCTGTTTATTCTTTTCATTTTTGCATACAGTTTGTATTTCCCATGAAAGTTTTTCGAATCTCTAATTTGTGAAGTTTCTATTCTTAAATCTACATACCGTTGTTTGTGTGTCCATCTTTGAGTCTTGAATACAGAATAAATGGTTTCTATCTTTGTCCTCCTATTTGGCTTATTCAAATTATGGTTGTGACAATTATTTTTTTCTTTTGCCTCTTGCTGTCCACACTTCGCACGATCAAAGCATCAATGAAATCTCTGATACAAATGGAGTATCTTTTTAATTCTATCGTTGCTTCTACGTATGGTCCAGTACCCCTGTTATTCACCTTGATCTCCTTGATTAAACCGAAAGAACAATCATCAATATTATCGGTCCTGGTGGCTGGGCTTCAGTCATTCTACCACCGCCGTAATTTTGCTTCTCCATGTCTTTTCTATAAACAATTTTATAGCAACTGTTCCGATTAGCTCTTCGCTACAGTATCTAGACTTTTTAATTTAAGCGCAATGCGTTGTGGATATCAACTCGGAACGACAAATCGGGGAGCCCAGTTCGAATTCCAGTTAAATTCCTTGCATTTACTTACGCACAAATATCCTTGGGAAAGGTATTAATCCATCTCTTCCTTCCAGTTGTGTGTTAAATAATAGGACAGATTGGATTCTATAACCTTGGCTGGCAACCAGTCTGCTGCAGAAAACAATAATCTTCTGACAAGTCAGTGATGTCTCTTTCCAGACATGATCGCCCAAAGCATGTATCACGTATGGCACTTAACTGACTGACTAGACTGACCTCGACATCTCGTCCTTACTGTTGAAACGACTATATACAGCAGCAAATTCTACGCTATCAGTTTCTTTACTCGCACTTCTGGCTTATGGAACTCCCTTCCGGTTCCATACTTTTAAGCTAATTTTTATGCTCAAAAATTTCAATGCAATAGCTGTTGTCTGTCCTCCTGATTATTCTTTTCTCTTCCCGCTCTTTATTAATGTTTCTGTTCCTAATTCTTCTGCCTTCAGTAACCCCTTGTATCTTAGTGACTTTACTGCTTTGCTTGAAGTGATATCATTGAAAAATGTTTTTTACATATTTCTTATTTATCTTACTCAACTATGGTCTTTATAGTTAAATTTTAAATTTCTTAATTTTTTTTATTCACTCTAGAATTGTTTGTCGTTTTCTTGTTTCTCGTTTTCATGTTTGATAATTTGTCCAATGAGATTTTATAAAAACTATAGCTATTATAATTAGTTGTTCTTTCTTCTGCTTTGTGTACTTTTCAAGTCCCTTAACTTTAGTGTAGCCACAATCTCCTACAAAATGTTGCACACTTTGAATTTTCTCGCTAGGAACATAAATTTTCACAATTATTACTTGTGCGTGTCAGTAAAAATAATTTAGATAAGGTACCTTAACGTTGTGGTACAGTGGATTTCGGCTCGGAACGAGAAACCGGGGAGCCGAGTTCGAATTCCATTTGAATCCATTGCATTCACTTACGCGCAAATACCCTTGGGAAAGGTATTAATCCGTCTCTTCCTTCCAGTTATGGGTTAAATAACAGGACAGATTGGATTCTCTAGCCTTGGTCGGCAACCAGTCTATCGCAGAAAGCAATGGCAACCTACTGCGGGATAATCTTCTGCCCAGTCAGTCATGTCTCTTTGGAGACATGATCGCCCAAGCGTGTGTCACGTATGGCACTTAACTGACTGACCTTAATCAGGTGAGAGCTTTGTTGATTTTTAAAATACTGTAAGCTGAATACCCTCATTTTTTGCATATATTTTTAAAAAGTTCTTATTCTACTTATCTTCAGAGCGTGCTTAAATAACGACACCTTCATATTATGTATGTTTTTTTCTCAAATTAGGTCTAAATTGTTTTTCAATTCTTACTAAAGTTTTTCAGTGTAATTTGAAGGAAAAGTAAAATTTACTGTCTAGTCATATTTTACTTGCTAGTGTCTAGGGTTTTCTGAATTTTTGGATAAGGACTTTCTTCTTGTATTTTTTCAGGGCGTAGGCTATCAGGGCCCTCCACAACTTACTAATTTTGTAGCTCTTATTAATAGTAGTTTTTTTGGGAGTGGATGTTATAAATTATCGTTTCTAATATAAGGTTAGTATTAAGATTAGTATTATTATGGCTTTTCTCTTTCTCCTGCTTGCCTTCGAGATGTATCTGTCAAATGGTTTAAAACTTCTTTTCTTATTACATTTCCCAGAAACTAAAAAATCATTTTTATCATTCCAAAAGTAAGTGACTATTCATATTTTTCTTAAAATTTCCTCATTGTTTATATGTTTTGTTCATGGAATTCTTAGCTTCATTCATGAGTATCAAATTGTTGTTGCTTCAAGTCGTCAGTACGGCATTCGCTTTTATATAGGAGGACTTATATATTATATGGTAAGAAACACACTTTTCTTCGATTCTATTGAAATCTTCTTACTTGTTTGTGTTTAGAAGGCGTGCTCGATGTATAGGTTAAATAAATGTAGCAGAAAGATTCATCCTTTCTATTTCTGGGTAATTAATTATTTTCCCATCCATTCGCAAATGATTTGCTCTCAATATAAGTTCCCGACTATTCTATAATCTTTTTTAAATAGATACATATTAATAACAGTTTAAATAAGTCATTGTGCAGTACTCTATCAAATGATTTTGCGAAATCTCTCTCCCACCGGAGCGACGTGGCTTCCCTGTGTCTCTTCTATAAATACTTTCACGGCTTCTACTCCGATGAACTTAGATCACTGGTGCCCCCTAAATACGAATTTGAACGAGATACTAGATTAGCAACTAGATCCCACCCTTTTACAGTGAAACCGATAAAATGCAGCCGTAACTTCTACTCCAACAGTTTCTTTCCTCGCACTTCCCGACTGTTGAATTCTCTTCCACACGATTGCTTCCCCGACAGCTACAATCTCCAGGAGTTTAAATGTAACGTCAATAGACACCTCCTAACACACTAACCTGCTCCCATTCTATCAAACACTCTTCCCATCTGCCCAACCCTCATCCTCGCTATCCTTACTCATCTGTCAACTTCCTCCTGACATTCCCTATGTCTAACCACTCCTTCTCTTTACCTTCCCCTATGTAGCCCCATGCGCAATAGTGGCAGTGGAATGACTTGCTTGGGGTGAGATGATTAAAAAAAAAATATTAAATATAATTTTCTATTTGTATTGCTCTCTCCGATATAATTCTGATCCTAAATATAATATATCTCGTTCAATTGTGATACTATTAGTACATTTGTGATACTATTAGTACATTTGTGATACTATTAGTACATTTGTGATACTATAAGTACATTTTCAAACACACTGGTCTTGTCTCCGATCTAATTTTGCTTCACATTTTATTCAGTAGAATTCGGATTATTAAATTGGTTGTGACTCATTACACTGATTGTTCAGTAGAATTCTCATTTATTTGCTCCTGTTTTGGGTTTTTTTTTTAAGAAGCGTTATGCTTATATGTCTAGTAATGAGTTCCGGTATGTCGACATTGTTAAAACTTTTATTTATGTCTATGGTCTTATCAATGCGAAAATCCTTGACTGTTGAGTATTTCTATTCTGGTTCACACTCCACCCACATCTATTGAACAGGTGAAGAGGCTCATCCCTTGTTCCCTGTTTAGGATGTGGTTTCCAGCTTTCTCTTTTCCAATCTTCTCACTTTGTTTTTTTCTATTGGAGTAGATAGATCTATCTATCGCTTGTTCATTCACCTCCACCCACGTCTATTGAACAGGTTAAGAGGCTCATCCTTTGTTCCCTGTTTAGGATGTGGTTTCCGGCTTTCTCTTTTCCAATCTTCTCACTTTGTTTTTTTCTATTGGAGTAGATAGATCTATCTATCGCCCAGTTCACACTCCACCCACGTCTATTGAACAGGTGAAGAGGCTCATCCCTTGTTCCCTGTTTAGGATGTAGGTTTCCAGCTTTCTCTTTTCCAATCTTCTCACTTTGTTTTTTTTCTATTGGAGTAGATAGATCTATCTATCGCCCAGTTCACCACTCCACCCACGTCTATTGAACAGGTTAAAGAGGCTCATCCCTTGTTCCTGTTTAGGATGTGGTTTCCAAGCTTTCTCTTTTCCAATCTTCTCACTTTGTTTTTTTCTATTGGAGTAGATAGATCTATCTATCGCCCAGTTCACCTCCACCACGTCTATTGAACAGGTTAAGAGGCTCATCCCTTGTTCCCTGTTTAGGATGTGGTTTTCCAAGGCTTTCTCTTTTCCAATCTTCTCACTTTGTTTTTTTTTCTATTGGAGTAGATAGATCTATCTATCGCCCAGTTCACACTCCACCCACGTCTATTGAACAGGTTAAGGGGAGGCTCATCCCTTGTTCCCTGTTTAGGATGTGGTTTTCAGCTTTCTCTTTTCCAATCTTTTCACTTTGTTGTTTGTTTTTCAATTGGAATAGATAGATCTATCTATCGCCCGGTTCACACTCCACCCACATCTATTGAACTTGTTAAGAGGCTCATCCCTTGTTCCCTGTTTAGGATGTGGTTTCCGGCTTTCTCTTTTCCAATCTTCTCACTTTGGTTTCATTTTTTTTTTCAATTGGAGTAGATAGATCTATCTATTGCCCGGGTTCACACTCCACCCATGTCTATTGAACAGGTTAAGAGGCTCATCCCTTGTTCCCTGTTTAGGATGTGGTTTCCGGCTTTCTCTTTTCCAATCTTCTCACTTTGTTTTTCTTTTTCAATTGGAGTAGATAGATCTATCTATCGCCCAGTTCACACTCCACCCACGTCTATTGAACAGGTTAAGAGGCTCATCCCTTGTTTCCTGTTTAGGATGTGGTTTCCGGTTTTTCTCTTTTCCAATCTTTTCACTCTTATGTAGCCCCCTGCGCATCAGTGGCGTTTTCGCCTTGCTTGGGGCGATATAATTAAAAAAAAAAAAATCTAGTTCTGCTACTTGTTTTTACTGTTAACCTTGTGCTGTAATAGTTTTTTTTTCTGCTTCGTCGTGAAATAATTCTCCAACGCTTTCGTTTTTTTATTAGAATTTTTTTTTATTATTATGAGTGTTTCATATTTTGATTTTATAAATACTATTAATGAAAAATTATTTTACACTACTAGCCATAATTATTAGGCTACCCAATTTTATTTTAAAGAAATGATATATTTTAGACTATTTTTAGTGGATAATTCAAAATGAAAATAGAATGGTTCTTTTGTTGTTATTACTTTGCAAAATTTTACAAAGCAAGGAAGCAAAGATGAACTCGTCTAGATCACCCTATATTTTCTTAATTCTTTCATTGATGAAACTGCAATATAGGTAATTATTAAATATTTATAAATTCATTTGATGCACATGTTATTGTGCAGTATTAACAAAATAACCATTCTATTTTCATTTACAATTATTCGCTTGGCAATAAATACTAAATAATATTATGAAATACATCAGTTTTTAAAACAATGGGGTTGCCTAATAATTATGGCCGGTAGTGTATGTTGCTAATTAATTTATTTTATTTACCTAATGCCCTTTTGTTTCTATTTTACTTTTATTTTGTACATTTTGCACATTTTGTTAAACATCTTTAATCTGCCTGCGTTGGTTTCTAATTTATGTACTTAATATTCTGCACTATTCCTTGAAATTGTTGCAATTTGAAACAATTTCGAAAAATGTTTCTCCGATCGCAAAATATTGACCTCTTCAAGATTAAAGTTAACTCTTTACAAACCTACATATACTAATGAAATGTGCCTATTACCACCCCCTTGGACGCCTTTACAACAACCTCTACCATGAGTATTTCTTTAGTATCGTAATGGCTGAACAATAGTAAAAATAATTGTCATTCCCACTGGGTCATTGTTATTATTTCTGCATCTTTACTAATTATATTATTTGCAGTTTTTTTTTTATTGAATCATTAGTAACAAAGAAAAAAATGCTGGATTGTTACGTAATATCAACCCTACTATATGACAGTGAATACTAGACAAACTTGAAGTAACAAAGATGTAGTACTACAAAAATGCCGGTAATACGAGTATTATCAGAGCATTATTATTCTTAAGTTAACTTCTTCTTCTTCTTCTTTGTTTCTTCCTCGTTACTAAATAGCACCAAGCTTTTTTTTCTAGTATGATATATTTATTTAAATATATTTTGAGTAGACGGTTTCAAGTTTATTCAGAATTTTCGATTTCTATAGTCTTTTCACAACGTTTTCTTTTTTCTTTTTTTTTTCTTTTTTTTTTTTTATTTAATACAACGGTTCTAAGTTGTTATTTTTAACCTTCCTCCTGAAAATGTTTGTGCGTTGTGGTGCAATGGATATCGACTCGGAACGAAAACTCAGAGATCCGAGTTCGAATTCTCAGTTGAATTCCTTGCATTCACTTACGCACAAATACCCGTGAGAAAGACATTAATCCGTTTCCTCCCTCTAATTATGGGTTAAATAATAGGACAGATTGGGTTCTTTAGCCTTGACTGGCAACCAGTCTACCACAGAAAGCAATGTCAACTTACTGCGGGATAATCTTCTGCCCAATCAGTCATGTTTCTTCCGAGACAAGCATTTATCACGTACGGCAATTAACTGACTGAAAATGTTAATAAGAGAGATATTCTTCTTTGTTTAACGTCGGAGGATGCTTTAGTATCTTCATGAAAATACCAGGCGCAACTATAATTTTCTCCTTTGTTCACGTCGACCTGTTTAGCCGCCGCGGCTCATAGGAATCACTTTTTTCGTTTTTTTTTTTTTTTTTTTTTAATCATTTCACCCCGAGCAAGGCAGAAACGCCACTGATGTGCAGGGGGTTACATAAATGTAAAAAGATTAATTAGAAGAGAGTGAGGAGTACAAGCTAGTTAAAAAGGAACAATAGAAAGCTGAGAAAGCAGGTGCAATGACAGGTACATGGGCGGAGAGAAAGGGAAGGTTATACAGGGGAGGGGAGAGAGCTAGAGGCCAGTGGTTAGTAGGTGAGTATTAACTTTGCTTTTAAATTTCTGGAGGTCGTAGCCGTCAGGAAAGCAAGAATACGGGAGTGAGTTCCACAGGCGGGAAGTGCGAGAGAGGAAGCTGCAGGAGTAGAATTGTCGTCTGCATTTGGCTAACCTGACTGTGAATGGGTGGGACCCAGTTGCCAGTCTGGTTGCACGGGTAAACACCTGTTGAGGAGGCATCAGTGACTTAAGCTCATCCGAGCAGAAGCCATGAAAGTATTTATAGAAGAGACAGAGGGAGGCCACATTTCGACGATGTACTAGTGTAGTGCACTAGTGGATGTGCGTGGTGGTCCAGTGGATATCGGCTCGGAACAAGAAATCGGAGAGCCGAGTTCGAATTCCAGTTGAATTCATTGCATTCACTTACGCACAAATACCCTTGGGAAAGGTATTAATCCGTCTATTCCTTCCAGTTATGGGTTAAATAACAGGACAGATTAGGTTCTATAGCCTTGGTCGGCAACCAGTCTACCGCAGAAAGCAATGGCAACCTACTGCGGGATAATCTTCTGCCCAGTCAAGCATGTCTCGAAAGAGACATGCTCGCCCAAAGCGTGTATCGCGCATGGCACTTAACTGACTGACTAGTGTAGTAGTTCTGAAAACAACATATGCCTCTTCGTGTCCCCTCGTAATAATTAAGAACGTGTCCTTAAAGAGACTAAAATATTGTTTACTGACAGAATGAGGCACCGTATAAGTTTGGTTCTCATGACTATTGCCGGTTGTGTAATAGTGTGTTAAATAATAGCAAGTTTTCTATTCTTCCTCTCTTCACTCAATTCTAAGGTTTAACCTCTTCTGCTGATAAAATAGAATGTTTTGCTTGTAAATTCTCTTTGAATTCTTTTATTGTCTCATATGAAGTATCTTTTTCTAACTTTCTACTTATAACTGAGTCTATACTGAACGACATGTATATATCTCTGTCCATGGTTTTGGCAATCATTTATAAACTAGATTCTTACAAAGCATATGGATCTGGTGGTATTCCTGCAATAGCTTTTAAGAAATGTGCTCCTGAATTCGTTTCTGTTTTCTTTAAACTTTATAATGAATGCAATGCTGCTCCTTGAATTTCTGCTTGTTGAAAAATTATTCTGTATTTCCAGTCCTTAAGAAGCGTCTGGTTCTTCTATCAGCCTATTAACTTTCTACCAATTTTTGGCAAAGGACTACAAGCTCCAATCAATTTAAGCGTCTCAATGTCCTGTACTCGAACGTCCGTGAAATCCGTACCAATTTTTGCAGCCTGGAATCTTTCCTCCACGAAAACTCCCCCGACATTCTGGCTCTAGATGAAACTAACCTTGATGCTTCAATCTCTTCCTCTAATTTCTATATTCTTGGTTACCTTCCTCTCTTTAGGAAAAACTCTAAGGTCCATGTGCAGGGGCTTGACGTTTATGTCACCGATTATCTCCCCCTAACTATGGTTACTTTTCTTGAGTCTCCCTACCATTGTTACATGTGTCTCCGTCTCTCTCTCTCTCTACGAAGCTTGGTTAGCTATCTTTTCTTTTTCTATCACTCCTCCTACACTCCTGACTGTTCTGTGATAGAAAGTATCTTGGACAATATAGACAAAGCCATTCCTTCCATCCATACGCTAACATATTTGTGTTACGTGAATTTAACGCCCACTTTGCCAACTGGCTCGAAAAGTCTGACATAGATCTTGTCGGAGTACATACCATTAACTTTTCAAACATTCAATTTCTCAAGCAAGTAGTGAGTTTCCCCACGCGTTTCTCAATAACCCTGATAGACTCTTACTGCTAGATCTTACTTCTATCACTTACTCCTGCAATGTCATGCAACTCCGCCCTCTTGGCAAATTTGATCATGTTTTGGTTTCCATTAATATCAGTTTCCACTCTTTCTTCTTCCAGGAACCTTCTGCTAGCAGAATATCTTACTGCTATCAAAGAACAGACTGGGGCTCATTCTGCCGCTTCATTTGTGATGTCTCTTGAAACAAAGTTTTTAGTCTCCCCGTTAAAAATGTATACCCGAGTACATCTCCTAGGTGAAAGCCAGCATCAATACTTTTAACCTTTCCAGAAAGTTCCGTCTTGAGTCTCATTCTTCCCCTTGGTTCTATCGTGTTTGCTCAGCCGACATTGCCTACAGGAACCACTTCCCCCAGCCTTACCGGAGTGACGCGTTTGCCCATCACAGGCTTTTTTTTTTTCTTCATTTTTTTTTTTGGTGGTGGGGGGTCTGCTCGCAGTGAATGTAAGAAAATCATAAATGATGTTAAGCTTCTGTTTGTAAATAGAATGTAGCAGCGTATAGAATTCCACAAGTTTTGCTCTAAGGACTACTAGCGGTTCTGAAAAAGTGTGCTAATCAACAGCAAACCTTCTATCTCCCCACTAGTGGATAATTTTGAAGTTTTTACATACACAGCGCGGACAAAGCTAAATGCATTGCTCGCAAATTCTCTTACAACTTCACACTTGACTCATCTGAAATACCCATACTCGACTTCCCTTCTGGAACTGCGAACCAACTGAGTGATACATGCATAACCCCCTCTCTGGTCTCCCACATTATTTCTAAGCTTTACTTCCATAAATGTAACACTGAACTCTACAATTATTGTCTTGCTACTTCTTGCTTCCTTGCTTGCTGGAAGTCCTCCACTGTAGTTCCTGTCTTTAAAAACTCTGCAGAGCCATCCGACCCTTCAAACTATCGACCTATCAGTCTCTTACCGCTTTACGGCAAAGTGCTCGAGGCTAATATCAATGATAAATTATTCGGTATCTAACGTCCAACAAATTATTTTCTGATAAGCAGATGGTCTACTGCTGATGTACTAACGGCCATCACTGAGTATATATATCAGGTCCTTGATATGCACGGTGAGAGCCCAGACTGTTGGACTGGATATTTTGAAAGTATTTGATAGGGTTTGGTATGCTGGCCTTTTGCAAAAGCTACAGAGTTACGGTATAAATGAACGACTTTTCCATTTAATCGAATTATTCCTATCAAATCGTAAAATGATGGTTGTTCTGAATGGGCATACTTCCAAATCCTTTCATATGAACACGGGTGTCTCTTAAGGTACTATCCTAGGTTCTACGCTCTTCCTGACAGTTATCAATTACTTTCCTGATCTAATCGGTTCCCAAGTTGTCATCTATTCAGATGACACCATCTACTCCCGTCCCATTATAAAATCTTCTATGGCTGACAAAGTAGATCTCTTTTCTGTTCTTCTAAAGAACCTTTAATCTGTTATGGATTGGGCTAAAAAAATGGCCCATAAATTTTAATGCTTCCAAAACAAAGCTTCTCTTTTTTAATCATTATAGAGAACCTCTCTTAACTTCCATTAATGTAGATCACACTAGTCTCCCCAAAAGCACTACACTACGCCTCTCTCTCTCTCTCTCTCTCTCTCTGACCTCAAGTGGAATGAATACATTGAATCAATAGCCACGTTAAAGTCACCTAAGAAGGTTGGGTCACTGTGGCGAGCCATTCGTCCTTGCATTTAGTACTGTTACCAAGTCAAGTGTTGTTTATCTCAGGGTTCTTGAAAAAATCCAGAGGAGGATCTGCAATGGAGTTGGTTTCGATTTGGTTGATAACTTTCGGCTTATTTCTAAACGACGGTGTTTTCCCTCTGTCTTTTCACGGCTTCTGCTCTAACGAGCTTTATTCACTGGTGTCCCGCCGTCATGAGTTAGCATGCTAGATTGGCAAATAGGTTCCAGTTTTTTACTGTCAAAATAGGCAAATGTAACCACAAATTCTACTCTCTCAGTTTCTTTCCTCGCAGCTCCCGCCTGTGGAACTTTCTTCTCCTTGCTTGAAGGAATCTGATAGCTACAATCTTCAATAGTTTAAATGTAACTTCAATTACCATTTTCTATCTCTGTGAATCCCTCTTATCTCTTTCCCTTTCTACAATATTACATGTACTGTTTTCTTTTCTATCTTTCCTCTCCTTTAGTTATAAACCATTGAGCATCAGTGGAGTACTGCCTTGCTTGGGGTGAAATGATTATAAGAAACAAATTGAAGTTGGTTAAGAATCTCATCTCGTACTGTCATCTTTCAGATAAGTAATATCGGCCAATTGATGATGTATAAACAATTATTAAAAAGTCTATCAAGCTTTAGATAAAAACTGTGAAGCTTGAGGTATTGCTTTGGACATCTTTGGAAATGCCATAACCTTTCATGCCAAACAGAGTTTGACATGAAAGGTTATGGCATTTCCGGACAAATATTTGAACTAATCCAATATTTCTTATGAAATAGCAAAATGAAAGTTGCTTTAACGACCACTCTTCTCGATGCCTTTTGCATAAAGGCAGGTGTTCCTCGGGGCTATATCTTTGGACCTATTTATTCTTAATAACCTTACCGATGACATTAGTTTTAAACTCGTTATCTATGCTGATAAAACAAGTATTTACTCATGACTTAAAAGGTAGGAAGGATGAATTGAAAGGGGGAAACTGGCAGCTGATCTAAAAAATTACCTACAGTCTGTTGTAAACTAGGGCAAGGAATGGATTTTTAATTTTATCGTTTCCTTTTTGCCTTCTATAACTGATGCTAACCACCAGGATCCTGACTCATTGAACCTTCTCGGGCTTATATTCTTCGATGACATGAAGTGGATTATATTGAATCAAATGCTTAGACTGTTGCTAGGATATTTACTTTACTGTTTGATGCTACACAATCTTTTCGCCAGAATCTGACACATTTATAAAAGTATCATTTCTCCGCGCATTGAATATTGCTGCCACATCTAGTCTCGTACTTCTGCTGTATATTTAGAGGTACTTGATAAAATCCACAAAAGAATCTGCAATTTTCTGGAACCTGACATTGTATCTTGGCTTCAATGACTTTCTCACTGTAGCTTTCCTATGTCTTTTGTATAAATATTTTATAGTAATTATTCTGATAAACTTTACTGTATGATACCAAGAGTTTATGAATTTAAGCGCAGTACTGAACGGGCGGCAAGATTTCATTGTTTTAGAGTTGAAATGACTTGATATGTAACCGTAGGTTATATGCGAACATCTTCCTTTCTGCACTCCTCACTTGTGGAATTTCCTTCGGGCTTCAAAAATATAAATGCAATATGAATCGTTATCCTATGTTTTCTTAACTCGTGTTCTTTTCCAGTTCTCTCCCCTTAATAATGTGCTTTTCTCATATTTTAATTATTTGTTATAATGTTACTGTTGTTATTCTTATACATATCAGTATCATTTTTAATTACCAATATAACCGTTGCTATTATTATTATTATTATTATTATTATTATTATTATTATTATTATTATGTCATTTTTCATCATATTTCGATTTCTGCTTTGGTCTCACTACCAACCAAGTCTGCGGGGAGACCTAAGGCAGGTAGTGGCGTGTTGTTATGACTCCATTTCATGTTTTTCTATCTTCCCTATCATCCCCAGCATTACATAGATAAAGTTTTCCTTAGTGTGTGGGCTGTACTTAATAAGACAATTTTTTGTATATCTCTTAAGCTGGGGTTTCCAGGGATTCTTTCAATGTGTTGTTTTGTTCCATTTTTTATCATTCCAAGTGCACCTACTATCACTGGCACAACTCTTGTTTTCAATTTCCACATTTTTTCTATTTCAATTTCCAGGTCTTTATATTTTGACAGTTTTTCAAATTCTTTGATTGCTATGTTACAATCCGCTGGACAAGCCATATCAATTAATAGACAAGTTTTCTCCTTCTGGTTTTTAACAATAATGTCTGGCCTGTTTGCTTCAATTTTTCTGTCTGTGTAGATGGTGTAATCCCATAGAATGGTTACATCTTCTATTTCTGTAACCGGTGCTGGATGATGTTCATACCAGTGTTTGTTTACAGCTTTTCCATAATGTTTGCACATTGCCCAATGTAAATATTGCCCAACTCTATCGTGGCGATTTTTATATTCGTTTGGGGCAAGCACAGAACAGCCTGAGATTAGGTGGTCTATTGTTTCTTGGTGTTTATCACAAAACCTGCATTTTGGATCCATATTATTATGCATAATATTTGCCTGAAAGTTTCTCGTGAAAAGACTTTGGTCTTGTGCTGCAAGTATAAATCCTTCAGTTTCAGACTTTAATCCAGATGCACGTAACCATCGATGAGTATTAACTTTGTCAACATTGGATTTATTGGCACGTACTGGATATTGGCCATGCAGAGGTTTGTCTTGCCAGCGCTGTTTCATCTTTTCAAGAGCTTTATCTTTGGCTTTCATTTTCATATTTTTTGCCGCAATAGTTGGTTCTTGGCTTCTGTTTTGCTTTTCTACAGAATCTACTAACTGTAAATCTTGTTTGTATTTACTGCCTTCTTTTATTATTGAATATGTTTTCTTTCTTTCTTCATGTTGCCTTACTAATTGTATCATCCAATCCTTTGTTGTTTCTATGTATGTTATTATTATTATTATTATTATTATTATTATTATTATTATTATTATTATTTCCATTTCTACTATAGTCACACTAACTACCAAGTTGGCGGGAAGAAATAAAACAGTTTTTCTAACTCTTATAACATCACTAGTGTTACATGGACAAAATTCTTATTATGTGACCTGCATTTATCAAGAAATTGTTTTTATTATCTCTTCAGCTGAGATTTCCAGGAATTTTCTTTCAATGTGCTGTTGTGTTCCTTTTTTTTATCATTTCAAGCGCACCTACTTGACTGGTACTATTCTTGTTTCAATTTCCACATTTTTTCTAATTATATTATTATTATTATTATTATTATTATTATTTAATTTTTACTATGATTCATCATCGCAATCATTTTTGTCATCAATGAAATAATCATTATTGGTATATTATTGTTGTTGTGGATGTTGTTGATGTCGTTTTTCTTGCTGTTGTTGTTGCTTTTTAAAAAAAGTCCCTTGAGGAATCATGTATTTTAAATTATTCCTTGTTTATTATTATATTTTTTCTCATAATATGATCTTCTAATTATTATTAAAAATGTATAGAAAATTTCGCGCCCTTCCTCTCCGTTTGATATTTTATGGCTGCACGAGACAGTTAGCCACCAGCAAATGCACGTAGTCTTCGTGTCTAAACTCTCATTCTCTCCCTCAATCCCTCCCTTCTTCCCTCCTCTCTCTCTCTCTCTCTCTCTCTCTCTCTCTCTCTTTCTATTCCTCTTGTTCCTACTTTCTCTCTGCTTGCTACATTCGAGAAACACAAAACTCATGTTTTAGCGCGAAAACCGCTTTAATCTATGAATATCAATTAAAACCCATTTTTTAAATACTTGAGTTTATTTGCATTTTTTCCTTCAAATTAAAAATTTTGTATTAATTTATTTCTTGCTTTGATAATGTTAATGCAATATCATTTAGTAAAAATTGATATTTCTTTCTTATATTTTCATGTGCCTTTATGTACACTCTTAAGTGCGTATTTTTACATATTTGTACATATCGAATTTGGCAATGTATATTGTATATATACTTAGATATTCGCAGGTAAACGTACAAATAACTGCATGCAAATGTGCACATATATCGATATTTCTAAAAAAAAAAAAAGAATATATACTTATTATTGTATATATGAGTAAATATACGAGTGATGTTGAAAAGTTCTAAGCTCGGCTCACTGAAATCATAAATTACTGATCAAGTATAAGAATATAGACTTTGGTCACTAGAGAACTTTTAGGCTTTTCAACAATGGTCTCGTGTATTGAAAAAAAGCATAAATCTATCTTCGCCCAATTATGGAATAAATAACAAAGTAAACTGAACTCTCTTGGTGGCTAGTCTAGGAGGAGAAACATATGAATCAAACAGTTACAGTCAAGTGCGATTCTTTGCATTAATTTAGATATTTATTGTATCATCTACAAGCTGATTGGAGAGTTGATTTGAACTTGGGCAACACTTACTTTTGTAAAAATCGACCCTGAACATGTGGTATTTTTTTGAAGATGACCAAATTATATTTTGGGGATAGACAATGTTTATTATTCTTTCAGAAAAATACGGATAGATAGATAGATAGATAGATAGATAGATAGATAGATAGATAGATAGATAGATAGATAGATAGTGAGAAGGATATGAACATAATGACAGACAAATATGAACAGTGATACATATGAACAATATGACAGAAGATAGATAGATAGATAGATAGATAGATAGATAGATAGATTGATTCATTGATTGATTGATTTTTATCTCAAATGATTAAGATAAATAAGCAGTTTTAAACAGTATTTAAAAAATTCTATGAAGAACAAAACAAAAGGAAATACGTATTAATGTTTAAATCAACAGCAGAAGAAGAAGCAACAAAATCAAATTAATTCATAGAAACGATAAAAATCAGGTTTCTTAGACACAGAAGAGTCTGTGAGAGCCTGCCGTAAGTTTACCTCACTTACGAATGATTTCCTCCGAAGGTGGTCGTCCAGCGAATGAAAGACGTGGTAATCTGTTGACACAATGTCCAATTAGAAATGAGCAGCCAATTTTCCCTATGGTATATCTGGACAACTGTGCCACATAAAGCTTGGCCTTGTCAAGTAGAAATAGTACACGCTTGTGATTAACCAAACTGGCTTCTTCTGCTTCAATACCTGTTGCACACATTACAAGTGTTGCGAGTAGAGGTCTGTAGTGATGGCTTGGCCCATTATTAGCAGAATATAGTTTACTACTTATCGCCTAGTACATCTGATACAGAGCATGATCTTTCGCAAGTGTAGATATGGTATTGTGGTGTAAGGTACATGGTTCAGTACTGACAACTAATGTCGGGCACATTTGGAAGTGTCATACCAAATTGACTTTTCCTTATCGGTGAGCACCCGATCAAATATATGTACGTTCCTGTGCGGCGTTGTTGCTTGTTGATTACCGACAGTGTGTGGCATACCCACTTGCTCAACTTGTATGCCTTCCCTATGCGGTATAGGCAAACTTTGATTGTTTCATCAGAAATCAGTAAGCGTTCAGCAAACTTACCACAGTTTGAGCTGTTGTCCTTTTCTTTGGCCGCCTTCAGGGTTTCATCATCCAGGACCTGTGGCTAACCACTGCAGGATTCATCACAAAGTAACAGACCTAAACATGTTGAATCAATCCCTGACGGTGCGTTCACTCACATCATTAGGCCTGACGTATTCGGCGATTTCATGCAGCTACGGACAAACCCACCTTAAAGTCATAAAGCAGACATCCTCGAGTTGCTTCGACAAAACTGGTTTCTCGTCGCTGCATCAGTTATCCCTGATGTGTGTACACAATGCACTTGCATTGGTCAAGATCTTTTCATCCACTCCCCCTTCCCTGGTACGTAAGGCACTCATATACATATAAGTGACCACTTCCCACACAACGCAAAAACCAGAAACTTTTTATTACCTTATATATAAATATAAAATTTTATCTATCTAAACATAAAATAATGTCTATATAAATACCACTTCGATTTAATAAATAATAATTTACTTTTTATTGTTAGGGATATTTTCTCTTAACGCATAATTGTATACGTTATTTTCATTCATTACAAAACATTATTTTATTAACTTATATTATACAAAAATTGTGTATGAGATGACACGTGGGAAAAAAGCGGAATCATTGGCTCGGGACATTAGTAGTTATAACACTGTTTGGAAACAAAAAGGAAATTAATGCTGAGCATCAGGAAGAGACAGTTGAAGTTCCTGGAACACGCAATGAGGAAGGAGGGCTTGGAGAATCTGATACTAACAGGCTAGATAGAGAGAAAAGGACACAGGGGAAAGCAACGGATAACATATTCGAAGGACCTAAGCAGGTGGATGACGGAACGAGGATTGCATGGTGTAACACAAGGCATGCTCAGAGCCACTAGGGATAGGGAAACGTGGAAAGACATGATCGTCTACGTCCTGAAAGGACAGGGCGCATAGAAAAATCAGGTGGATGACGGAACGAGCGTTGCATGGTTTAACAAGAGAAGAACTATCAATGTTATTCCGTCATTTTTCGTAAAATTTTAAGTAGATTAAAAAACATGCAGTACTTTCCTATGTTGGTGGGGGGGGGGGCATGTTGCTTTCGAAAGTATCTATTAGTTACTTACAAAGTTACCTATGATGAAAAATCTCACTGATTTGCAGTATGCCATCAAGTCCAGATAAAAATCATAATGATTTAAATTAAACTCTATAAAACGTAAATTTTACTTGAAATTACTTAAATTTTTACTTAAAATTAATATATTAATTTGATATAATTCTCAATTATTACTTCTATTTAATTTATTATATATATACATTATAATTATTGTATTTATTTGAATTTATATATGTATAATTATTTCTTTCAACGTTTTACAGTTACATGGTTTTCTATATTAGTATTTATTTGTTTTGTGCAACTATCCTGAAGTTCGTTTGTCTTATATTTCTTTCTAATAAATATATAATTTCTAATAAATATATAACTTACAATAAATATATAACAAAAACGGTTACCTAAAGTTATTTTTATTAACTTTGCCTTTTCTACTCTCGTTCATTTTTATCAATTGATAATTTCGGTGTTGATACTGTAAAAAGCAGTATAAATTGTATTATTGTATATTAAATAATGTCTTCATAATCTCAAAGTATTTAAGATTTAAGTCCCGATTATTTCTGTTTCTTTCTGTTATTTTTCCACACTTATAAAAATTTCGATATTTTATTTGTTTGTTTATCTATGCCAGTTAAGGGTCATACGTGATACACGCTTGGGTGATCATGTCTCGAAAGAAACATAACTGACTGGGCAGAAGGTTGCCATTACTATCTGAGGTAGACTGGTTACTAACCAAAGCTATAAACTTAATCAGTCCTGCTATTTAACCCATAGCTGGAAGGAGAAGAGACGGACTAATACCTTTCCTAAGGATATTTGCGCGTAAGTGAATGCAACGAATTCAACTAGAATTCGAACTCGGCTCTCCGAGCTCATATCTACTGCACCACAACATACATTTTTTATTTAGGTATTTATTCATATTTATGTATGACACTTCTGTAATTCGTCTTGCTTTCTAGTGTTTTTGTTTATTTCACTGTATAAACTTCGTTAATTTCAGTGGATTTTCTAAAACACAATGTATCTAATGCTTATTTAGGTACATGATATGTGTTCCAAAAGTTTTCAGGATTGGACGTGGTGATGAGTACAAGCTCCCACTGTCTATAAAATGAAAGTTCCCATGGCATACGTATCAAGTAGCCTGTCATAATTAAAATGAGAATGAATAAAAGCGAAACACCGGCACCTCATAACCAGCTGTTTCAGATAAATAGAGCTCGTCAGCATAGGAGAAGGAAAACACTGATTTTAAACTTCGCTGTTATAAATATAAATAAATTAAATCCCAATAAAATTCGAAGTGGAGCTCTACAAACTATTGGTTGTATAGGATCAGTCAGTCAGTTAAGTGCCATACGTGATACACGCTTGGGCGATCATGTCTCGAAAGAGACATGACTGACTGGGCAGAAGATTATCGCGCAGTAGGTTGCCATTGCTTTCTGCGGTAGACTGGTTGCCGACCAAGGATATAGAACCCAGTCTGTCCTGCTATTTAACCCATAACTGGAAGGAAGAGACGGATACAAATCCTATATTATCCAACAGTTAACTAAAACACACAAAGTAAAATTGCACACCAGCAAAAGTGAAACAAAACAACTAAAAACATTTTGGAAAAACACAGAACAAGGCAAATTTCACAGGTCAATGTGAAAAGCAAAATTCTGGATTCTAATTGGATAGGAAATCGAAAACTGATATATGACGTCAGTCAAATTTTTTTCTCACCTGAAGAAAATGCCCGCTGGAGCCGGTGACATGATAAACCTCACTACTTTAACTACATTCGTGACTGGTGAAAGTCAGTCCGACATGGGAATGGTTAGCTGACGGACCTTGTTGCAATGTAGCAAAATAAATTTCAAAAAGCCGACCTAGACGTTAGGGTGCGTCGTATATTCATGCGACCTTTCTTCATTTTCACTCCACGCCGCCAAGGAAAACAACAACAGGACACTCTAAGTACAATTTCTTTATTTGTTTTACCTTCTTTCTCACCCTGTCGCTAACCTACCAAAAAGAGGAAGGAACACAAGACTTTACATTCTGCTACTATCAGTATACGCCAGGGACATTTAGCTACTTGCTACTATTAAACCATGAACTCTAAATTTCTGTGGACATTTTAAATACTTACATTTCTCTTTGAACAATTTTAACTCCAAAGCTGCATGCATTTTCTCAGTAAACATTTTCTTCTCACAAATATGTCAGTCAGTTAATTGCCATACGTGATATACGCGTGGGCGATCGTGTCTCGAAAGAGACATGACTGACTGGGCAGAAGATTATCCCGCAGTAGGTTGCCATTGCTTTCTGCAGTAGACTGGTTGCCGACCAAGGCTACAGAACCCAATCTGTCCTGCTATTTAATCCATAACTGGAAGGAATAGACGGATTAATACGTAATTATTAATTAATGCGCGTAAGTGAATGCAAGGAATTCAACTGGAATTCGAACTCGGCTCTCCGATTTCTCGTTCCGAGTCGATATCCACTGAGCCACATTTGTGTTTAATTAACGAAATTTCACTTATATTTTTCTTATTCTCTTAATAAAAATTTAACTTTAATGTAGAAACGAAATATTTTATCTTTCCACTTTTCAACATCCAACCTTCAACCTTCTAATATTTAAATTGTGGGGACTTCGGTCGTTTTTGGCACAAGGCCAATTTACCAAGTCCCTACAGCTGTCAAAGCTGAAAAAGTATCGACACCCCTGCAGCCAAACCTACCCAAACATAATGTCCTACGTCAAAGTGGTGAGTATAAGATCTGGGTAGCGCATGCCCCCTATGTATCATCACCTAAGTGTGACTTTGGTAAGGTTACTTTATTATTACCACCAAGGGACTCAATTTTGACCAAACGGGGTGCTACCATGATCTCACAAGATAAACGGATGCCTACAATTATCTGTTGACATGAATACTTGCAAGGAATCAAATTGTGATGTAAGTTATGAGTGGTTAATTACTCGATGTTACGATGTATACCGAGATTATTCGTTGTCACTATAAATCATGAAAAAGCATAGAACATTCTTTCTAGCTAAATGAAGCAATTTTTAATAAAATTTAACAATAATTGCTTATATTAAGCAATTTATTACAAAATGGATTCAGATATTGAAGGCATTCAGGTTTTTTAAGTTTTTATTTAGTTCAACCCAAGCAAGTCGAAAATGCCACAAGCATCTACTGAGTTAGAAAGATGATTAAAATTCTTTAAAAGAAATAGGAAACTCAGTACTAAACACAGAACAAGGGATAAATCTCTACACATGTTCAAAAAACTGGAGAGAAGTTTGAACAGGGTAAACCTATGCTATGTAAAACTGGTTTTTGTTTTTTTCATTTTTTTTTTAAGTTAAAGACCGTTTATACTTAAAGTTATTTTCTCGGAGAAAGACTGAATATACTTCCTGTTATATTTATATTCAATCGGCAGCGTTGTAATTTCCTGTATTATTCGATTTCTGGTATCGATATTGAACGCTTAAAACTATATGATCTAGTTTATTCAATCGGGTAAAATGCTTTTGTATCAAGAGACTAGTAGAAGCAATATGTTTTAGACACATATCTAATCCAAGAGAAAATGCTATATATGCAAAATATGGTATAAAAATTATTGAAAAGAAAACATTGTACATTATTTTACATCGAAAACGAATAATGTTAGAATTTGAATCTAATGTATTGTCTAAATGCATTATTTACACCAGAAATATTGTGAATAAGATTTTTATCACGGAAATTAATTTCTTATGATTTATTGAATAAATTCTTCGGTAAAGATTGTAATCGAAACATAATGGTAATGACGTTCAATGAATATAAATCAATTTGTAGATAATACACAATTGAATTAAATATATAACGACATATTGCAAATTATATTAAAAAAAGAGGAAAGGTAGTATTCAAGAAGCTTCTAGACACTATCAATCGTCTGCGAGATTGGCATACCGCTTGAACCACTGGAGACATTTCGAAATTATTTAATAATTTACTGTTAAAATTAGTGATATAATTCAATTTTTTTAGAATGCTTATGTCTGGGTTTAAGTGAACTATAATTTACCTATCTACTTGAAAAATACAATTTTAAATTTCTATAGTCATCCGTAAACAGATCTATTTAGCATCTCATCAGAACGATTAGACATCCGATTGCTTTTAACCAGGATTGAAACCCGACCGAATTAACATCAGTCGGCTATGAGCACTTGATAAAAATAAAGGCAGTCTTTTAGCGTGTGATATACCATGTAAATATACGCCAGTAGCTAAGAGTGCTCTAATTTATTACTGAATGAACGATACATAGATGCTAGAGTAGCTACTGTTTTTTTTTTTGTTTTTTTTTGTTTCAAAGTCTACCATTCTTTCAGAGTGCTCAAACACGGTGTGAGAGCGTTCGATCATGCAGTCTGATCTTCTCTTCTTCATAATTAAATATTCTATTGTAATATTAACAGGAGTCCTTAGTCGATACCAATAATCAAATATGTTCTACTTATAGCAACGGTATATCTTATAAGTAAGTAGGGAAAATCATGTTGCTAATACATTTTTGTTCATTTTTTTCGCGTTGTTGTTTTTTTTTAAATTTTAGTGGTAGTAATCTAGAGTTTTTTTTTCTGATAGACAAAGTCAATTATTAAGATTAAAAAACATATTCATACAGAAATTATAACCAATATTATCGTAGAATTTCTGATAAAAATATAGCTCTCGCTTTAATATTTTAATATACTTTTTATAACATATTTTGCAAGGGTGATGAAATTTGTGCCGTGGAGTTGATTGTATTTATTTCCGTGCTATAATTTCAGAGCCACAAAACTAAAGGAAAAAATGCTGGATACACTCCTCAATCGGCGCATCATTGTTCTATCGAATTAACCCAATTTCGTGCCAATTCAAGTGTTTTCAGTAGATTTCCCTATCAAGATAGAATGTAATCAACGGTGGTCTGATTATATGACGCGAATCCGAGATAGGCACAGTGAAAAAGAAATCGCAGATCGATAAACTTCCCAAACTGTAAACTGATGTAACATCTTCTTTAGACTGTTTTATAGTACGCAGTTTTCACTGCAGCTTTGGACTAATTTGAAATTCACACTTTGCTATCCAAGGTGGCATTTTCTCTTCTCACACTAATCTCATCTCCATGGAAAAAAAAATATCCCAATTTTTTTTTTTTGTATTGTTTTTTTTTTTTCGTTTTTGTTTTTTCTTGCGGTATTTTCTTCAGATATAATGAAGTCTTTAATAGTATTAGTCATGTGATTCTAATCCATTCCTGAATATCGCATTGGAAATGATTTTCGATAGAAATTAAACGGCGAGTACGAATAATGGAAAGGTATGACAAACGAATTACATTAAAAACAAATAGTCAGTGATAAATAACAATAAAATTAAAAATGAGTATTTATGGAAAAAAATCTCAAATTCTTTACTTTCGCGTTTTATTTTGCCATTTTTTGAAAATGGTGCGGCATAACGTAAAGTATCTAACGATAAAGGAATTTATTTTTATGACAGTAGGAAATTAAAAAACAAAATATGATTTGGCGAAAAGTATTTTTTCTTTATCCGCTTTTGTTTAAATTCATTGTCAGTCAGTTAAGTGCCATACATAATACACGCTTTGGGCGATCATGTCTTGAAAGAGACATGACTAACAGTGCAGAAGATTATCCTGCAGTCGGTTGCCATTGCTTTCTACGGTAGACTGGTTGCCAGCCAAGGCTATAGAACCCAATATATCCTATTATTTAACCCATAACTGGAGGGAAGAGATGAATTAATACTTTTCCCACATGAATAAGTGCGTAAGTGAATGCAAGGAATACATTGTAAATGAACTATAAATCGGAGGTAACATGGCAGCTGAACATTAAAATTTCAATTCCAGATGTTTACAATCATACAAAATTATGCGGCATTACCGACGTCATTAATTTTCTCTAAGAGTTTCTTTTCAAGGTAACTATGTGAAATCCATTGAAATATATTTTTAAAATACTGAAAGCAACAAAAGCTTGAATGCGATCTATACCTTTAAACAAATCTATAAATCTAAACTTATTTATAAATGGAACTTTGTCACCGTGTGTGTATCTATGTGTGTATGTGCGTGTGTATGTATGTATGTGTGTGTGTGTGTGTGTCCGTTACCTATAGATTCCTAAACGGCTGAACCAATTTCCTTAAAAATTTACACAGTTGTACTATAAACGTCTGTGAGTGTTCTTAGCTAGGTTTTGTGTAGAGGTACCCCCAATAAATATCGAAAATCGATAATCGAAAAAATCGGGTTATAGAAGGAGTGGTCCGATTTTAATCAAATTTGATACACTGGTAGACAAAGACATAAGAAACGATATTCAGAAGTTTCAAGGTTGCAGTTCTTACAATAGTGCAGAAAATCGATAATATATATATATATATATATATATATATATATATATATATATAAGACAATACGTTTGTGTGTGTGTTTGTGTCTGTTTATCTGCCTATATGTCTATTTTTTTCAGCGCTTTTATTTTAGTTTTTGCTTCGGGTTTGGCTCTAAGTAGATATAATTGTAGTTCTTATTCTCAGCCATGATACCATTTACTCAGATGACTTATTTAGCCTTCAAAATTCAGTTTACGACGAAAAAAACTTATTTGATATCGATACCAGGAAATCAAAATTTGACTTACATCCATTCAGTTTTCTTTCAGTCTATGGTTTCGCTTTAACTGGAAACAATTATTGCTTTTTAGTCTTTCGTGCCAATGTCCAAAGAGTCTGAGCTCCAGGACCATGGATTAGTTTTAAAGCTTTCATTACACAAGAGAAACGCCGGGCTATATTGCTAGTTGTAGATAATTCATTAAATTCACATATATATAAATATAGAAATCATGGATCATTCTTTAAATCCGTTTGGTTTAAGGATATAAAACGTAGTCCATTTTTTACATCCTCATTGTTTAAAGGTATCAATTCTCGATTATTCTTTAAGTACTTATGGTCTATATATATCAAACGTGGACCATTCTATAAATTGTCATGGCTTAAGGATATAAAATATGGACTATTCATTAAATTTAAATCATAGATCATTCTTTAAATTCGTATGGCTTAATGATATATACCGTGGACCAATCTATATATCTTTATGGCTTACGAATATACAAAAATGAGCCATCGTTTAAATTCGTATGTTTTAAAACTATATATCCTGAGTCATTTTTTAAATATTCTTCTTTTTATATGTGCCTTGTTTTTTCATAACGTAGGTGATCATGACTTTCCACGTCTCCTTATCCCTTGTGGCTCTTAGCACGCTCTCTCCTGTTACACCACGCAATCCCCGTTCTGTTATCCACCTGCTCAGGCCCCTCAAGTAAGTTATCCACTCATTTCCCCTGTCTCTTTTTCCCTTTAGTATCAGGTTCTCTAAGCCCTCCTTCCTCATTGCATGTCCCAGGAACTTTAGCTGTCGCTTTCTGATGCTCAGTATTAATTTCCTTTTAGTTTCCATCCTTTCGCAAACGTTATCATTGCACACGTGCTGGATCCTTCAGTTGTTTCAAGATTTTCCTTCCTCTTCGATTACATTGTCTAGCATTCTCTGTCATATTGAAAAACTGACATCACATAGCAATTCAGTACTCTTTTCTTTGTTTCTAGCGAAATTTTCCTACTTCTTAATACTCTACTCAGCTTCGTCTTTCGTCATACCAATTCGCCTTCGGATCACTATGCCACACTTTCTGTTTTCTATTAGAACACTTCCCAAGTATTTAAATTTTTTTACCTGCTTGGTTTTAGTCTCCACCATCTGTATTTTGCATTTTGGGCTGCTCTTTTTGCTGATGACCATGCATTCGGTTTTCTTGTAGTTTATTTGTACTCCTTTTTTGTCACTCTCTTCAGCTACCTTCTGTAGGAGGTCTAGTAGTTTTCTTTCCATGTCTGCTATCAGCATTGTATCATCTGCATATATTATGGTGTTCCAGTTGTGGTCTCCAATGACAAATCCTGGCATAACATCTAGGGTCTCCAGAATAGTTTCGCTGTACAAGTTGAACAGATCCGGTGAAAAGACGCATCCTTGTCTTCAATCAGTATGGTTTAATAATATTAGATATGTGATATTTTTTTGTAACATTCGTTGGTTGCTTTTTGAATTTTCGGATTCTTAGAATTATAGATTATATTGCATTACAGACTCAATTGAGATAGGATTTCTTCTAAAACTATCTCTTTTCTTAATAATAATGATGAAATTAAGTGATACAAGCTTTGGGTGATCATGTCTCGAAAGAGACATGACTGACTGGGCAAAAGATTATCTCGCAGTAGGTTGCTATTACTTTCTGCGGTAGACTGGTTACCAGCCAAGGCTATAGAAGCCGAATCAGTCCTATTATTTAACCACTAACTGTAGGTAAGAGACGGATTAATACCTTTCCCAAGGGTATTTGCTCGTAAGTGAATGCAAGGAATTCAACTGGAATTCGAGCTCGGCTCCCCGATTTGTCGTTCAGCGTCGATATTCAATGCACCACAACGAACATATTAAAAAAAATCTAACTTAATTTAAAAACAAGAATAATTATATTTCAACAAAATGTACCTCGTTTATATCCTGAAATAAAAGTAACAAAATATTAAGTCATACAAAAATGCATTTACTCGCGAATAAAAAAGTAACAAAATTACTTCAGAATGATATTAATTCAGTTAAGTGCCTTACGCTTGGGCGATCATGTCTCGAAAGAGACACGACTGACTGGGCAGATGATTATCCCGCTGTAGGTTGCCATTGCTTTCTGCGGTAGCCTGGTTGTCGACCAAGGTTATAGAACCCAATCTGTCCTATTATTTAACCCATAACTGGAGGGAAGAAATGGATTAATACCTTTTCCAAAGGTATTTGCGCGTAAGTGAATGCAAGGAATTCAATTGGAATTTGAACACGGCTCTCCGATTTCTCGTTCCAAGCCGATATCCTCTGCAGAATGATATTATCAAAGATAATGAAAATAAAACACTAAATTATTTGCTTATGATGAATTTATGTTTATTATACAAACCCATTGACAGCAAAAATTTATCGTAAATTATATTACTAGTTATTTTTAAAGAATAAATGATTTACATTCCGGCATTAATCCTTATTACTATAAACACTGTATTCTAGTAGATACTCATGTTTGAGTGAACACTTCTGCTATTTTAAACTGTGATATGAATATCAACAAAACCTAGAAATCGAAAGGCTCTTCCAAAAATGGTATTTTTTTGAACCGTAATCTGACTTATGATTCGAGCCGAGTTCAAGTTCCAATTGAATCCATTGTATTCACTTACGCGCAAATACCCTTGGGAAAGGTATTAATCCGTCTCTTCCTTCCAGTTATGGGTTAAATAGCAGGACAGATTGGGTTCTATAGCCTTGGTCGGCAACCAGTCTACCGCAGAAAGCAATGGCAGCCTACTGCAGGTTAATCATCAGCCCAGTCAGTCATGTCTCTTTCGAGACATGATCGCTCAAGCGTGTATCACGTATGGCACTTAACTGACTGACTAAATATAATAGTTGGAATCATGACTAAGGCTTCTACTGTTCATAAAGTGGGGGATCAGTTTTATGTTGCTATGAAGTAATGAACTGATCCCCCACTAATTACTTCTTAATAATATAATACATCTCTTCTCCCTCTAGCTATAACTCAAATAATATGACAGATTGGGTTCTATAGCCTTGGTCGGCAACCAGTCTACCGCAGAAAGTAATGGCAACCTACTGCGGGATAATCTTCTGCCCAGTCAGTCATGTCTCTTTCGAGACAAGATCGCCCAAGCGTGTATCACTTATGGCACCTAACTGACTGAATCTGACTCATATCCTCTTTTTCTATCAAGTAACCTATGTCAGGATCTCTCAAGATTTGCATTTTCTAAAAGGATTATTTAACACGGCTTTTTTATAATTGTTTTCCGTGGCTTAATTGGAAAGCCACAGTTGACTAAAAAATTGAGTCGTGTTAGAAAGCAGCTCTTCTATAGTATGACTTTTTATTATTTCTTTATTATTTTGAGGCCGGTTGAAATTAATTTCAGTTTATAAAATAAGACGCTTTGTCCACTCAAACACATGTATCAACATAAACATGATCCATAGTAATCGGAAATGACTAATCATCTTTTTCCATCTCTCTCTCTCTCTCTCTCTCTCTCTCTCTCTCTCTCTTTCTCTCTCTCTTTCATTCGATTTTTAGAAATGTTTCGAGATTTTTACCTTGTCATCAGGCAATGTTAGATCATTGTTGTGAGTGCCTGATGACGAGGCAAAAATCTAGAAACATAGAAACTTCCCTGTCGCAATGTAAACAATATTAATAATAATTAAAAACAAATTTAAGTATATATATATATATATATATATATATATATATATATATATATATAATACTTAAAAATACTCAGTATCAGCGTTTGTAACTTTATTAACCACATTTGCATCCACAATTATGCCTCATCATAATTTATTATATAATTTGAAAATGCTGGATGCACTACTGAATCAGCGCAATATTGTCTGCCCAATAATTGTAAGGATAATACAACATATATTGTTAGCCATATTGCTCCATTGACCAGCATATATATAGTCGAATGAAGACAAAACATGGCCTGAATATTGCGTTCGACCATGAAATGTCTCTGCTTGATGGTGACATTGTCCACGTATATATATATATATATATATATATATATATATATAAGCAATGTGTATCATAATATGAAGGTAAGTACTAAAGAGTTCTCACACTTTTCCAACATCATCACTATCCAAAGTGATACTATGTATTGTTTTATCATCTAAAGAAGCAATAAAACTGATTTTGCTCCGTAAGTATGAAAAAGATATCATGTGTTTTAAAGACTTCTTGTCCACGAAAATTTGAAAGAACGATTCACTGTATTGAGGAGAGGATGGTATTCAGTCAGTCAGTTAAGTGCCATACGTGATACACGCATTGGGCGATCAGGTCTCAAAAGAGACATGAC
>JBBBDQ010000807.1:192500-195000 GCA_037127315.1 Ascarosepion bandense | reverse complement strand
CATAGATAGATAGATAGATAGATAGATAGATAGATAGATAGATAGATAGATAGATAGATAGATAGTGATGAACAGACAGATAGATAGATAGATAGATAGATAGATAGATAGATAGATAGATAGTGATGAACAGACATAGATAGATAGATAGATAGATAGATAGATAGATAGATGGATAGATAGTGATGAACAGACATAGATAGATAGATAGATAGATAGATAGATAGATAGATAGATAGTGATGAACAGACATAGATAGATAATAGATAGATAGATAGATAGTGATGAACAGACAGATAGATAGATAGATAGATAGATAGATAGATAGATAGATAGATAGTGATGAACAGACATAGATAGATAGATAGATAGATAGATAGATAGATAGATAGATAGATAGATAGTGATGAACAGACATAGATAGATAGATAGATAGATAGATAGATAGATAGATAGATAGCGATGAACAAACATAGATAGATAGATAGATAGATAGATAGATAGATAGATAGATAGATAGATAGTGATGAAAATAGATAGATAGATAGATAGTGATGAACATAGATAGATAGATAGATAGATAGATAGATAGATAGATAGATAGTGATGAACAGACATAGATAGATAGATAGATAGATAGATAGATAGATAGATAGTGATGAAAAGACATAGATAGATAGATAGATAGATAGATAGATAGATAGATAGATAGATAGATAGATAGATAGATAGATAGATAGTGATGAACAGACATAGATAGATAGATAGTGATGAACAGACATAAATAGATAGATAGATACTGATGAAAACAGACATAGATAGATAGATAGATACTGATGAACAGACATAGATAGATAGATAGATAGATAGATAGATAGATAGTGATGAACAGACAGATAGATAGATAGATAGATAGATAGATAGATAGATGAACAGACATAGATAGATAGATAGATAGATAGATAGATAGATAGATAGATAGATAGATGAACAGACATAGATAGATAGATAGATAGATAGATAGATAGTGATTAACAGACAGATAGATAGATAGATAGATAGATAGATAGATAGATAGATAGATGAACAGACATAAATAGATAGATAGATAGATAGTGATAAACAGACATAGATAGATAGATAGATAGATAGTGATGAACAGACATAGATAGATAGATAGATAGTGATAGAAATAGACATAGATAGATAGATAGATAGATAGATAGATAGATAGATAGTGATGAACAGACATAGATAGATAGATAGATAGATAGATAGATAGATAGTGATGAACAGACATAGATAGATAGATAGATAGATAGATAGATAGATGAAAATAGATAGATAGATAGAGATGAACAGACATACATAGATAGATAGATAGATAGATAGATAGATAGATAGATAGATAGATAGATAGATAGATAGAGATGAACAGACATAGATAGATAGATAGATAGATAGATAGATAGATAGATATGAACAGACATAGATAGATAGATAGATAGATAGATAGATAGATAGATAGATAGATAGTGATGAACAGACTTAGATAGATAGATAGATAGATACATAGATACATAGATAGATAGATAGATAGATAGATAGATAGATAGATAGATAGATAGGTGATGAGCAGACATATGATAGATAGATAGATAGATAGATAGGTAGACAGACATAGATAGATGGATAGATAGATGATAGACAGACATAGATAGATAGATAGATAGATAGATAGATAGATGAACAGACATAGATAGATAGATAGATAGATAGATAGATAGATGAACAGACATAGATAGATAGATAGATAGATAGATAGATAGATAGATAGATAGATAGTGATGAACAGACATAGATAGATAGATAGATAGATAGATAGATAGATAGATAGTGATGAACAGACATAGATAGATAGATAGATAGATAGATAGATAGATAGATAGATAGATAGATAGATAGTGATAGACAGACATAGATAGATAGATAGATAGATAGATAGATAGATAGATAGATAGATAGATAGATAGATAGACAGACAGACATAGATAGATAGATAGATAGATAGATAGATAGATAGATAGATAGACAGACATAGATAGATAATAGATAGATAGATAGATAGTGATGAACAGACATAGATAGATAGATAGATAGATAGATAGATAGATAGATAGATAGTGATGAACAGACATAGATAGATAGATAGATAGATAGATAGATAGATGAACAACATAGATAGATAGATAGATAGATAGATAGATAGATAGATAGATAGATAGATAGTGATGAACAGACATAGATAGATAGATAGATAGATAGATAGATAGATAGATAGATAGCGATGAACAAACATAGATAGATAGATAGATAGATAGATAGATAGATAGATAGATAGATAGATAGATAGATAGATAGTGATGAAAATAGATAGATAGATAGATAGATGAACATAGATAGATAGATAGATAGATAGATAGATAGATAGATAGATAGA
>JBBBDQ010000807.1:0-190000 GCA_037127315.1 Ascarosepion bandense | reverse complement strand
TTCCGGAATGTGTATTTTGACCGGATCTATTTAACTTGTACAGTGAGAATATTTTGAGGACCCTAGATGTTATACCAGGATTTGACATTAGACGCCACAATCTGAACAACATAAGATACGCAGACGACACAATGTTGATTGCAGACAAGGAAAGGAAACTGCAGGAGATAACTGAAGAGAGTGACAAGAAGGGACTACAAATAAACTACAAGAAAACTGAATGCATGGACAACACCAAAAAGAACAGCCCAAATTGCCAAATACAGGTGGGGGATGTTAAAATCAAGTCGGTACAAAAATTTAAATATCTGGAAAGTGTTCTAACTGAAGAAGGAAAGTGTGACACAGAGACCCGAAGGCGAATTGGCATGGCAAATGATGCGTTCCAGAAGGTGAGTAAAGTATTAAGACACAGGAATCTTTCACTAGAAACAAAGAAAAAAGCACTGAATTACTATGTGATGTCAGCTCTTCAATATGGCAAAGAATGTTGGACAATATCAACAAAGATGAAGGGAGAACTTGAAGCAGCTAAAATGTGGTTCTACAGAAGGATGCTGCGGATATAGTGGACCGAGCATGTGGGCAATGACGAAGTGCTGGAAAGCATGGAAACGTAAAGGAAATTAATATTGAGCATCAGGAAGAGACAACTGAATTTCCTAGGACATGTAATGAGGATGAGAGCTTGGAGAATCTGATAATAACAGGGCCGATAGAAGGAAAAAGAGACAAAGGAAAACAGTGGATAACAGATTTGAAGGGCCTTAGCAGGTGGATGACAGAAAGGGGGCTGCAAGACATTACAGGAGAAAGCGTGCTAAGAGCCACCTGGAATAAGGAGACGTGGAAGGCCATTATCGCATACGTCCTGAAAGAACAAGGCACATAGAAGAAGAAGGAGTCATAATTGGTAGTCTTGGCTACATCTTCGGCATCAGGGGAAGCGAAAGTACCCAACGTTTAGGTCCTAGTAAACGCTAGCCTCTTGACTATGTACGCGCTCAGTCAACGCGAGTTGCGCTGGCTTGACCCTGTTGCCAGGATGGAAGATAGATGTCTTCCAATTTATATCCTGTACGACAAATTAGACTCTGGCACAAAGATGTTTGCAAGTTCGATATGAACGAAGATTAACACAGAGAACTGAGAAAATTGATATGTCCCGGAAAAGGATATATATATATATATATATATTAAAAAAGGATTAATTCAAAGATGTTGAATGGCCATTTCGATATGAAGATCCCCACGGGGGACGACACATCACCTCAGCAACAGAAAAAACCTTTCAGAAACTGGAGAAAAATTAGTCTATTTTTCCTTTTTAAATAGATTGCAAAGAAATTAAAAAATAAATAATAAAATAAAATAAAATAAAATAAAAATAAAAATAAAGGGAAAGAAAAAGAAAAAGAAAAAGAAAACGAAAAAGAAAAAGAAAAAGATAGAATAAAATCAAATAAATAAGAAAAGAAAAAAAGATTGACATCGTCTGGGTTCGCAAAAAAAAGGGAGAATGTATATATATATATATATATATATATGTGTGTGTGTGTGCGTGTGTGTGTGTGTGTATATATGTGTGCATGTATGTGTACACATGTATATTGTGTGTATATGAATTTTTTGTATATAGGTATGTACATACATATATATGTGCGTATGCGCATGTATATGTATATAAGTGTGTAATAAATTGAATGTATGTGTGTGTATGTGTATGTATATATGTATTCTTATTCGTAGAATTGTGTGTGTATATATATGTATGTATGTGTGTATTTCTATAGGTATGTATATAATAATAGTAATTAATTTTTTTTTTTTTACCTAGTGTTGTCTTTATTTAGTTTAATTTCAAATGACCTAATTTTTTTTTAAAATAATTTTATTTTAAATCCTATATCTTTTTATTCCCTTTTATTAATAATTATGCCTTTTTAAGTAAAGGCCTTTTTCTAATACTTCAACGTTTTGGGGAAATTAGGTTTTTGAATTTGTCCAGCGTCTGTAATATTTAAAAAAAATTTTTTTCTTTAGTTTCTTTCTTTTTCCCTCCCTTCCTTCTTTTATCTCTCTTACCACCTTTTTTCCGTGTTGCTTAAACTTACGTCGATTTAACACGGCTGTCTGTTAATTTTTAGTTACATTCTCCCTTTTTTTTGCGAACCCAGACGATGTCAATCTTTTTTTCTTGTTTATTTGATTTTATTCTATCTTTTTCTTTTTCTTTTTCGTTTTCTTTTTCTTTTTCTTTCCCTTTATTTTTCTTGTTTATTTGATTTTATTCTATCTTTTTCTTTTTCTTTTTCGTTTTCTTTTTCTTTTTCTTTCCCTTTATTTTTATTTTATTTTATTTTATTTTATTTTATTATTTATTTTTTAATTTCTTTGCAATCTATTTAAAAAGGAAAAGTAGAATAATTTTTCTCCAGTTTCTGAAAGGTTTTTTCTGTTGCTGAGGTGATGTGTCGTCCCCCGTGGGGATCTTCATATCGAAATGGCCATTCAACATCTTTGAATTAATCCTTTTTTTATATATATTTGCTCTGTAATATTTTATTACATGGAGCTCTCTTCCTGTATCATTTTTTAATATTAAAATAATTTTTTAATATTAATTAGGATCGGTTTTTGGGAATTTACCTTCCTGCTTTTTTCCCTTGGATTGAAGTATCTGAATTAAAAAATATATATATATATATATATATATATATATATATATATATATATATATCATTCGAGGTAGTTAAGTGGTTAAGCCAAATGTAACCGGGTAGAACAATCTAGTACATAGACGTAATGTACGGTACTCGTCGTATGCAGTATCCTGAGACGTAGGCGTAATCAATAGCCGCAGACCAATAGCCGTAGATCTCTAGTAGTAGACCAATAGACCTATATTAATGTCTGACACCAGCCAATCACATTACAGTGAGGAGGAACCAAGAGGTATACTTATTTATTATCTATTCTTTACATCGAAAATACAACGTCTGACCGCTACAGATATTGCAGTGTGGTTTGGAAACAAATCAGAACTTAGCTGGGAAAAGGGAGAAAGGCGGAAAGTGCTCTCCTGTGTAGATAATCCAGTGATCAGTCACAGACAACACTGTTCCAAAAAATTCACATGACTTGACACCAGAGTGCATCATACTACAACAACAACGACGACATCATTATTGATTCGGTATAAAAATATATGCGTTGTGGCGCAGTGTATATCGGCTCGGAACGAGAAATCAGCCGAGTTCGAATTCCACTTGAATTCATTGCATTCACTTACGCGCAAATACCCTTGGGAAAGGTATTAATCCATCTCTTCCCTCCGGTTATCGGTTAAATAACAGGACAGATTGGGTTTTATAGCCTTGGTCGGCAACCAGTCTATCGCAGAAAATAATGGCAATCTACTGTAAGATAATCAGTCATGTCTCTTTCGAGACATGATCGCTTAAGCATGTATCACGTATGCCACTTAACTGACTGATGCAAAATGTGTTTCATTATTTTGCTACTGTGTCAGGCGTTGTTAACTTGATCAGCGCCCTTACCAATATAATTTTATGAACTGACGTCCCTAGTGTTATAACTGCACCATTGTAATGTCACCTCCTGGGAATTGAGCAGCAACGTCAAACGACAAGATTCGCTCATCTGGCCGGACCATCAAAGACGCTGGACTTTAGCTTACGGTTTTTACTGCATAAAATTTGCATACAAATGTTTAAGACTGCGCTTAAAAAATAAATATATAAGCAACAGTCAGCTAAGTGCAATGCGTGATACACGCTTTGGGCGATCATGTCTCGAAAGAGACATGACTGCCTGGGCAGAAGATTATCCCGCAGTAGGTTACCATTACTCTCTGCGGTAGACTGGTTGCCAGCCATAGCTATAGAACCCAATCCGTCCTATTATTTAACCCATAATTGGAGGGAAATTCAAAATTTAAAGTCGTGTTGCATTGAATTTCTTGCATTCACTTACGCGCAAATGCCCTTGGGAAAGGTATTAATCCGTCTCTTCCTTCCAGTTATGGGTTAAATAACAAGACAGATTGGGTTCTATAGCCTTGTCTGGCAACCAGTCTACCGCAGAAAACAATGGCAACCTACTGCGGGATAATCTTCTGCCCAGTCAGTCATGTCTCTTTTGAGACATGATCGCCCAAGCGTGTATCACGTATGGCACTTAACTGAGTGACTGACTGACAACATCTAGGTCCCACCGTTTTACCGTTGAAACAGTTAAATGCACCCGCTTCTATGATACCAAAAGTTTTTATTCTATCACATCCCGCGAGATTACTTCTTTCCCTAATAGATACATTCTTTAAAAATGCAGCGTCAATTGCCATCTTCTATATTCTTAAATCCTATTCATCTTTTATCCTTTCTTCAATACCCTCTGTACCCAGTATTCTATCTAACTGTAACCCTCTAAAAACTAATGCCCCACTCGCTTGTGTGGAAATGATTAAAAAATAAATTTCCGCTTCAGTCATTTCTCACTCTTACAACGTATCTTCTCTGGAATGTTTTTTTATAAATACTTTCATGATATGATTCTGATGTCTTGTCCTCTTTATTACTTTAAGAATGCAAGTGCAGTACGTTATTAGTGGAAAGTTCTTATCAATTTACAATTGAAATTGCTAGTTTTGACCGTTACTTCTAGGCTAATAATTTCATCTCTCTAGATGAAGATCAATAGAATTGCAGATTATTCTTTGGGTTTTATCAAGGATCTCTAAAGGAGAGCAAGGCTATATGTGACAGAAATTGTCTAAGATTATGCGAATAGCAGACTCGTAAATAAGATAGATTCAGGGAAGAACAATTGTTTAACATGACACAGAAAACCAACTTTGTTAACAGCAGACTTAATAATTCATTCGATATAATCTTTCAACTTCATGCCAGCGGAAAATATTTGTGACGCACTCTTTCGGCTTCTTGCTTTCTAGTTAATTTAGATTTTTAAAAATTTAAATGCAGTATCATTTATCATTGTCGTTATTTTTATCTTCTCTTTTCAATATTGTTTTTATTTTCCTCATATTTTTTAGACTTGTTTTATGGCATTCTTTCCTACTGCAGAAAAAAACTTTCGAGACATGATCAAACAAAAGTATGGCACTTGTGTTGAAATTATTTTTAAAAAATTAAAATTTTGTTTTTGAATGGATCAGTTTTTTTTTAATCACTAAGAAACAAGTGAAAATTGAGTGTGAAAGAATAAACTAAAAACATTATTAAGAAATAGGAGTAATAAAAGATCAGGAATTAGGAAGACAGAGTATAACAATCGACATTGCATTGAAAAAGGATTTTGAAGATCAAACTTGATTTTATAGCAAGAAACCGGAAAAGAACTCTATAACCGAAAGAAGAAACTATTAGCATAGAACTTACGGTTATATCAAGAAATTTTGTAGAATGATGTGTTGTTTCCGCCATTTTAGTACAGCACTTAAATTCTTAGAGTCTAGGTACCTTAAAGGAGGGCATATCAGAATAGTTAACATGAATGGACACTACCGGCCATAATTATTAGGCCACCCCAAATTTAAAAAAATGTTGTATTTCATACTATTTTTAGTATTTATTGCCAAGTGGATAATTCTAAATGAAAATAAAATGGTTCTTTTGTTAATACTGCACAATAACATGTGCATCAAATGAACTGTTCTGGTGTCCGGTTTTTAATCTCTCTTACCCATGCTAGTCTCTTCTAAATATTGGCTGGTCGAAGCAAAGGCTTCCTAGCAGCCTTGTAAAATTTTGCAAAGTGATAATAACGAAAGAACCATTCTATTTTCATTTAGAATTATTCACTTGGCAATAAATATTAAAATTAGTATGAAATACATCATTTCTTTTAAAAATTTCGAGGTGGCCTAATAATTTTGGCCGTTAATGTATTTATAGAAAAGGCACAGGGAATCTACATTACAGCGGTAGGAAAGTGACTGAAATCGAGATATCAGATTAAGATCAATATAATTGCAGATTATTCTTTGGATTTTATCAAGGATCTCTAAAGGAGAGCTAGGCCATATGTGACAGAAATTGGCTAAGGTGGGTGAATGGCAAACTCTTAAATAAGATAGATCCGGGTAAGAAAAATTGTCTAACATGACACAAAAACCAACTTTGTTAACAGCTTACTTAACAATTTATTCGATATAATCTTTCAACTTCATATCAGCGGAAAATGTTGGCCTGAGAAATCGCAACGAGGTACTCACATGAAGGTTAGCATTAGCCATAATGATGGAAGACAGAAAGAACTCTCTCAGACGATTTTAAAAAAGCACTTTGGTTTTGGAGGCATCAAATTTAACAAGCCAATCCAGGACCTAGTTACCAACAAATCGTAGGCCATTTTGTAGATCAGCTGCTAATTCGACCTTATTGAACCTATCAGATTTGCTATAAAGACAGAAGGAAATAGTTGTGTTATCAGCATAGATATCGAATTATGAACTAATAACACCAAAAAGGTAATTAATGAAAATTAGAGAAAAAGTGTATTCAAGGATAGTGGTGGTAGGAAATACCTGCATTAATACAAAAAGATATAGAAGAGTTGCCATTCAAGACACCTTACATGATTTCATAAAAAAGACTGAAATACTATAACCTTTCAATATTTGAAGACAGCAGTATACCAAACGCTGTCAAATGCTTTCAAAATTAGCATAGCAACAGCCCGAGTTTTAAAATTCGTATCTAAAGATTGATATATTATTTCCGAAATAATCGTTAATGCATCATATACTTTCGAATTCGAATGTGTCAGATTTGTAATTATAATTGTCCTAGCATCTTATGCAATCGATTTTTCTATTTAATATCCTATATAATTGGTTATAGTACGCTGATAATCGATTTAACCTGGTTGTATCCAAATTAACCAGTGTTAAAGTATGGAGCATAGAGAAAACGATTTTGAATTTCTATTCTTGTAAACGATTTTTAGAATCGAATTACAATATGGGAAGGTATTTCAATTCGTTTTGAAAGGCTACATTTGGTAGTTATAAAGATCATTTAAACCAAGTGACATTTGGCAACTTCCGGTAGGGTACTGAATACTTAACTTTTAAATTTCACTTGGAAATAAGAAACGTTTCACGCTGGCTTATATTATTAATTACATTTTTATAAAAAAAAATTATGCTACTTTGAGATTTATCATTTACTTAAAAAAAGTCATGTATCCATAGAAACAAAAACAGACAGTTGCAATTTGTACGACGCATAAAGTAGTAAAGAACGATTAGAAAATGTAACGCTCACAGGACATATGGAAGGCAAGAAGAACAAAAGAAAACCTAAACAATTAACCTAACTAACGATCTTGTGTAGATGGATAGAAAGGAAAGGATAATAAAAAAAACCTTACTTAGAGCAACAGATGATAGAAAGTTGTGGAGAGCCATGATCGCTTCCCTCATTAAGGAAACACAGAAAAAATAGAAAGGTGGAAAGAGGTATTAAGTGTTTTAATCATAGAGAAATGCTTAAATGATATTTATATCTATTGTTGATATCATTTGCTACCATCCATGTACATGATGCGATGGGTAAATTGTCGTCATTTTATATGTTTAATTTTGCTCTTGCGTGTCTTTTGGGGGTTTTTTTTCTGAATTTTGTCGACTTTGGTAGAGTCAGTTAGGCACCGTCTGTGAGAAAAAGAAAATATTGTTACAAAGAGATGTCGAGTGTCATTTTCATTTTTACGTAATTCAAGCTACAATTTATTCATCGTACCCTGTATCTATAGAAGTCTGTCAAAGAAGTAATTGTAAAATATATCATGTTCTTTTTTGTTTTGTTTTTTTGTTTTGTTTTGTTTTGTTTTGTTTTTTTTTTGTTTTTGTTTTTTGTTTTTTTTGTTTTTTGTTTTTTTGTTTTTTTTGTTTTGCAAAGATCTTATTTTGTAATCTTTTTTTTTTTTGAGAAAAGAGAAGATAAGGCGAAAGAATAATTCATGATTTACCTCAAATAAAATACAAGGTGAGAGAATGGAGAGATGGGGACACAAATAAACGAATGAATCAATTCCGCTTGTGTGTGGTCATGGCTCTCTACATCTTGTTACCTTTTTTTAGTTCTTACAAACGTCTGTCATTTTTGTTATTTCCCCCACTTCCTTTTTTGCTATCGTTTAAACAAGCTCGTTATGTAAGTTACTGGCAGCTTTTCTTTTGTCCAACACATCAATATACCGTAGTGGAGAAAATGGAAATAAACAGAAGAAATTAACAGTTGCAGAATATGGTAAGATATTTAAAAGAAAGAAAGAAAGAAAGAAAGAAAGAAAGAAAGAAAGAAAGAAAGAAAGAAAAACGGAAATGAATTCCTCGAATTTAAGCGACTCAAAAATGATTAAACCAATGAAAAGTGTTTCCCTTTGAAGTTAGAATCCAACACACGCTGCTGAGCGCAATTGGTATGACCAACTTGTCACATTGATTTTAATCAGTGTATTTGATTAATTACTCAACGGGCTAACGATTGTTTTATTATATCTCTGGAATATTTTTGCTGTGTAAACTGTAGAAGCAACACAAGAGCGTTATTAGATCTTCAGTTGCCTCCATTATCAGTGTGAAGGAATTGAAAGATAGTTATTTAGTAATTTAATTCCTCTTAACACTTGGATACAATGACCTTTCTATTGATTGGGACATTTAATTAGTAGTTTGGAATGAAGTGTTTCTGACAAAAGATTCGTTCAGCTATCATGCGTTTTGTTTTTTTTATTTTTTAATTAAGATTTACTTTCTGTTCAGTTCGAAAGAAAATGTCTTTGTGGCAGATATCATATTCAATATCAATGAGACTTTTTTTTTGTCAATTGTCAATTGCAATGTCTTGTGTTTGGACCTTGTTTACAGGCCAAAACTCAATTGTCAGTGTGTGTTAATATGTATGTGCGCATGTCATGGCTTGAACTGCGCATGCGTAAATTCAGTCATAGGGATAGTGAGATGAAATCAAGTGGATAAGAACTAAAAAATACAGTGGTAATGAAAGTGGGAGGAGTAGGAAGTTGAAATACGTAGACAGAGAAATAAAATGAAATTAGCGAATAGTAAAGAAAGACGGAAAAAGATATCAAGAATGAACGACGGGAAGTAAAAAAAGTGGCATGGTGTGGTTAGAAGTGTGGGAATTTTCAAGAAAATGGCTAAAGAGAAAGAGATTAAAAGAACGAAGAAAAGGAGAAGAAAAAATAACGAATGTATTTATGAGGGAAAAAAGGTAAAAAGAGAATTAAACGAAACGTACGACGTCAGAAAAAAAGTGAAGATATGAGAAATTAATTGGAAAGGGAGAAAGTTTGTTTGTTTGTTTATTTATTTATTTATTTTGTTTTTTTATTCTACGGAGTTCTAAATTATGAAAGGGCAAAACAGAGAAACCATACTCTAATAAAGAAAAATATTGTAAATATCAATAAAAAAAATAAAGATAAACCAGAAATAAGAAACGACTAATATGATTCATACATTTGATTATATGACTTTTCAACTTTTTGTAGGTTATTTAAAGCCAGAAAATATATATTTATAACGAAGGTTGTTGTTCTTTGTGCATGAATATCATTTTAAGGTTTAGGAGATAATAGCAATTTTTAAATAAAATTATAACTGTTTAACTCATAGCTAGATAAAAAGAGATAAATTTCCTCTTTTCCCAATCATATTTGCTCGTAAATGAATGCAACAAATTAGACTGGAATTCGAACTCGACATTCCAATTTCTTATTCCAAGCAGTTAGCCATTACACCACTCGCACATCCAAGCTTACAGCACCTGATTTTTTATAGGAAAGAAGATTTAAAAATTAAATATTTAATTTTTTACTTCTAAAACAAAACCAGAAATGTGAAGGACCCAGTGATTGCTGAAGTGACATAGATAGATAGATAGATAGATAGATATGAAGATAGATAGATAGATAGATAGATAGATAGATAGATAGATATGAACAGACTGAGATAGATAGATAGATAGATAGATAGATAGATAGATAGATAGATAGATAGATAGAACAGACTGAGATAGATAGATAGATGAGATAGATAGATAGATAGATAGATAGATAGATAGATAGATAGATAGATAGATATGAACAAACTGATAGAAAAGTTTTCACAGTTCGTCTACTTAACTTTGATTATTTAAATAATGTAACTCTTGTTACATATTCAGCGATTTGCGGGTTCTATTAACATGAAACATTAATATTAAATTCTCGCTTTTACGTATTTCTTAGGTTCCATCATTATTATTATTATTATTATTATTGTTATTATTATTATTATTATTAGATAGATAGATAGATAGATAGATAGATAGATAGATAGATAGATAGATATGAACAGACTGAGATAGATAGATAGATAGTTAGATAGATAGATAGATAGATAGTTAGATAGATAGATAGATAGATAGATAGATAGATAGATTTATTTCCCTTGTAAAGTATGTATTTTTCAATCAACGAAACTAGAAAATAAGTTTGTTTGTTTGTTTGTTTTTTTAATCAAGTAGTATATTTATTTCTGCCCGGTTAATTATTTAAGATAAATTTTATACGAAAATGTAAATCGTAAATAATCAGGTCGGTTGAAATAAATATATAAATATACTGTTTGATTAAAAACAGAATATCTACTCAAATACTAGTATCGACTACAAATAATGTTCAAGCTAACAATTTCAATATGTTTATAGAAGTCTATATATCGTATGCAACTCAACTTGGCTGATTCACTTTTTATGGTTAATCAACCCTTTACTAGTTATTTAAAGCCGGAAAAATATTTTTAGATAATAATGGTTTCATGATCAGTCAGTTAAGTGCCATACGTGATACACGCTTGGGCGATCTTGTCTCGAAAGAGACATGACTGACTGGGCAGAAGATTATCCCGCAGTAGTTTTGCCATTGCTTTCTACGTTAGACTGGTTGCCGACCAAGGCTATAGAACCCAATCTGTCCTGTTATTTAACCCATAACTGGAAGGAATAGACTGATTAATACCTTTCCCAAGGGTATTTGCGCGTAAGTGAATGCAATGAATTCGGCTGGAATTCGAACTCGGCTCCCCGATTTCTAGTTCCGAGCCGATATCCACTGCACCACAATTCTTAATTATTAACCTATAGCTGGGAGAGAAGATACCCAAAATTTACTTTCCCCAGGGATATTTTTGCGTAACTGAAAATAACGCTTCCAACGAAAATTGGAAAAGAGCTCTCCGATTATTATTTCCGAACCACTATTCATTAGACCACCTACACCAAGATTACAGAACCTGATATACTCAAGGGGTCACCCATCCAAGTACTGATGTTGCTTAACTTCGGTAATTGTACAATGACCGGTGTTCAACGTGATGTGGCCGCAAATCCTTTACCTTTGGAGTGCTTTTAACCATCATAGCACTACGGATTATAAGATAAGTTTCTGAGACTTTCAAGTCACATGATCTTTATATTTAATCTCAACGAAGTATTTTAAGACAGTAAAATACCTAGGAAGTGTTCTAACAGGAGATGGAAAGTGCGACACGGATATCCGAAGGCGAATTGGCATGGCAAAGGACGCGTTCCAGAAGCTGAGTAAAGTACTAACACACAGGAAAATTTCACTAGAAACAAAGAAAAGAGTGCTGGATTGCTATGTGATGTCAGTTCTTCAATAAGGCAGTGAATGCTGGATAATATCATCGAAAATGAGGACAAAACTGGAAGCAGCGGAAATGTGGTTCTACAGAAGGATGCTGCGGATATCGTGGACTGAACATGCAAGCAAAGATGAGGTGTTGGAAAGAATGGCAACAAAAAGGAAATTAATACTGAGCATCAGGAAGAGACAACTGAAGTTCCTGGGAAACGCAATGAGGAAGGAGGGCTTGGAGAACCTGATACTGACTGGCCAGATACAAGGAAAGAGAGACAGAGGAAGGCAGCGGATAACATATTTGCAGGGCCTGATCAGGTGGTTGACGGAACGGGGATTGCCAGGAGTAACAGGAACAAATATACTAAGAGCCACAAGGGATAGGGAGACGTGGAGAACCATGATCGCCCACGTCCTGAAGGGACAGGACACATAGAAGAAGAAGAAGAAGAAGAAGAAGTCTATAATGTTAAAGTTATTTAAAACTTATTCATGTCAAACGTGTGTTATTCACCGCAGATCCATAATTCCGAACCTCCAATCAATGCCGACTTATACAAAGTAACAAAATGAAACTAAATCATACGCACCTTTCTTTTATTGTTTTGTACGAAGCATTATTTCTCTTTGCAAACAGCATCTTTACAATTTTTTTTATTCAATTTTTTACTATTATTTCTTCTATTTTGATCTAATTTCGGCTACTCCTTCATTTCAACACTATCATTTTACAGTCTTTAATATAAAAAAGGCGTTGATTGGTAATAAAGAATTCTTATAAATAAATAATAATTCTCTGATTTCCTAATTCTGATATTTCTTCACTGTCATGAAATAAAATCTGCGTAGTTTTTTTTTTCTTAATCAATTCACTTCAAAAAGATGATCAAGCCGCTCAGATCCAAGAAGCTATTGTAACTGAAAGAGAATAAGAAAAACCTCAGTACCATAAAACTAAATCTACATAGTATATTTTTAATCAATTCTCTCTAAAAAGGCGATGAAGCCACTAAAATTCAGGGGGCTACTGCAAGTGAAAGAGAATAAAAAAAAATTAGCAGGAATCGGAAACCCTATCCTAAACAGGAAACAAGATATAAGTTTCTACTTCTGTTTAAAAGACCGGAACAATAAAAGCAAATGAAATGAATACAAAACAAACTATTGTAAAAATAATTTTACTCCATATTATGTCAAATATTTTATTGTTTGCAATATATACAACTTTTTTCTGTAGTTATTTCTATTCAATCACAATTGCAAACCAAATAATTCAATGGCCGAGTCTAGGAAGCGGTTTACGAAGGTGATTCTTTGTCTCCCTTACTATTCTGCATATCATTAACAGCACTAACCAGTCAACTTAATAAGACAATGTGGTTATAAAATAGGCCAAAACAAAATAAGCCATCTATTTTACATGGATGACTTAAAGTTGTATGCTAAGAATGATAATGAGCTGGAAGTACTAAGATTTTTCTTTGTAGTGTAGCAGTTTTCCAGGATCATTCTGTTAATAAGCAATTGGTCTTAACAGCCACGTTTTCACCCTTTTTGTTCAAGCGCTAACATGTCATTTCTTTCTAAGAATAAATATGTCTGTTTTGTTAAAATAGATGTTAATAGTTTATATGTAGTCGGATAGCATGTAATTGGTCTGTAGTTTTTCGGGTTGTTTGTGTCACTATTCTTGGGTAGAAGAAATGTAATTCCTTTGGTCATCCATGCAGGAATTTTAGTGGGATCATCAACCATTTCTTGAAGTTGGCTAGTTTTTTTATGTGCTGTATTTAAATAATATAGCCAAAAGTTAGGAATTTTATCTATACCTGAAAATTTCCAATTGTGTGCTTTTTTTAGTGCACATTTACCATTCTCTTCTGTAATTCCAGCCCATGTCTGTTCTGGTTTATTTTTTATTCGTTCTATCTCTTGTGCAATCCAATCTACTTCATTGTTATGTTATTTAGGACAAGCCCATATTTTTTCTCAGAACTGTCACTCAATTATTATTATTATGTCATTTTTCATCATATTTCGATTTCTGCTTTGGTCTCATTACCAACCAAGTCTGCGGGGAGACCTAAGGCAGGTCGCGGCGTGTTGTTATGACTCCATTTCATGTTTTTCTATCTTCCCTATCATCCTCAGCATTACATAGATAACGTTTTCCTTAGTGTGTGGGCTGTACTTAATAAGACATTTTTTTGTATATCTCAAGCTGGGGTTTCCAGGGATTCTTTCAATGTGTTGTTTTGTTCCATTTTTTATCATTCCAAGTGCACCTACTATCACTGGCACAGCGCTTGTTTTCAATTTCCACATTTTTTCTATTTCAATTTCCAGGTCTTTATATTTTGACAGTTTTTTTCAAATTTCTTGATTGCTATGTTACAATCCGCTGGACAAGCCATATCAATTAATAGACAAGTTTTCTCCTTCTGGTTTTTAACAATAATGTTTGGCCTGTGTAGATGGTGTAATCCCATAGAATGGTTACATCTTCTATTTATGTAACCGTATTCTGTATTATTATTATTATTATTATTTCCTTATATAGATTTAGATGTTGTACAAACATTTCTTTCCGGATTACAACCAGAGAGGTAAGATCAGAAATTGCTTCAAAACTTTTTTACTCATCATTTTTGTAAAAAACAAAAAATAAATTGAAGCTCACACATATTTACATAGATAAATCTCTTTGTAATGTGTGAGCTTTACTAGTCAGTACATTATTTTAGTATTACTTTAAAGCATGGTCTATAAAAAACACCTTCAAAGAGTCTATCGGAATGTTTTACAATCAACCACAGAGCTCCAACTACGACTGCAATTATTCATGTCCTCATGTACTAAAATTTTTTTTAATCGATCCATTTCAAGATCCTTGCATTTTGACAGATTTTTGAAGATCTTGAAAGATACATTACAATTTGCAGGAACTATTACGTCAATATAATAGTACATTCTGTTTTTGTGCTCTTTTATCACTATGTCTAGGCGATTAGCTTTGATTTTTCTGTCTATGTGTATTTTAAAATCTCATTAAATTGTTAACGCAAATTCTACTCCTTAGCTTCTTTTCTCGCACTTCCAGCCTGTGTAATTCCCTTCCGTTTACTTGCTTCCCCATCAGCTACAATATCCAGGAATTTTAAAGTAAAATCAATACTCATTTCGTATCTCACTGACTTTCATACTCTCACTCATGCTCCTTTCTCCGTCCACACCACTCTCATCAGTATTCACATCCTTCTCATACACACTTCCTGACACCCCTATAACCTGTTACTCTTTATCATAACTTTCTCCGATGTAACCCTCTGCGCACCAGTGGTAGTAAACTGCCTTGCTTGGGGCGATATGATAATAAAATAAGTTTCTATCTCTGTAACTGGGTTTGGGAGATATTCAAACCAGTTTCCTGAAGTTTTCTTCGAGTCACAGTTGCATATTTTCTAGTGCATATATTGGCCCATTCTATCACTTCAAGTTTAATATTTAGTTGATACTAACACCTGCAACCTGATAGAAGATGGTCAGTTGTTTATGGATATTTATCGCAGAATAATTCAGATTATCACAATTTTTTCAGTATTTGCTTTGTAATTTTAGTTAGCAGCAATTGGTCTTTTAGGCAAGAATAAAACCGTCGGTTTCAATTTTCAACCCTGTACCCCGTAACCACTGATAGCTAAAGGTTTGTCTGCATCAGTTTGTTGGGTATGGGCAGCCTATCGACCATGAACTGTCTTATTTTGCCATCGTTTTTCTATGTGGCATATTGCATTTGCTTTTGCTTTCCTTTTTAGATACTTTCGCTTGGTCATAGGTGCATCATGGTTTATTTGCAATTCTTCATACAATTAAATTCACTTTTGAATTTGTCAGTTTCCTTTATTACTTAATAAAGTTCCTAATTTCCTTCATGCTTTTAATACACATCCAGTCTTCTATAGTTTCCAGTTATTTTCGAAGACCGATTATTATCGTTTTTAAGACAGTTCTAGCTGAATTTTTCTTCTAACTTCTTCACATACTGACGATCAACATCAGCCTTAGAATGATGAATGCGGTTGCAAGTCATAGGAATTTTCATTTTGACAATCTATTTGCTTAATGTCAACGATGGTTAATTCAAGCACTTTGAAGTTGTATTGCACTACAGAACAAACATGGTGTTTATGGTTAATGTTCTGGTTTTTTTTTTTTTATGCACACGACTGTTTTATGCTCTTCTTTCATTCTTCTTTATTTATGTATGCTGCATTACAATGCATTAGTCAGTTAAGTGCAATACGTAAAACAGGCTTTCGGTGATCATGTCTCGAAAAAGACATGACTGACTAGGCAGAAGATTATCCCGCAGTAGATCGCCATTGCTTTCTGCAGTATACTGTTTGCTAGCCAAGGCTATATAACCCACTCTATCATGTTATTTAACCAATAACTAGAGGGAAGAGACTGATTAATACCGTTCCCAAGGTTATTTGTACGGAAGTGAATGCTAAGAATTCAACTACAAATCGAACTCGGCTCCCTGATTTTTCGTTACGAGCCGATATCCACTGCACTACAATCGCTAATTTATAGGTATTTATACGTTTCTTCTTGTTTCAGTTCCATAATCTTTGTGATAAATCTAGATTTATTACATCTGTTCCATAAAAATTCTCCCTTTCTTGAATTTTTTTTTTCATAATAATCTAATCCATATCGATGTCATTACTGAAACATTTTACAGTATTGCGGATGCTCTTCAACTTATTGTTGTCTTTGGCAAATAGTTTTCTATGGTTCATGTAGAATAGATAATTAAAATATTTTATTTTTCATTTTGGATCCAATTATTATTGTTTAGTTCATGCAAAAGTTTTATCAACGCTTGAGGGTAATATATGCAAGCCATGTTGAGATTTCTACCTTTTTCCTGAATTTACTTATATCAATTTATTTATTAATAGTTGATCTTTGCAATCACACGAACCTATACAATATATTTTTTGTTCCAGTAGAAGAACGTTGATTTCAGCGAGTAAAGAGTAAGTGTAGATGTTCAGGACAGAAGCTATCAATTTACATGCGGTGGACAGACATGCTATGTGACTATTTTTTGAGGAGGAACAACTATTTTGTTGTGTTCCTTTTTTATCATTCCAAGCGCACTTATTATGACAAGTACTATTATTTTCAGCGTCCACATTTTTTTTTATTTAATTTTCCAGGTCTTTATACTTCGATCATTTTTTTCAAATTCCTTGATTTCTATGTTACAGTCCGCTGGGCAAGCCGTCAATTAGTAGGAAAGTTTTTTTCTTTTCAGTTTTTGACAATTATGTCTAGCATAATTGCTTCAACCTTCTTGTCTGTAAAGAAAGTGTAATCTCATAGAATTCTATTTCTGTAACCAGTGCTAGGTGATATTCACACCAATGTTTGGTAACATCTTTTCCAAAGTATTTGCATATTGTCCAGAGAAAATATTGCCTCTCTATCCCGATGATTTTATATTCATTTGGGTCAAGTACAGAATGGATGTGCGTTGTAGTGCATTGGATATCGGCTCGGAACGAGAAATCGGGGAGCCGAGTTCGAATTCCAACCGAATTTATTGCATTCGCTTACGCGCAAATACCCTTGGGAAAGATATTAATCCGTCTATTCCTTCCAGTGTATGGGTTAAATAACAGGACAGATTGGGTTCTGTAGCCTTGGTCGGCAACCAGTCTACCGCAGAAAGCAATGGCAAACTACTGTGGGATAATCTTCTGCCCAGTCAGTCATGTCTCTTTCGAGACATGATCGCCCAAGCGTGTATCACGTATGGCACTTAACTGACTGACAGAACATCCTGAGATTAGATGGCCGATCATTTCCTGGTATTTGTCACAGAACCTGTATTTTAGATTCACATTATTACGTATGACATTTGCCTGAAAGTTCCTACTGAAAAGATTCTAGTTTTGCGCTACAAGAATAAAACCTTCCATTTCAGCCTTTAATCCAGAAGCTCATAACCACCGATGAGTGTTAACTTTATTAATATTGGGTTCTGGATATTGACCATGCAGAGGTTACTCTTACCAGAGTTTGCTCTTACCAGAGCTTTAACATTTGCTTCCTTTTTTATATTTCTTGTTGTAACAGTTGGTTCCTGGATTCTGTTTTGCTTTACTAACAAAATCTACAAAATGTCTTTTATGAGTTTTATTTTTTCTGACTAATTTCGTGTTTTTTTAATAATTGCATTTTTGTGGCCTTTATTTAAGCCAATCATTGTTGTCTTGGAGAACAATTCCAGCAGAATAAAACTTTTAAGAGGTAAGTATGGATGGCCTGAATTAGCATTTAAATTATGTTGTTTTTGCCTTTGCATTTCCTATGCATTCCTTTCTTACAATTCATTCGTTTCATGTCATCTAGAGTCGAATTCAAGATGTTGAAACTGTATTGAGCCACTAAAAGAGCAAGGCTATTAATGGTCATAAGTTTATTATTATTATGTCATTTTTCATCATATTTCGATTTCTGCATTGGTCTCACTGCCAACCAAGTCTGCGGGGAGACATAAGGCAGGTAGTGGCGTGTTGTTATGACTCCATTTCATGTTTTTCTATCCTCCATATCATCCCCAGCATTACATAGATAACGTTTTCCTTAGTGTGTGGGCTGTACTTAATAATACAATTTTTTGTATATCTCTTAAGCTGGGGTTTCCAGGGATTCTTTCAATGTGTTGTTTTGTTCCATTTTTTATCATTCCAAGTGCACCTACTATCACTGGCACAACTCTTGTTTTCAATTTCCACATTTTTTCTATTTCAATTTCCAGGTCTTTATATTTTGACAGTTTTTCAAATTCCTTGATTGCTATGTTACAATCCGCTGGACAAGCCATATCAATTAATAGACAAGTTTTCTCCTTCTGGTTTTTAACAATAATGTCTGGCCTGTTTGCTTCAATTTTTCTGTCTGTGTAGATGGTGTAATCTTATTATTATTATTATTATTATTATTATTATTATTATTATTATTATGTCATTTTTCATCGTATTTCCATTTCTGCTTTGGTCTCACTACCAACCAAGTCTGCGGGGAGACCTAAGGCAGGTCGTGGCGTGATGTTAGGGCTCGATTTCATGTTTTTTTTATCTTCCCTATCATCCCCAGCATTACATAGATAAAGTTTTCCCCAGTGTGTGGGCTGCACCTAATAAGACAATTTTCCGCACATCTCCCAAGCTGGGGCCTGCAGGGACTCTCCCAATGTGTTGCCTTGCTCCATTCTCTATCACTCCAAGCGCGCCCACCATCACTGGCACAACTCTCGCCCTCAATTTCCACATTTTTTTTATTTCAATTTCCAGGTCTTTATACCTCGACATTATTATTATTATTATTATTATTATTATTATTATTATTATTATTATCATCATCATCATCATCATCATGATATTTCGATTTCTTTCATGGTCACACTATCTACCAAATCTGCGGAAAGACCTAAGGCATATCGTGGTGTGTTGGTATCGCTACATTTCACGATTCGTTTTTCTATCTCCTATAACATCTCTAGCGTTACACGGACAAATTTCTTCTTAGTGAAGGGGTTGTACTTATTAATTATTATTATTATTGTGGTTGTTGTAATTGTTGTTGTTCATTTTCTTGATAATATTACTGCTGCTGTTTTATATCCGTCAAAAGATTCAACGGGCACTAACCAAATATCATGAAAAACAATGTACAGTGTGATTGAAAATTAACTCCCTAGCTTATGTATGAGCAGCCAGCTAGGAATCCTGACCTAACACCCAAACACTTTTTTCTTTACTTTAAAATGGGTAGATACTTTTCAGACAATCTGTATAACCCAATTGTTCGATTACAAACAAACTGTACGAAACAGTGTCTTAGAATAATGATTGATCCGTGCCAGGGGTCGGTCTATTCGTATGTGCAAAATTTGTAAGATTAAAGTTTCAGATAACTGCAACATTTTAAAAGATAAAAACAGAAATCCAGTCAAAACCTCCAGGAAGCCGCTGTTTTTTTAATTGATTAAGGTAATTTATTATAATATTTTATAATATTTTCATGTTTTTAATTGATTTTAAGGTAATTAATTATAATATTTTCATGTTTTTAATTGATTTTAATTGATTAAGCTAATTGATCATAATATTTTCATCTATTCTTATTTGATTTTTCTTGATTTTAATTGATTTTAATTGATTAAGCTAATTGATCATAATATTTTCATCTATTCTTATTTGATTTTTCTTGATTTTAATTGATTTTAATTGATTAAGCTAATTGATCATAATATTTTCATCTATTCTTATTTGATTTTTCTTGATTTTAATTGATTTTAATTGATTAAGCTAATTGATCATAATATTTTCATCTATTCTTATTTGATTTTTCTTGATTTTAATTGATTTTAATTGATTAAGCTAATTGATCATAATATTTTCATCTATTCTTATTTGATTTTAATTGATTTTAATTGATTTTAATTGATTTTAATTGATTTTAATTGATTAAGGTTAGACGCAATAATATGCATATATTTTCATCTGTTTTTACCTTGTAGTACAAAAAGTACGCCAATTGCATAAATGCTTACAAAGTAAACACATATCTCAAAGTATGTGTTCATGGAAGCGTTCGGTGCGTGTGCCTCTAAATTGTACTTGAATTTCAAACTCGACAATTACATTTGCATTTTTTTCTTGACTTCTTCATTGTACTTTCTATTTAATTTTTTCTTTTCTCTTTCCCACAGGTTTGATATTTTTCTATCCGTTCTTCCAGTTTCCATTTTATAGAACTTCTTTCGACAGATTAATTTCTTATCTATTTATCTATTTTATCAATCTCAGTCTGTTCATATCCATATATCTATCTCTCTTAATCAGTTCATATCTATCTATCTATCTATCTATATATATATATATATATATATATATATATATATATCTCAGTCTGTTCATATCTATCTATCTATCTATCTATCTATATATATATATATATATATATATATATATCTCAGTCTGTTCATATCTATCTATCTATCTATCTATATATATATATATATATATATATATATTAATCTGTTCATATATATCTATCTCAGTCTAGTTCTATATCTATCTATCTATCTATCTAGCTAGCTAGCTAGCTAGCTATCTATCTATCTATCTATCTATCTATCTATCTCAGTCTCTTCTAGCTAGCTATCTATCTATCTATCTATCTATCTATCTATCTCATCTCTTCATCTATTCATATCTATCTATCTAGCTAGCTAGCTAGCTAGCTAGCTATTCTATCTATCATCAGTCTCTTCTATCTATCTAGTCTTTCATCTATCTATCTATCTATCTATCTATCTATCTATCTATCTATCTATCTATCTCACTCTATTCATATCTATCTATCTATCTAGCTAGCTATCTATCTATCTATCTATCTATCTATCTATCTATCTCAGTCTCTTCATATCTATCTATCTATCTATCTATCTATCTATCTATCTATCTCACTCTATTCATATCTATCTATCTATCTATCTATCTATCTATCTATCTATCTCAGTCTCTTCATATCTATCTATCTATCTATCTATCTATCTATCTATCTATCTATCTATCTATCAATTTATCTCTGTCATTCTGTTCATATCTATCTGTCTATCTGCTATCTACAGATATACTTGTATAAAGTTAAATGTTATATTTTACTGAGATAACAAAAGATCGGGATTTCGTTTGCCTGTAGACTTAAGTACAAGTGACACAAATTTGGTTTAATGTGAGCATTCTAAAACGAACGTGTGGTTTGCGATAAAATTGTCGATTTCTCTTGCTTTTGTCTTTTGACACACTACTGTCACCAGTGAATGTTCTGACTTCAACCATCTTCGTTCAAAGTTGAGTTGAAACATTGAAAGTGAGATTTTGTTCACCTGAATTCTGACGGTTCACATCACAGAAAATGGAATTGATGAAACAAGTTCGATCTCTTACCAAGGATGTTGAAACCTTTTCATTGTAGGATTTTGTAATATCACCAAGCATCTTGACAAAATATATCGTCACTAGCATACTACATCGTTAATACAGCAAACATTACTCCATGTCTCGCTCTTAACTGCCTCTGATTTTTCCTATAACCCATCTCGTCAACCTCTCACTCTCAACTTTGTCTCTCCCATCTACTTTTCTCTCGAAGACCCCTCTCGCTCTCTCACTCCAAATTGTATCGCACTAACCTTTTATTTTATCACAATTCTTTCCAACATTTTTATCTTACTACATTTATCTGCACATTTTCCCCGTTCTTCTCTCGTTCCCCCTCTCTCTCCCCCCTCTCTCTTTCTCTCTCATTTTTAGATGCCATCATTCACACACTAACCTCTCTCTCTCTCTCTCTCTCTCTCTCTCTCTCTCTCTCTCTCTCTCTCTCTTGGTTGCTCCGCTTTATTTTTTTTTCTATTCCTGTCCTTTACATACAACAACCTGAAATCTGTATTACCGAAATCGCTTCAGAAAAGCAATGAGCTCAAGTTGTTTTTTTGGTGACATTCAAACCACAAAATTCACAATATTATATTATATGTTATTTTAAGTGATCGTATCAGAGGAATATAGATAGATAGATAGATAGATAGATAGATAGATAGATAGATAGATAGATAGATAGATAGAATATAGTAGATCGTAGATAGATAGATAGATAGATAGATAGATAGATAGATAGATAGATAGATAGATAGATAGATAGAATCAGACCTAGTATTTACCCTGAGTCCTCCCTTCTGATTTACCCTGAATCTGTTAGACGTGCTCAGTCTCATCAGTGTATACTAAGTCCTTGCTCGGTATACTGACTGAGATTTGCCGTGAAAGACGCACGATCTATCTGTCTTCGATCTGAGTTTAACTCAGTCGAAACTTCATCTACGAACAAAGACTCTAGCTGGGACGAATGAACAAGCTTATTGGTCGATTACGCGTATACGTGGCCTAGGAAAATTTTGTCACTTGACCCGATTGTACACGCTGTTTTCGGGCAGAGTACGACTAAATCGGTGTTCTGTCTACGGACGGTGACACGGCTGAGGAAAGTAGACAAGCTCGCTGTCTTTGAACAGTGTACGACTCAACCGGGATCGTTCTATGGCCCGAGACTTGGCTGCTTGCAATGGATAAGCATAATGTCCAATCCCGCATGTTAAACCCCACTTTGTTTCACATCTTGTCTCAGTGCAGAAACTTTGGGTAAATATACAGAGTTCTGGGAGAGCTCGCTGTTGTCAAGCTCTCTGTCTTTGGGCAGGGTACGACTCTGACGACTCTTCGGAGACTCGGCTGAGAAAAATATACGATGCAAAGTGTCTTATACCGCGTGAGATTTGAGTTCTGTTGGGGTCTGTCGAGGCATAATATTATAACCATTAGTAGCGATTTATACAAGATAGATAGATAGATAGATAGATAGATAGATTTTATTTCAGAATTTATGATTGTCAGTATTTTCACAAAAATTTGCTTTTAATAACTAATGTTCATGAGATTTTTCAGTAAATTCATATATTTTATGCTGTTAGCCTACAATGCTTATCTTGTTAAAAAAATATTGATATTTTGTTTGAAGAGTGTCAAATTTATTATGCAAAGTCCTACACACACTTTTATTGATAAACAAATGGAACTGTCACCAGCCAAAGACATTTGATCAACATAATATGCCATACATACCAATAAATTATTTTACTTAATATGAATTTGATATTCTATATCCTTCAGCCGTCTATCACTCTTTCACTATTATATTTTTTTCTATTTTTATTTTCATCTTACAGTTTTTATAATTTCCCAAAGATTATTCAAGATGGGAATTTTCCTGTTCCCGTTTTCATCTCTTTAAGTGAAGAAAACACATTCTTCTGTTAGATTAGAATCTAGAGAAGCTTGGTACCATTACATTAATTTTGTTTCCCTTAACCATTTTTGATAATGTGGGTAATCATTATGTTGGACGATAAGGAAAGAACATTGTATTTCAGGAATAAAAACTTTACTATGACGTTCTTATACACGTTAAAAATTATCTTGTCCTAGAATAATTTTCTTTATTAAAGAACATTAAATTGCAGGAATATAAACTTTGCTATGGCATTTCTATACACGTTAAAATTAATCTTGTCTTATATGTGTATAATTTTTTATTAATTTGGTTCTAAGCTTTCGGCTCACATTAGCCATCTTCAGAGAGGTTATTAAGACGGTAATACAGTAACATCCACCATCACCGACGATTTTATTTTGTGTTGACATAAAACTCCGCTAGGCAACGGCAATAGTTACCAAAAATAACAAACGCAGTTCGCAAATTTACAATGCGGTTGTATGACGTCACACCGCGTGATATCGCGAAGTGACAATAGAACCATGTATTCAAATGCAATGTAACGTGTTATGACCGGATTTAAAAGTAAAGTGATTTTATTAAGTGTGGGTTGTTTGGATTTAATGTACATGCTCTCCAATATCTGAAGGTTCTTTTTGCTGTGTGTATGAGTAAGGATTATTGTATTGTTGACTAAAATCTGCCTGATATTGCCACATGTTTTTCAGAGAAATGTTGTTTAATTGTACTTAAAGCTTAGAACTAAATTAGTAAAAAATTATCCAAATGTTGTAGAATTTTTGTCTTTATTTTCAACTGAAATTAAAGCCAAAATACGACGTATAGAACGGCTCATGATTAAACATAATAAACATTCATTGTCTCATATTTAACAGTATATGTTTAGAAAATTAGTTGCTGCCTTGATATATATATATATATATATGTATATATGTGTGTGTGTGTGTGTGTGTGTGTGTGTGTGTGTGTGCGATTAATACAAATATAAACATTTTCAATGAGCTTATTGATGTAATATTCAGCACATCAACTCTGCGATATGACGAGATTTTTGTAACCGTTTGGTCCACTTGTCAGGTTGTATCAAGAATTGACTGTCAATTTTCTAATCCTTGTTATTTTTATATTGAGTTATGTGGTAATTGTGTGTGTGCGTGTGTGTGTGCGCGCGTGTGTGTGCGTGCGTGTGCGTGTGTGTGCGTGTGTGTGTGTATACGCGTGTGCATTTATGTGTGTGTTTATGGGTGTATGTTCGTGTGAATATTGTGCATATTTCACTATCTCAACATTTTCTTCTTTCCTTATACTGTCTCCTTATCCATTTTCCTGGTCGGATGTTTAAAATACTTGTGTAATTTCCACCAGTAGTATTCATGTATGCTAAGACTATATAAAACCCAGGATTTTGAATTGTGAATTTCGGAAAGGCGAACAGGCTTAACATAGTCATCTTATCGACATTTTCCATTCCAATTGGTTTTATTTTAATCTTTTAAAAGATCTATATCACCTACATGTGATTTTGCAAACATATATGCTTTCAATTATAGCTGAATATGTATAAGATTTTTTTTGATTTTTTTCGCATATATTGTTTGTACACACGCAAACACACGACGATTTGTAGTTCACACATACATACTTTTTGGTGTGTTAAGGAACGATATGACACCTGCGTACAACATTCGTGTTTTACACAAACGCATTCACTGCACAGATGCATACTACACAATTATACATGTACAATTATATATAGGCTTAGTCTAAACACAGCTTGTCGTAGAAATTCCTATTTAAACACACACTTATACATGTATTCACATACTTGTGCATATATACAAAGATACAAATATTATACTATCAGCTTTTAATAAGCTTAGAGTGATTCACACTTTCACTAAAAAATTGCACCTTTTTTGTATTTTACATACAGACACGCAGAACACCGCTTATTATCAAACATACACTCACAAATTCGCACAATCTCATGTACGCACACATCTTATACCAAAAACCAAAAACTAATTCTTAATCACACATCGACGATCATATTAACGCACGTAGGCATACACGCATACCAAGACTCACTTTAGTTCACACATGTGCTCAGTGATATCACACGGTAATATACAATTCCTCATTCTTCACTGCCTTGTCAAAGATAGCGATTTTTTTTATTCTTTTTCTATTTGTTTATTTTGAGGTCGTGTTGCGTGCTCTCTCTACCAACGCGTGGCTACTACTTTGCATTGAAGGCAATTTACCCTCTACTCTTTAACTGATACTTAACTTTCAACGTCGATTCCGATCATAACACATTATTAATTGCTATGTAGCGCTAATGACTGTTCATTATGTCTTTGACGAAGTTTTCTCGGCAAGCTAACCCTCCTATGAGTGCAGTTATTAAATTGTCGCCGACATCGGCCATATCTGTTCGTCTCCCGTTGAGGATGGTTTATTTCGTAATTAAATTTTCACTGACGCTAGCTTCAGCGAAAACCAAGATATTGATTGATTGAGTGAGTGCTTTAATTAGAAATTGCTGATTTATATTGAAATATTTTGGGGAGTTGGGGTGTAGGACAAAGGTGAAAGAAGAAGAAGAAGAAAAAGAAGAAAAAGAAGAAGAAGAAGATGAAGAACCTGTTAAAAAGATAATGAAAAGAAAGATGAATAAATAATATGAGAGAAAGAGTAGGTGAGATCAAATTTAAGAAAACAAAGAAATGAAGGAAAGAAAACCAACAAGATAAATTAAATGAATAAAAAATGTGAACAGTTAAGAAGAAGAAGAACAACAACAACAGCAACTAAAACAACAACAAATCTGGTGATACACGGGTTTATTGTGTCATTCCAGTGGTTATTGTGTTTATTGTTTTGGATGGCGTCTGTGAGGTGATTTCAATTTCAGTACTTGTTTGTTTTGTTTTGTTTTTTTTCTTTTTTCATTTTTTTTTTTCATTCTTTAATCTTTTATATTTACATATTTGTTGTTTCTGCTCTAATCCGTTTCATTAAATCTTTCCAACCTTGGAAGAATTCGATGCCAAAGAGAAAACGGGGATGAAACAGGAAAAATTATCAAAGCAGAATGTTCGAAGAACAGATAATATGCCTTCATAAAGTTTTTTTTTTGTTTTTTTCGTTCCTTTTTTTGTCACTTTTGTTTGTAATTTTACTGTTTAATGTTCTATACTCATTCCAGATGACGAAAGCAAGTGCTAAGCGAAGAAAAACGGCGAAGGAAAAAAAGGTGGAAAACTAAAATAAAAAGAAAATGATAGGATTGAAAGAAATGGCGTGCCATGAGAAACTTGGTGAAAGAAAAAGAGTGAATTTTTAACAAGAAAATTATTTTTTTTTTAAATAAAAAAAAAATGAATGCTGAAAATTTATAATAAAAAATGTACAAAATACAGACAATGACAAATAGAGAAAGAGAAATTAGTCAGAAAAGAGCGAGTGGTTGATATTAATAAAAAGAATGAACAGGAAAGTGAGAATTAGGATGGAGGTTAGTGATAAAGAAAATGATTCAGTAGGTGATGAAAAGGAAAAAAAGATGATGATATAAAAGAAAGGAGTAAAAGAAGTAAAAGAAAAAAACAATAAATGATATATTAAGAAAATCGATAGAAGAGAAAAAAAAATAAAGATTTGATATATCATAATATAAAATCATCTAGAAATAAAATATATATCATAATGTAAAATCATCTAGAAATAAAATATTCTTTTCGATTTATGCTTCTTAACGGTCGTAAATATTTTTAAATGACCTTAGTTTTGTTCTTGAAAAAAAATCATAAAAATAAGGTGAAAGAAAAGATAGTCAAGAAAATTAATAATGACAATGATTCATCTAGTAAATTCGGTCAACTTAATACAATCTTAAAACTCATTAACATTTTTTCTTGATAATGATGCCGATAATAGAAAGAATAAAAATGGCCGTGTTAGATTTTAACTTTTACATTTAATTTTCATGGGTGATCAAATAAAAAAAAGGTTACAAAAAACTGTATATCGTCCTTAGAAGAAACATCTTCAAGCTCTAAAATATTTGGTAGGATTTTTGTCATTCTCTTACCCAATATTAGTCTGACTGACGTAGAAGAAGGAAATTACTGAAATTACTCAATAACCATAAAAAATGTACAAAAGACGACAATATCTCAGTCGCAGTACACTTCATCCAACCGTCTCATAGCATTAATAACATCAGATGTATGTTTTTAGTATCTTCATTAAAAGACAAGAAAAAACGCACATCGGTGTTAAAACATATTTTCAAAATAAAATCATACATAAAAGATTAAAGAGGGATTTGAGTTTACTTAATGGTTCCATGGGGAATTCTCTAACCAAACACAGCAGTATTTCTCGGAAGAGTGAGTCCCACTTCATCGTTATTGCTCGTCTCATTGAGTTATAGGAAATGTCTGGAGGAGTGTAATAGACAGATGAGGATACGGAAGAAGTGGGTGGAGTAGATGAAAAAAGAGCTTATGAGAATGGATGCAAATTAGTGTGATAGAAGATGTCTATTGACCTTACATTTAAATTCCTGGTGATTGTAGCTGTCGGGGAAGCAAGTATATGGAAGGGAATTCCACAGGTGTGGAGTGCGTGAAAAGAAGCTGTTAGAGTATAAATTGCGGTTACACTTTATCGGTTTTACTGTAAAAGGGTGGGACCTAGTTGCTAATCTAGTACCTCGTACAAATTCTTACCTAGTGGGCATCAGTGATCTAAGTTCATCGCAGCAGAAGCCGTGAAAGTATTTATAAAAGGGGCACAAGGTAGCCACGTTTCGCCGGTGAGATAGCGACTTCAACCGAGCTGCTAAATCGGTATCGATCACATTGCAGATTCTCCGTTGGATTTTGTCAAGAACCCCGAGGTGAATAACAGGAACACCCGACCAGATGTGGCAGCAGTATTCAATGCACGGGCGGATGGTAGATTTATATATGTGCATGATGGACTCAGACGGAAAAAAACTTCCTGGCCCTGCACAGTGAACCGACCTTGTTGGCTGCGGATTTAGAAATGGCTTCGAGTGTGAGGCCAAGGAGGCGTACTGTTTTACTCTCAAGGAGGCTATCCTGTTCCATGCTAATGGTTGGGTAGGAGCGATTGTCTAAGATGGTTAACAGATAGCAGCTTCGTTTTGGAAGCATTAAAATTTACGAGCCATTTCTTTCCCCAGTCCATCACGGATTGGAGGTACCTTCTCAAGCTCGGCAGCGAGATTCGCTTTATATTACAGAAATTAACGAGGATTAACGAAACTGGTTATAAACAACAGACAATTTGAAGTGATTTGTTTGAAGATTATTTTTGATTCATACTCGTATTTAATTTTGTTTATAATCAAACAGTATTATATATTTATTTATATCGGCCTGATTATTTACGATAGATTTTTGTTACGAAAATGTGTGTCATTCGGCAGGATTCGAACCTGCGACCCCTATCCACATAAGGTAAGCCACCATGTGATCTGGCGCATCTTAGACCTCTCGACCACGAATGACACGAAAGATGAGCAGATTAATTATAAATTAACTGATTTCATAACGGTTTTTTATGCACAAGGGGAAGTTGAAAACAATAATTTTCAAATAAGGAGACAGAGGAGTCAAGAATTCTTCATGTAACGTGTCCCTTCAGGATGTAGGTGATCACTTGGCACTGTCTCTTTTTGTCGTTTTAAATATTTTCTGTCTTAGTATTTCTTTCAATCCCTGCTCCGCTATCCATTTGCTCAGACCTATCAAGTAGGTCTCGCGCTGCATTTTCCTGTCTCTCCTTCCCATTATCCCTCCTCTGAGTATAAAATTCTCTAAGTCTTCCTTCCTTATTACTGGTCTCAGAAATCTCATTTGTGTCTTCCTTATTTTAAGTTTGTTCTCTTCTCATCCGCATCCTCTCCAACACTTTATCGTTGCTCACGTGCTCCGTCCATGGTATCCTCAGCATCCTTCCGTAAAACTACATTTCTTCTGTCTCCCCTACTTCATCTTTGATGAGATCGTCCAAAATTCACTGCCATACAGAAGGACAGATATCACAAAGTAATCCAGCACTCTTTTCTTTGTTTCCAATGAGATTTTCATGTCAGCTAGTACTCTACTTAGCTTCTGAAATGCGTTTTTGGCTTTGTCAATGCGTCTTTACGTCTCCCTGTTGCGCTTCTCATCCACTGTCAGAACACTTCTCATGTATAATTTCTTTACCTGTTTTATATTAGTTTTTCCGACTTATATTTGGCATTTTGAGGTCTTCTTTTTGATGATGATTATGCATTCAGTTTTCTTGAAGTTTATGCTTAGTCCTTTCTTCTCGCTTTCTCTTGCTACCTTCTGTAAGAGGTCCTGCATTCTTATTTATTTTAATACTCCCGCTATATATATATATATATATATATGTGTGTGTGTGTGTGTGTGTGTGTGTGTGTGTGTGTGTGTGTGCGCGCGCGCGCGTGTGTGTGTGTGTGTGTGTGTGTGTGTGTGTCACATTAACTGCGCAAGTTCATACCGGTTTTGGAGTTTCGTGATTGAAGACATCATTAATGATGTTCTCACGAAAATTCGACGTCGGCATGAACCTGCTCAGTTAAAGTGACAAATTCTTTATCTAAATCTATCAACGCTCTATCTTCACCTTATATCGAGTACTTTACTAAAAAATGTTTCTTTTTCATTTACATCTTCTCCAAAACCTTATCGTTGCAGAAACAAATATAAATAGTATCTAAATTAGCTCAAGGCTATCAAGTAGTCTTTCCCCTGTTTCTTTTTCCCTCTATCCGTCCTGTGTGTAGTAAATTCTCCAGGCCCTCTTTTCTCATTCGATATCTCAGAAACATCATCTGTCTCTTCCTTATATTAAGTATAAGTTTTCTCCTTGTTTCCATCCTCTCCAACACCTAGTTGTTAGTCACATGCTCAGTACATGTCATTCTCGGCATTCTTCTAGAAAAGCACATTTCTGCTGTCTCAAGCCTCTCTTCCATCCTTGAAGAGATCGTCCAATATTCACTGCCGTACAGAAGAACAGTCGTCCTATAGCAATCCAGCACTCTTTTTTTTTCTAATGAGATTTTTCTGTCTATCAGTACTCTGTCAGCATGCCTCCAAGGCATTTAAATTTCTTTACTTGCTTTAATTTAGTTTCTTCGACGTGTACTTGTGATTTTGAGGTCTTTTTGCTGATGATCATACATTCAAATTTCTTGAAGTTTATGCTTAGTCCTTTCTTCTCACTTTTTTCTGCTACCTTCTGCAGAAGAACCTGCATTTTCCTGTCCGTATCTACTATCAGCACTGTGTCATCCGCGTATCTTATATTAGTAAGATTGTGGCCACCAATGATGAATCCCAGTCTATAATTTCTCTCATAATTGCTTCGCTGTACAGGTTGAATACATCGGGTGAGGAAACATATCCTTGTCTTACGCCCCTTTCTATTTTTGCATACCTGCTGAGTTCACTTCCTATACGTATACAAGCAGTTTGCTGCAAATAGAGATTCTTGATTATCCTAACATCTTTTCCGAAAATGTCGAGGTTGTCGAGCATCTCTATCAAATCTTTGTGTCGTACTTTGTCAAACGCCTTTGCGTAGTTTACAAAGCACAGATAAAGGTCTTTCTGCATTTGTATTGCTCGTTTAGATAGCATTCTCAGCATGAATATCACATTCCTCGTTCCAGTATTTTTAACAAAGCCACACTGTTCTTGTCCTATCTTTGGGCTAATTCTGCTGCACGCTCTGTTTATCAGAATCTGGATGATGAGTTTTGTTATGTGGCTCATTAAGCTGATTGCTCGGTGGAGTTCACATTCTTTTGCTTCTTGCTTCTTAGATAGTGCTATGAAAATTGGTCTGCTTAGGTCCTCCGGTATACTGCCGCTGTTGTAGATTTCATTTATTATTTCTGTGAGACTGTCTATGCCAAATTCACATCTCTATAAAAATCACATCGGTTCCTGTTGCTTTTTTTCTATTCAATTTGTCCATTGCCGATTTAATATTTAATGTTTCTGGTTCACCCGTAATTTTGTGAATTGTTGGTTGCTCTCTTTTGTTGTGGAAGAGTTCTCTGATATACTCGCCCCATCTCTGAAGTATTTTTTCTTTTTCTAATATTAGTGTTGCTTTCATACATCCTTTTACTGAGGATGTTCTTTGCTCTGTTAGTTCCTTCATGTCTCAGCGGTGTCTCGGCGGTGACTCCCAGACCCTTTTGATAGAAGAAGGGAGGCATGACGTCCCCCTCGCAAGAGATGATACCAAAGACCATGACGAAGAAGGTAAACTTTGTATGTTTCACGAGGTGAACCTTCTAGATGTTTTGCAGATCTACCTGTCGTTATTCCTGTTGCAAGTCAAGATGAAATTCTTTTCATCAGAGAAGAACCTCAGTATTCTTTCAAAATGGCCTGGGAGTCATCGCTGAGATCTATCAGGAGGTGCTGAGGAGCGTGGTGAAGCTCTGGATGGACGAGATCTCAAATGGACGCCCTATGTCCTCCAACAGGACTCCTCTCCAGCACACAAGGCCAAGACGACCCAGGCATGGCTGATCAACAATGTTCCTCACCACTGGTCGCCGGACTTGTGGCTGCCATCCTCAAACGACTAAAACCCCTGACTATTTCTTCTGGGGGCGTTTATCAAGACCAACAAGCACGCCCGCAATACAGTCGACTCTCTGAAAGCTGCCAATCTTGGAGGCGTTCGCCGCTATAGACAAGGACATGGTTGCCAATTCGTGTGACTCATTTCGCGCTCGGCTTTAGATGGACATCACCGCCGGCGGCGATTACGTTGAAAAATAATATATTATGTAACTCTAACTGTTGCTAAATAAATTGCCGGGTCTCTACATATACAACTGTTGTTTTTATTGCTTATTTCGTTTCCTTTTTGTCAAGTGTCGGATTTTGTTACAACACCCTGTATTTTCATTGAAAGTTAATTTGATTACGCGTTTCTCCTTTCTAGACTTCATCATATCTAAAAGCCAAAGAGAAATGTGTGTATGTGTATTTGTCTGTATACTTAAAAAATGAATCTAAGCTGGCGTTCTTAGTAATTACAGAAGAAAGAAAATGAGCGACTTTTAAAAATAGCAGTTAATATCAAGTCTTTTCTTTATAAATTCATAGTCTATCACGGAAGTTGTTCATATACCTTTCCCAATTTTTTTGTATCGAATTTTCTTTCTTTCTTTAATTACAAGAAACGCTAAATTAGGGAAAAAGTAGAATTAATTCATTATATAGGCATAAACAGAAATCAGATTTGACTGGAAAGCAAGAATCCAGAAGAGAGTTCAACAAATGAGAGAAGAAAGTATTAACATATAATTTATGGTTTCATCTTGCTATTTCAAATGCAAAATAATGAGACTTTGCAAACAATCTAGTACTGTGCATAATTTATTATTCAGTTGACCGGATTTTTATGTCCATTTTTATTTGTTCATGCTCCAACACGTTAGAACACTGCAAATTTATCTACAGATATAATATGCTTCCATTCCTGCTTAGAACAAACTCCAAATTCTCTCTTTGAGAAAGAGAGAATTTAAGATTTTGCACCTCTATAAAAATGCAAGATTATAAAGTGTATTTTAAACACTTGATGTTTTTTTATTACCTTAAGGACAAAAATTCGTCACAAGTAACAAAAAAGATATTCGCTGTGTGCGGTAAAGATGCTTTAGCTGACAGAATTGTACTGAATTGGTTCGTTAAGTTTAGACTTAGTGATTGTAGACTGATTAATGAAAAACACTCAGGCAGACTCCCCTCCCCCCCCCCCACTACATAATGACGACCAAATCATGATATTGATTGAGAATAACAATTGGCAGATACTCTAAATCTATCCAAATCCACCATCCGTAAGCATCTATTGATGCTTTGGTACTCAAATCACTGCAATGTTTTGGTACCACATGATTTGAGTGAAAAGAGACAATTGGTTCGCGTTTCTATATGTGATTTTCTGTGTAAAAGCAATGTAAATGTATATTTTTTAAAGAAATTTTGACAGACAATAAGAAATGGATAGCTTACACCAATGCTTAGCGAAAAAAATCAGTTTAATAAACCAGTTTTATCCATCCCAAAAGCAGGTTTTCATCATAAGAAATTCATACTGTGCCACTGATGCGATTGGAAAAGTATCTTGTACTATGAGATTCTGTCAAATAGCCAATCAAGTAGCCAATCAATTGATTCTGAAAAGTACTGCTTGTAACTGGACGATTAAAGGCACCAATTCAATAAAAACTTCCAGAATTAGCAATGGGATTTTCATTTATTCCCCTTCTTGAAAAATAATCTCAATAGTAAACATTTTAATTCTTTGGATGTCATGAAAAAGACTTTAATGATCTCTTTGCTCTGAAATCACCGAGATTCTAAGAAGACGAAATGTTTAAAGCTAACGAAAAATGGAGAAAGATTATGCAACAAAATGGTTCATATTTAGTTGAATAAATATTTAAAGGTATTATTTTGTATTGTGTTTTAAAATCCCGTAAACATCGGCATCCGGACAACTCAATAAATTTAATATATTATAGAAGCAAGTTCATCAGAACAATTACAAAAATATTTACATAAAAGCCACTTGGAAGCGACGTTACGCCGGTGGAAAAGTGACTGAGCCGAAATATCTGATCAGGGCCAATGATACTGAGATTCTTCTTTGCATTTTATTAAGAATTCATTGCGAAAGCACCAGACAAAATATACATTTTGCGAGCTTTTGACTATGTTCGCTTTTTAAGTTTTTTTTTTTAATAATATCACCCCGAGCAAGGCGGTAACGCCACTGATGTGCAGAGGGCTACGTAATAGTGAAAAGATTGGAAAAGAGAAAGCCGGAAACGACATCCTAAACAGGGAACAAGGTATGAGCTTCTTCACCTGTTCAATAGACGTGGTGGGTGGAGTGTGAACCGGGCGATAAACAAAATAAGAAGATTTTCTGATTTCCAGAGTCAAGATCATTCTACATCTAAATGGAACGTTTGGGATTCTTCTAGAGTGATGTCATAACAGTTGCTGTTTTTTTTTTTCCTTTTTTTTTTTTTTTGCATCAAACGCATCATAAAATAATGTATTTACACAAAATTTAACAGCATTATTAAGAGTCATAATTTTTTAGTTACTGGGTCAGTGCCAAGATTTTAATTATCTCATTCAATACCAGTGAATTATTTATTCTCATTGGAGAAAGCTTAATACCTTTAAGAACCGTCCTTGAATTAGTGTCCCACGAAAATATTTTCCCGAGTAACTCCGTAAAAAGTAAAATGGAAACCAAGTTTTAATTCAGCTGATTTAATAGCAGCTAAAACACCGGTTATTCTTAGAATTATTAGTAATGAATAATTATTAGCAATTAATAATATAATTATTAATTAACTTCACAGGAGTAATTAAAATAGGATATTCGTGAAATTATATATATATATATATATATATATATATATATATATATACGGCATTTGGTTCTGGGACGACGAGCAAAGCTCGTTAGCATTTAGAAGTTCTGAGTTTGAGTTTTGTTTAACGACATATCAACACCTCCGTGGGTTATTGTTGTGGAGTAGTTTTTGCACTAAAAGTTATAATCGTGCTATGTCGGTGGCTAATCGACTTAACGCACCCTAAATGTTCGTAACTTGGTAATCTTCCACTGAATGCTGACTTCTTAGTATTCGGCTAACTGACGACTAATATCAATTGTCTAATAGTTATACGGAACTCCAATAGAACTCTAAAGAACTTCTCAAGAACTTCATTATTTATTTTTGTATAAGAATACAAAAAGGCCGAAATTGGGGATGGAGAAGGCTGGTCTTCATCTGTCGTAATTTAACTTAGCTATTCACTTTCGTCGACCCTGACACACTTATAATAAACCTTACACCATAATACCACATTTTTACTTACCATTCTTACCACGTTCACCATAATACCTCAGCTGCTCTATGTAGTCCTACTTAACTCCCATATGTACAATTTTGAGTGGAGGGCATGGAAAGAAAATAACAACATTTAAAAACCCCAGTGTCTATTTACAATGAAATACAAATATATACAAGAAACTAAATAAAATCGTATTAGTAATAAAAGCCCCCCACTACTCTAATATTGTGACAGCAAAGTCAGTTCCCCGGACGAAAAATAATGCGTGGCTTTAGGAATATAAAAATTACCACTTATCCGATCAGCAATTACTCACACAGTCACTCACACATTTAAACACTATAACAAAAACGAAAAACACACCCGAAAATAACGAAAGACGCCACGCATCCACCGGAGAACTAACGTAGCTGAACACCTAAAGCGGGAAGGGGTGGAGATTAAACTAAAAGAAAATTGGGGACAAAAAGAAATGGGGGCAATGAGCAATCATAACCTAGCTAAGTTAACATTGAAGCAATAACAGAAGCATCAAACGATCCCTACTCTAACCTAACAGGGAAGGGGTGCACATGTTCTGCCCAGCATACCCAATATCCTGATGCCTAACCAGCATCAAACAGCCACTCCAGGTTAGCACCTTTCACTCGACAGAAACGCGCAAGACTCACCCACCTTTTACCAAATTCAGATGGAGTGAGTCGTTTCCTTTCCGTCCTGATCTTGACTTTAAGCTGATGCTTAAAGAAAAAGATCAGTTGAGAAGAGGTAAACTTCTCATCACCATAGAATTCCTTCTGTCGCGTTGTCCAAATCACCTAGTAAGCAAAAGAGCACATAGTGCTCAGCCCTAGATAACGGAGGAACGACATTGCTACAAACAGAACTAGCCTCAATGACTTTTCAAAGAACTTTTCACGCGGCATACGAACCATGAGATCTTCAAGAAACTTACACAACGGAGCAACAACACTGCAGTGGAAGAAGGCATGATCGACGGTTTCCGCCGACAGCCCACAACGCACGCAGGTTGATTTCGGTGTTAGGCCCGCTGCATGAAGTTTCTTGCCTACCCAGAGAGCCTTTCGGATCATCAGCCAGGTGAGTGATGCCTCATCGTTAGTGAGACATTTCAACCCGGGCGCCCAAGGCCATATGGAGCGAGCCTCCTGCTTCGTAAGCCCGAGCTCGCCTATCAGTTCATCTTGAACGCCCCCCTTAACTAACACCCAATATAATGCCCTAAGAGACAACGCTTGGGCGTTGGAGAGGCCATCCGTAGCCCGCAAGAGAAACTGGAAAGCCAAACGACATTCTTTATAGAAGGAGCACTTGCGACGAGGAGTACGGCCGGCCTCCTCCTCCGACAAGTGCACACTTCTCAAGGATGGAAAGTGTTTATGGACGTCCTCTTTAACGAGGGCGCCGTTCTCATCCGCTAGCATGCACATTCGATCCAGGAATCTAATGCGGAGCGTATGTTGACGAATCTCAACGCTAGGCATGCCCAGACCGCCCTCAGAAGGATGAAGGCAACAGATCTCGCGACGCACCTTGGGAGCCTTGCCTTCTCCCCAAAGGAAGGAGAACAAGAGCTGTATTAATCCCAAACGAATGGCGCACGGGAGAGGAAATACCGGGAGTCGGTAAAGGAGAATCGGGTAGATGTGCGAGGCACATACTTCCGCCCTCCCCTTTAAGGAAAGCCTCCTCCGAGTCCACAGACGAACTGCGCACTCGGCCTTCTCTTGAACCTCCGACCAATTCATTTCCAACTGGAGATCAGGACCGAAGAAGACGCCGAGAATCTTGATCGGCCCGTCTGTCCAGAGGAAAGGTCCGGGAAGAGAAACTCCCTTCCACGCACCCAATCGCAAGCCGACAGACTTATCGCGATTGATCTTGGCCCCTGTCACCGTCTCATAACATCTGATTTCTTTGCTAACGTCGTCATCATAGGCGGAGTACCTGGCCGAGGTGGTAGCACCAGGTACGGAAATTCCGCGAAGGACGGATTCGCCTTTAACTTGCGAAGGAAAGGCTCCAACGCAAGAACGTAAACCAAGGGCAAAGTAGACAAACTTGACGAATGGAGCGAGATAATGAGAAAGGCTTCGATCTTACCCCATTCACTTCCACCAGCGCACCGGGGGACTGAGACAGCGGTCGGATCCAGGAGCGAAAGTACGGCCCGAAACCGGCGGCGGAAAGGACAGACTCCAAAAACCGATGGTCAACCCTATCGAATGCCTTGGACTGATCCAAATTGATCAGCGCGGCTTCAGTGTCGGTTTTCTCGATGATCAGGTGTACCAAATGAAGGCTGTCCTGAATAGTCCTGCCCTTCACAGCACAAGTCTGCTCGGGGCCAATCAGACTAGAGAGAACAGCCTGCAAACGGCGGGCCAAGACCTTGGCAAAAATATTTAAGTCAGTGTTTAACATCGTTAAAGGCCAATAATTATCTATGCTACCCCCACCGCCCTTGCTCTTGCGAAGCAACTTGATTACACCCCTGGTGAAGCGAGTAGGCATAGACCCCTGCTTCATCCAGTTGTTATAAACAAGCGCCAGCAGAGGAACAAAAACGGACGACTGCCTCAAGTACAGTTCGTAGGGAAGACCATCCAATCCTGGAGTTTTGTCCCGGCCAACCAATTTCAGCACATCCCAGATTTCCGACTCTGTTAGGGGCCCCTCGCACCCAGCTGCTTCAGCAGCCTCGAGGTGGGAAAGTCAGCCAAATAGGTGTCGAACTGGGCTGATCTCAGACCGGGCTCCATGGTGAAAAGATCCTGGAAGTAATCCCGAAAAGCCCCACATATACCCACGTCTGTAGTCACAGTACCTCCATCCGGCAATGTGATGTCCTTGATATGCCGATTGACTGCTTGCCTAGCTTCCTCTGCACGCAATTCTGCGGCCATATTCGTTGCCTCAGAAGACATTCTTTTTAACCTAGCCCTAACTATCAAAGCTTGATCCTTCTTGATAAGCAAGGAGGCCAGCTCGGCCCTAGCTAAGGCTACGTCCCCACTATTACGGGATTTGACTGCCCGATCAACTTTTTCTCTACTGCCGTTTGAGCCGACGGCTATAGTCGGCAGCAAACGACTTAATTTTGGATTTAAGCGAATCCCACCACTTATTCCCAACCACAGCCCCCGTCAATTCCCGCTTTAGTGTTAGTAATAGCTGTTCCTGGAAATCTTGGCTATCAAATAATGACGCGTTCAATTTCCAGCATCCAGCCAACTTGACCTTAGGCTTATCTAAGTTTACACGAACCCGGACGAGCCTATGATCCGTGTAAACTATGGAATGGAAGCTTGGACAACCTAAGAGCCCTACGTCGACTCTCCTAACTAGGACTCGGTCGAGGTAGCTTGCGCGTACCTTCGAATCCGAGCTGCCCCTATTAGTCCAAGTCCACACTACCTCCCGGGGGTGTTCATTTCGGTATTTATCGACAAGATCATTCCTGTCGATAAATTCCCGAAATGGTTTCACATCCGGGTTGTTAGTACCCGATCTTTCTCCTATACCTCCTTCTCAGGGTCAAGGACGGCATTCCAATCCCCCGCTAAAATTACCCGCCTCGATATTGCAAAAAACGACTCAAGCCGCCGAAACAAAGCAGAACGCTCCGCATTGTCATTGGGCGCATAAACCCCAATGAGCCGAAAAGACTTCTCCTTTATGGTAATATCCAGCACACAAATCCTGCCCGCTGGATCCGCGAAGACAAGCGCACACACTGCACCCAAGGACTTGCTCACTAGCCTGGAAACACCTCTAGAACGACCATCAAAATCTGTCAGAGAAAAATGGATTAATAACATTCCCATTCCCAATTAATAACATTGCGCTTAAGTGAATGAAATGAATTCGACTGGAATTCGAAATCGACTCCCCGACTTCTCATTCCGAGCGGATATCCATTACATCAATGTACGCTTGATAGAATTAACGGAACCATGAACGGAAATATACATACATATAATTCAATTAGAAACTGTATTTCTTTTTGTTTGGTACAATAGTTGATGTTTAAAGAGATTTTAATCATTCTACAAGAAAACAACCCTAAATATCAGCTAAAGTAATTGACAAACGATTTATCCAAAACAATATCAAGGTATTTCAACGATTTACCTCACTTGAATCATGCTGAAAATTTATGGCGATGCTTCACAATTCAAATTCATCACGGGTTCCCTATAAATATTAAAGATTTGAAGTTCGTTTGCAAGGAAAAGTGAACAAACTTTTCAAACAAATATTCAAGGGGTAACTGCAGAACATCGATAACCAAATATCTAAACTTATTTATAAATGGAACTGTGTGTGTGTGTGTGTGTGTGTGTGTGTGTGTGTGTGTGTGTGGTAATCCGTTACCTATAGACTCCGAAACGGCTGAATCGATTTTCTTGAAAATTTACACAGTTGTACTATAAGCGACTGCGAGTGTTCTTAGCTAGGTTTTGTGACGAGGTACCCCCAATAAATATCGAAAATCGATAATCGAAAACATCGGGTTATAGAAGGAGTGGTCCGATTTTAATCAAATTTGATACTCATAGACAAAGACATAACAAACGATATTCAGAATTTTCAAGGTTGCAGTTCTTACAATAGTGCAGAAAATTTGATATCGATACCAGGAAATCAAAATTTGACTTACAACCATTCATTTTTGTTTCAGTCTACGGTTTCGCTTTAACTGGAAGCAACTATTGCTTTTTAGTCTTTCGTGCCAATGTCTAAAAAGTCTGAGCTCCAGGACCCTGGATTAGTTTTAAAGCTTTCATTACCCCCGAGCAACGCTGGGCTATATTGCTAGTATATATATATATATATATAAAGTGCGATTGTTAAATTATCGCAATTATTTTATTATTTTAAATATTCTTTAGACTGAGTCTGAGCTCCAGGACCATGGATTAGTTTTAAAGCTTTCATTACACCCTAGTAACGCCGGGATATACTGTTAGTTGAAATATAAAGTTAATGTGACAAGAGAATGTTTTGGTTGTTATTGTTCTTAACATTTTATTCTGAGTTGTAAGTCATTTGCAATGAAGAGGACACCAAAAGCTGACGCCAAAAAAGTACACCAAAAGAGGACACCAAAAGAGAACACCAAAAGCTGACGCCAAAAAAGGACACCAAAAGAGGACATCAAAAGAGGACATCAAAAGAGGACACCAAAAGAGGACATCAAAAGCTGACGCCAAACGAGGACACGAAAAGAGGACACCAAAAGAGGACACCAAAAGAATGAAACAAAGGTTTATGAAAAAAAAAAGTCTTACGAGAGTAATTACAATCCAGGGTTATATAACTAAGTTTTAAATAATGAAATTAATGTCCAAAGATGTCACTGCTGCTTTTGTTTATATTCTATTGTAGAATACAAATATATACTTTTCTTTGTAATTAATAATTTTATATCAAAATACATTACAGGCGTAAGATTTAAATTAAATTATGCATTCGAAGTATAATAAATCGTTCACTGGTTTAAATTATGTATAAAGTGTTCAAACGAAGTACAATCCTTGGTTCCACCAGTTCTAACCCTCACAGTTAAGACCCACTATACTACGCACACGGTAGTGAACCACCCTCATTCCGTTTGTATTGTATTGATGAGAAGCAACTTCCACTCGTGCAACTTCTTCACACAGACCGCTAGTTTGTGGAATGAATTCCCAAGAGAATGCTTCCTCAATCACTACAATCTTAAACTTTTCAAGTTGAGAATCAAACGTTATCTTCCCACTTATCTCCCAAAACCTTACTTTGTGACCCCTAACTCAAGTGGCTCTTGGGCCTTGTAGAGAGTAAAATATAATTTTAAAATGTCTACAAAGAATAGGAAGTCGTGAAAATTATTTTTGCCCACGTCCTCAATAGACACAGCATATAGAAGAATAATATATCCATTTAAGAAACGAATTATTCGTCATTAATTATTTGACATTAAATGATTGTTACATAGAAAATTTCATACCATAAAGCTTAATTTCATTTTGTCACTTGTCTGGAAAGAAAAATGGGTACATTTGATAATAAAAAAAATGATTAAATAAAGAAAAAAGTTGATTTTATTAACAGAGGCGTGGTGGAGGTGGTATTGCTGAAACCGGTACAGGGGCGGCGGCGACGACGTTGGAAAGAATGTTTAAAACAGACTTCTTAGTGAAACAATGAAATCAACATAAAACATTTACTCGTAGTTTAAGTGAGCGTATTACTAGAGAATTTTTTTTTTTAGTTGAGTAAATAGCATACACTTGAGAGTCTTAAAATAATTGAATCAAAAATAGTATATAATATGTTCTTTAAAAAAATAAATTGTCCCTAATTAAAATGCTTTTGCGTAACAGTCATCAAAATTGTGTGCGTACTAGGAAACATTTACCGAAGAAATTAAAGGCGTCTTCAAAGAACCCAAGACAATTATTACAAATGGCGTTTTAGGTATATAATCCCAGTTTTATTATTGCAATTCTGTGGTATCTGTTTTTCGTATAAACAATTCATATCTATTTATTCTATATTTTCTGCATTTAATTTTGCCCAAGGCTGTTAATACAATCTTTCCTTTTGTGATGATCAGATTTAATATAAAATAATAGCATATTACTGTGTCAAGTCATTTGGCAAACTCATTAATCTGATGAGGAAATGAATATGCGAGTGAAGTCTTTGCTATTATAGACACAACTAATATATATATATATATATATATATATATATATATATATATATATATCATGATGTCTATAATATATATATATATATATATTCACTGTGTCTATAATATATATATATATATATATATATATCACTGTGTCTATAATATATATATATATATATATATATGTATATATTCACTGTGTCTATAATATATATATATATATATATATTCACTGTGTCTATAATATATATATATATATATATTCACTGTGTCTATAATATATATATATATATATATATATATCATTACTGTGTCTATAATATATATATATATATTCACTGTGTCTATAATATACATATATATATATATATATTCACTGTGACTATAATATATATATATATATATATATATTCACTGTGTCTATAATATATATATATATACATATATATATATTCACTGTGTCTATAATATATATATATATATATATATATATATTCACTGTGTCTATAATATATATATATATATATATATATATATATATGTATGTATATATTATTCACTGTGTCTATAATATATATATGTATATATATATATATATATATATATATATATATATATATATATATTGTTAGAGAGGGAGGCCGCCGTGGAATAATGAATAATGGCTTGGGCAGTGAATCAAATTGAGAAATCGAAGAGCCAAGTTCGAATTCTACTGGGTTTGCTATGTTCATTCATGCGCATATACCCTTGTGAAAGCCATGAATTCATCTTTCCTCTCCCCAGCTATGAGGTGAATAGCAGGACATATTGGGTTCTAGAGCTTTTGTTGGCAATCCTGTCTACCGCAGAAAGTAATAGCAATACGCTACTGAAAAATCTTCTGCCTTGACAGTCATGACTTAAGAGAGACATGATCGCCTTAGCGTGTATCATGCACGCCAATTAACTGAACTGTCTCCGTACGATTAAGAGAGGAATATCCTCAAACAATTATTGTTTAACACTACACTGTATATCTTTTCAATCATATATATATAATATACGTGTGTTGTGGTGCACTAGATATCGATTCAGAACGAGAAATTCCAGTTGAATTCATTGCATTCACTTACTCACAAATACCCTTAGGAAGCTATTAATCCGCCTTTTTCCTCTAGTTATGGTTAGATAACAGGACAGGTTGGGTTGTATAGCCTTGGCTGGCAACCAGTCTACCGCAGAAAGTAATGGCAACATACTGCGGGAAAATGTTCTGCCCGGCTAGTCATGTCTCTTTCGTATATCACGTTTGGCACTTAAATGACTAATAACGAACTTAACTGAAGAAAAATGCATATATTTTACTTTGTTCGCCGAATCAATGTTCTTTCAAAACTGAGCACGCTCAAACTATATATACACATATATATAGTCAGCGAGAGAAGGGAGGCGGTGAAATAATGGATAATGATTAGCGGATCGGATTAAGGAATCCGAGGGCCGAGTTCGAATTCCAGTTGGGTTTGTTATGTTTACACTTATGCGCATATACCATTGTGAAAGTTATGAATCTCTCTCCACCCAAGGTATGGGGAATAGCAGGACGGCCTTGGTCTTATAGCCTTGAGTGGTAAACGCTCTAAAAGAAAGACAACTCTTAACTCAACCTGAGAAGATGCGTTTGAGGAAATTGTGGCACCCCATGTTCATTTGTTCTCTGAATTCGTTTCTCACAAATATCCCTCACAGCTATAATCAAATTGTGCGATTAAGTCTGACTGTTTGCTTAAAAAAAGTGAGCTGCTGTACAGAGAGGGTTCAGAATATATATATATATATATATATATATATGTGTGTGTGTGTGTGTGTGTGTGTGTGTGTGAAAAGTGTATGTATATAATTATAAATATCAATATATATATATATATATATATGCAATTTGTTATATATTATATTATTTATACATTATATATGCGTGGTACTTATTAAAAGCGCTCAATATCAGTGATAGAGTAGACATATTCCTATAGATAAGTGTGAGTTTGTAACCCTGGGTTTCACGCTCTTGCGATCCTCAGACAAACACCGACGATTGCAAGAGCGTGAAACCCAGGTTACAAACTCACACCTATCTATAGGAATATATATATATATATATATATATATATATATATATATATATATAAAACGTAGAATATTTGTTATTTAAGTCAGGTAAATTCCAATAGAGGCGAACTTAAAAAAATTCAAATGTTAAATTTATTTAACATAGTAATATAATCTAGAAATTTTTTGAGATTCTACAATTGTAGAATATCTAAAAAAAATTCATACAGTATATATATATATTTTAACGAAACTTGGTTACAAACAACCGACAATTTGAAATGAATTGTTTGAACACTATTTTTCATCGATACTCGTATTTAAGTAGATATTATGTTTTTAATTTAAACAGTATTATATATTTATATCTACTGGCCTGATTATTTACGATAGATTATTATTAGGAAAATGTGTGCCATTTGGCAGGATTCGAACCTGCGACCCCTATCTATATATATATATACATACATACATGCTTACCAAATATGGATCGGAATCTGACATGATGATAAAATAAAGGAGAAACAGAAAACATGATGATATGCGTTGTGGTGCAGTGGATATCAGCTCTGAATGAGAAATAAGAGTGTTTGGGAAATCATTTCTATTTCGAGATATGACTGACGAGGCAAAAGATTTTCCCGCACTAGGTTGCTATTTCTTTCTGTGGTAGACTGGTTGCCAATGAAGGTTATAGAACCCAACCTGTTCTGTTGTTCAACCCATAAAGGAAAAGAGATGGATTAATATATTTCCCAAGAATATTTGTGTGTAAGTTAATGCAACAAATTCAACTAAAATTTGAATTCCACTCTCCGATTTCTCATTCCGCGCCGATATCCATTGCATCCCATCTGACAGAAAACATTGCTATTCGATTATAACAGTTACCGAATAGCAGACGCAGTTCGCAAATTTGTAATACGGTCCTATGACATCACACCACGTGAGAGACCGAAATGTTAACAGAACCATATGTCTAAATGCAGTGTAATGTATTTTATTGAGTGTAGGTTGCTTTGATTTAATGTAGATAGCCTCCAATACCTGAAGATTTTTTTACTATGTGTATGTGTGTGTATTATTGTCTTATCGACTAAAATCTGTCTAATATGTTATCATCGCATACCAATGTTTTATGTCAACACAAGGTAATATCATCTTTGTGGGTTGATGTCTTTATCAAAACGCCCCTGTAACCTCTTTGAACATAGCTCATGTAAGCCGAAAGATTAAAATCAACATAATACAAATATATCCAAATGTAGAACAATTTTTGTCTTTATTTTCACTTGAAATTAGAGCTAAAATACGATGTTTAGAACGGCTCAGGGTTAAACATAATAGACATTCATTGCCTTCTATATTTAATGATGTATGCTTAGAAAATTATCTGCTGCCTATATATATATATATATATATATATAACCAACAATGAATGTCTATTATGTTTAATCATGAGCCTTTCTAAACAATACTAAACAATTCTAAAACGCAATAACCATATCTTTTTTTTAAATTTAATCATTTCACCCTAAGCAAGTCATTCCATTGCCACTATTGCGCAGGGGGTTACTTTGGGGAAAGTGATTGGAAAGAGTGGTTATATAGGAAATGTCAGAAGGAGGGCGATAGACGGGTAAGGATAGCGAGGATGGGGATTGGGTAGATGGGAAGAGTGTTTGAGAGAATGGATGAGAGTTAGTGTGTTAGGAGGTGTCTATTGACCTTACATTTAAACTCCTGGAGATTTTAGCTGTCGGGGAAGCAAGTGTATGGAAGAGAATTCCACAGGCGGGAAGTGCGAGAAAAGAAGCTGTTGGAGGACAAATTGTGGTTACATCTTAATTGTTTCACAGTAAAAGAGTGGGACCTAGTAGCTAATCTAGTACCTCGTGCAAATTCATACCTAGGGGGCACCAGAGAACCGACTTTCATAGCAGCGGATTTAGCGATGGATTCGATATAGAAATTGCTCTGAAATGTATCGTATTATCAACAAATATAAATGTTCAAACAAATTATTTTAAATTGTCGGTTGTTTATAACCAAGTTTCGTTAATCTTCGTTAATTTCCGTAACATGTTTATATATATATATATATATATATATATATATATATATATATATAACAACCCCAGTTGAATCCGATAAATTCACTTACGAGCAAATACCCTTGGAAAAAGTATTAATATGTCTCTTCCCTCCAGTTATAATACAGATTAGGTTCTATAGCCTTGGCTGGCAACCATTCTACCGCAGGAAACAAATATCAACCTACTCCTGGATAATCATTCATGTCTTTTTCGAGACATGATCGCCCAAAACGTATATCACGTATGGCACTTAACTGACTCATACTTATTTATTTTCGTCGACAGAAATACAAAAACATCAGGCAAACAAACACATAATGATGTCTTGTCACACGAAAATGCCTGTTAGAATACAGTTTTGATTTCTCTTCTTTAACACTATTCAAGATACGTACACTACCAGCCATAATTATTAGGTCACCCCAGTTTTTGAAAAAAAATGATGTATTTCATACTATTTTTCTTAATTATTGCCAAGTGGATAATTCTAAATGAAATTAGAATGTTTTTTGTTTTTGTTTTTTGTTTTGTTTTGTTTTTGTTTTGTTGTTGTTGTTTTTTTTTTTTTTTTTTTTTTTTTTTTTGTTAATACTGCACAAATGAACTGTTTTGGTGTTCAGTTTTTGTACTCTCTTCCCCATGCTAGTCTCTTCTTATTGGCTGGCCGAAGCAAAGGCTTCCTGACTGCCTGGTAAAATTTTGCAAAGTAATATTAACAAAAGAATCATTCTGTTTTTCTTTAGAATTATTTACTTGGAAATAAATACTAAAATAAGTATGAAATACATCATTTAAAAAAAAACTGCGGTGGTCTAATAATTATGTATAACATATAATTGTGTATAACATATAATTATGTATAACATATAATTGTGTATAACATATAATTATGTATAACATATAATTGTGTATAACATATAATTGTGTATAACATATAATTATGTATAACATATAATTGTGTATAACATATAATTGTGTATAACATATAATTATGTATAACATATAATTGTGTATAACATATAATTGTGTATAACATATAATTATGTATAACATATAATTGTGTATAACATATAATTATGTATAACATATAATTATGTATAACATATAATTGTGTATAACATATAATTATGTATAACATATAATTGTGTATAACATATAATTGTGTATAACATATAATTGTGTATAACATATAATTATGTATAACATATAATTGTGTATAACATATAATTGTGTATAACAAGTTTTATACAATATGATCATGAGTGAGTTCGTGCCGGTTCAATACAATACATCGTTTTATGATTCTCTCTCACTTTTACTCATTTTCATTAACAAAAACTTAATGAAAACTTATTATAATTCTATATTGAGGAAGCCCGGTGGCAAAAGAATTTATTCTTTTTATTCACAGTGAAATAAGCCCTGAAAAGGAAGGGCATATTAGCTCTGTTTTAAATCAGAGTTATTCCGGTATTGAAACAATTCCCTATTTCCGCTCAATTAAAAAAAATTCGAGGTTTAAATTTTGTCAACTGCCAAATATCTACTTAAAAAAAAAAAATAGATATAATATAAAAACGTGTGTGGAATTACTTGATTTGTTTTCCTTTGTTTGCCAAAACCTTAATGTCGCTTTAGTAGGTCTCTTAATTAAGGTTCTTTATTCTTAATTTTTCGCTAGAGATTAATGACACACTTGATAGAGTACTTTGCTTCTAAGACAGAAAGTCTTTCTTTTAATTTACTTTATTATTATTATTATTATTATTATTATTATTATTAATTACTTATTTGCAACAAAGTCATTCGGTAATTTTCGCCAAAGGCCAAGTGACAACAATTTTGATTTAGTTTGGTTTGTTTATTTAATGGCATAATAACTCTTTTTAGGATATTTAATGCAGAAACTCTATATTTTAATAATGTATTGCTTTTTTTTTTTATTTAGCATAAAAAATGTATAGCTGGTAATTTTTACTAATGTATTTTTATAGTTTTGTGTTTGATTCCACTTAGGGGGTTTACTTCTGCGCGCAGCTGGCATCCTAAGAGTTGCTACCACCCTTGGCCTGGTTAGACCTGAGAACAAAAGCAGTTAAGATGTGGTTCCATACTCCTCTAAAATTGCCGATCAGAAGTCATGCTGCTGGATATAGTTTATCGTCATACCCAGGACAAAAGAAGTTACTCTCTTCATTTCTATCACTGATTTTAACATGACTATCATTTTATATCCTCAGTTCTTTGTTGAATAACTGATTCCTACAATTCCTTCATAAAAATCTACGGGATTGTTTCTCGTTCAACATTTATTATATACTGCAGAGGCCCTAAGTTCTGTTTTTCAGTTCTCGAGCAAAGTCTTTGTATTTAAATTTATGAATATTTCTTTTAAATTGCAGAATTGTGCTTGATTTATCTAAAAGTCAATAATAAAATATAATTTCATCTTTACTAAATAAGAAAACAACTAATTTACCGCCCTACCTACAAATAATCTTCACTCTTTCAATTTCTTCTCTACTTTTGACCATGATCTCCACAAAAGTCCTTCCCTTCTGAGTCAGTATGAAAAGAAATATATACAGTATCATTTACTTGACTTCTAGACACAATCTAGTATAGTGAAATAATACTAAAGTCTACGTCCAATAATGAACAATAAAACAAAACGTCATAGCAATTACCATGAAAATATTTATAGAAAATAAACGGAAGCAACGTCACGTCTGTTTGAAAATGACTGAAACCGAGATGCCACATCAGGACCGATTACATTGCAGATACTTTTTTGGATTTTGTGAAGAACCTCGGGATTAATATCAGGAGCAACTGACCAGATATGGCAACAGTATTCAATGCACAGACGAATATTAGAATTATAAATGTGCAATATAGACTCTGACGTGAAAAACGTTCTGGTATGACACAGTGACCTAACTTACCATGCAGTAAATGCATTTATTGATTCGATGTAGTCGTTTCACTTAATGTCAGTTGAAAAAGTTTAGGCCAGAAGGAACAGTGTGTTGCTCTCCAGAAGACTAGCATCAGCCATGAAGGTTTGTCTATGGTGATTAAAGGAAAGCAGTTTTGTCTCAGAGGCATTAACATTTACAAGCCATTTCTTCTCTAGTTAACCAGTGAATTTCAATATCAGCAGCCATGTTTATTTTGTCAGTTATGATAGATTTCCTAAATGGTTGTGTCATCTGTATAAATGTCTAGTTAGAAAATTATTACATTAAGAAGATTAATAATGAAATTCAGAAACAGCGTAGAAACTATAATAGAGCTTTGACTGCCACCCGGGTTTGTTTGAAAGCATCTGGAAGCGTACCCATTCAAAATTACCTTCATTACACGATTTGATAGGAACGATTGGATTATATCAAACAATTGTCTTGTAATACTGTAGCTATGGAACTTGCACAGGACCTCAGTATTCCTAAGTCTGTGAAACGCCTTTGCGATATCTAGAGCCACAGTTCGAGCTTCGTCATTATTATCAGGAGATTGTTATACATATTCAGTGATGGCCGTTTGCACATTATCAGTAGACCTGGCGAAGCAGAAGCCATATCATTTGTCAGAGAGTAGGTCGTGAAATGTGAAATACTTAACCACTTCAGTATTGACTTGGGCCTCAAATATATTGCCGAAAAGCGTTAAGAAACAGTAGTTTGAGAAGCCAAATTTTTCACCAGGGTCCTTAAAAATAGGAACTACAAATAAAAACTTTCAAGTTAGATGGCAGAGAAGCAATATTTGTTGAGTTCGGAGAGGACTGGAGTCAGCTAAGTGAGGGCTCATTTCTTTAAGATGACGGCTGGAATACCATCACATCTGCTTGTCTTATCGGAGTCTAATTTAGAAATGATATCCGCACCAGAGACGGGGTTATGTATAGGTGGAAAATATGTTGTTGGTACTCCAGACGAGTTAAGTGTTGAAAAGAAAGATAATTTCCAAGCAAAGCCTTCAGCTTAGGAAATGTTGTTCAGCAAACTCTCGCAGAACCGCCAATAATCACTAGGGCCGATATTACTATATGATATACACTGTTTCATTCTATCATTTACTTTCTTTAGGACACATTTACATTCATTACAAAAAGAGACAAAGATGGGTCTGTTGTAATCAGACGTGTCATTCTGGTATAGCCGGGAGAACTGTTTCCTGTGGGCAATAGGGCCGAGTATGCAGGTGATAACCAAGAAGATGAACGAGATTTAACTTCGAATTTCCTTGTTAGAATGAAAATATAGATGTCGGTTTTCACCCAGGAGAAAATCTCAGAGGTTCATTTTAAAACAGGAATTTCATTTCAAGGGATGTCACAAAGAAAATCACGGAACGAATTCCAATTCGCACGTTGGTAACAGAAAGTTATTCTGTTTGTAGAAGATTCTTGGCTGGTGGGTAAGCGGAAAGAGAAGTTTACAGGCAATACCACGTGATCAAATTTTTCAGGAGGACAGAGTTGCATAGCACGACATGAGTTATGGATAGATGTACAGAAATTATCTGAAAGAAAAGCGTGTCCTTCAGATTCATTGATAAAATCTGTTGGGAAGTCCACCACGTGAGAGATTGATTGATAAATTCAGGGTTTTGATACCAGGAACGTCAGTGAAGGAGTATTAAAGTGACTTACCTTGACGGTCATTAAAGTCACTGGACATAAAAAGAAATATTTGCAAATAGATGCCTTGTTTATATTATCAGAAATACTATCTAGCACACAACATTTATGAAAGTAAGGTGTCGGTAGGAAAAGAAGATATAGCTGACTGAGTTTAGTAGAAAGAGACATGAAAGAGACATGTCAACGGAAGTTGATCGCAGACATAAACTCCCAGATTATGCATGTAGATATTAGAGATGGAGGTAGACAGGAAATCAGACTAAGGTATTGCAAAGTTCAGATTAGTTTCACAGAGAGCTAGAAAATTAGGTGAAATTTTGAAGAGGAACGATTCTATAGTGCAAAATTTGATACTAGTACAGCGAATGTTGGAGAAAGAATTTTCGACTTTTACTAAGTTAAAACTTTGTAAGCCTCAGTCACTTTTTCCTTGTTTTTTTTTTTTTTTTTTTAATTGGAGTAGATAGTTTCTACTATCGCCCGGTCTCACACTCCACCCCCTTCTTTTGAATGAGTTTAGAGGTGATCACCTTGTTTCTTGTTTAGGAAGGGGTTCCCGGTTCATCCCCTTTCTCTGGTCTTGGTGTTAGTTCAGCTGGAAGCTCTTTGCAGTTACGGAGTATGGTGGCAAAGTCTTTACATTCTGAGGGTACCGGGTTGGCAGTTTCCTGGTTGCTGCTTCCGACTGGTAGTTAGGAGCCCGAACTCTTGCGTAGCGTCTTGAGAGGCCGCTCTGATCAACAGTTGAATAATACCGGGGTTCTTGTAGTGCCATATCGCGCATGGACGGGCGTCCCTGCATGAACGTTCGGTGGGCAACCCCGAGGCCACATTATGTTGTAGGCCGCGCCAGTCTCCATCCTTCACAAGTTGCAAATGATTGACCGACTGATTCTATTCTAAGACCACTCCTTTAACTGAATTACTATGGAAAAAAGCAAACATAATAACAAAACTAAACCAGCTCATTTGAAAACGCCCAAACCTGTCTGCATCTCTTTCACTAACATACGCGGCATCCGCACCAACTTCCCCAGCGTAGATTCTTTCCTCCATAATAACTCACCTGATATATTAGCCCTATGTGAAACTAATCTTAACCCTTCTATCCCCTCATCTGAGTTCTGCGTTCCTGGCTACCTTCCCCTCTTCAGGAAGGACTCCAATGTTCATATGCATGGGCTTGGTGTCTATGTCAGCGAACACCTTCCCTTAGCTAGGGTGTCATCTTTTGAATCCCCAGATCATTCTTTCATGTGCTTCCGCCTCTCACTTCTCAGCTCGATTAGCTATCTCTTCTTTCTGTACCGCTCTCCTTCCTCCCCTGATTGTTCGTTACTTGACATCATTTCTGACAATATTGACAAAGCCATTTCTACCCATCCCTCTGCCCATGTATTCGTGTTTGGTGACTTTAACGCCCACCACACCAAGTGGCTGAAGAACGCTGTCACTGACCCTGCTGGTGTCCACACCATGAACTTTTCAATCACCCAATCCCTTACGCAAGTAGTGGACTTCCCCACGCGTTTCTCCGACAACCCTAACGGAAGGAACTCACTTCTAGACCTCTGCTTCACTTCCATCCCAGACTCTTGCACTACCAGACAACTCTGCCCACTTGGAAACTCTGACCACACTGTAGTGTCCGTCAATATTTCACTCCACTCCCGCCCGACCCATGAAACACAGACAAGTAGAATATCATACTGCTATCAAAGAGCAGACTGGGATTCGTTCCGAGACTTCCTCTGTGACATCCCTTGGAACAACGTCTTTAGTCTTCCCATCGAAGAATGTGCATCCGAGGTCTCCTCCTGGGTTAAGGCTGGCATTGATGCCTTCATCCCTGCTAGGAAATTCCAGCTTAAATCTCATTCGTCTCCATGGTTCTCACCCGCTTGTTCGGCTGCCATTGCCCACCGGAATCATTTCTTCCGACTTTATCGTAACTATGCGTCGGAACAAAACAGGCGCCTTTTCACTTCAGCTCGTAATAAGTGTAAAAGGGTACTTAACGAAGCTAAGATGTTGTTTGCTGCCAGAATGAAGCAACGCATAGCATGCTCTAAATTCGGCTCTAAAGACTACTGGCGACTCTGTAAAAGAGTACTTAACAAGAGCAAGTCCACAATACCCCCGCTAATCAACAAATTTGAGGTCCTCACCTCCCCAGCAGATAAGGCTGAATGTTTTGCCCGCAGATTCTCGAACAATTCGAGTCTGGACTCGTCTGGAGTTTTTACACCCGACTTCTCACCTAGAACCGAGGCACAACTGAATGATGTCCACATTACACCTTCGCTTGTCTCTAAGATAATCTTAAAACTTGACCCTCACAAAGCGAGCGGTGGTGACGGAATCCCAACCATAGTCTTAAAGAAATGTGCCCCTGAACTCTCCTCTATCCTTTCTAAGCTCTACAACCTCTGCCTATCTGCTTCCTGCTTTCCTGCCTGTTGGAAATCTTCCTCTATAGTTCCTATATTTAAAAACACTGGAGAACCCTCTGACCCTGCAAATTACCGCCCTATCAGCCTTCTTCCGATCTTTGGCAAAGTGTTCGAAGCCATTATCAACGCCGAGGTGGTTCAGCATCTCACAGCACACAGGCTCCTCTCGGACAAGCAATATGGTTTCCGCTTCACCAGGTCTACTGCTGATATGCTAACGACCATCACCGAGTACATATACCAGGCACTCGACAGGAATGGCGAAGCTCGAACCGTTGCATTGGATATATCTAAGGCGTTCGACAGAGTTTGGCATGCTGGCCTTCTATGTAAACTGCGGAGCTATGGTATAACTGGACATTTGTTTGAACTAATCCAGTCATTCCTCTCTAACCGCACAATGAAAGTGGTATTAAACGGACATGCCTCTCAGAACTACCATACAAACGCAGGTGTCCCCCAAGGCTCCATCTTAGGTCCTACACTCTTCCTGATATATATTAATGATCTGCCTGATTCCATAAGAACCCAAATAGGTTTGTACGCCGATGACACCACAGTTTACTCTCGCCTCCAACAAAAATCTGGTGTAGGCGTCAAAGCTAAACTCGCAGCCGAGATTGAAAAAGACCTCCAATCCATATTGGACTGGGGTAAGAAGTGGCTAGTAAATTTTAATGCTTCTAAAACGAAGCTACTGTCAATTAACCATCATCGACAATCTCACCTACCTCCCATTAGCATGGACCAGGCTTGCCTCCCAGAGAGTAAAACACTACGCCTCCTTGGTCTCACACTTTCAGCGGACCTCAAATGGAATGACTATATCGAATCCATTGCTAAATCCGCTGCTATGAAAGTCGGTTCTCTGTGTAGGGCCCGGAAGTTTTTTCCGTCTAAATCTATCCTGCACATTTACAAATCTACCATCCGCCCGTGCATTGAATACTGCTGCCATATCTGGTCGGGTGCCCCTGCTGTTCTCCTCGGGCTTCTCGATAAGGTTCAGAGGAGGGTCTGTAATGTGATAGATACCGACTTGGCAGACCGCCTGCAGTCTCTCTCCCACCGGCGAGACGTGGCTTCGCTGTGTCTCTTCTATAAATACTTTCACGGCTTCTGCTCCGATGAACTTAGATCACTGGTGCCCCCTAAATACGAATTTGCACGAGATACTAGATTAGCAACTAGATCCCACCCTTTTACAGTGAAATCGATAAAATGCAGCCGTAACTTCTACTCCAACAGTTTCTTTCCTCGCACTTCCCGACTGTGGAATTCTCTTCCAAACGATTGCTTCCCCGACGGCTACAATCTTCAGGAGTTTAAATGTAAGGTCAATAGACACCTCCTAACACACTAACCTGCTCCCATTCTATCAAACACTCTTCCCATCTGCCCGACACTCATCCTCGCTATCCTTACTCATCTATTACCTTTCTCCTGACATTCCCTATGTCTATCCACTCCTTCTCTTTACCTTCCCCTATGTAGCCCCATGCGCAATAGTGGCAGTGGAATGCCTTGCTTGGGGTGAGATGATTAAAAAAAAAAAAAAAAAAAAAAAAAGAAATGTTCAGGCTAGTTTAGCTTTATAGCTTTTGTTGTTTTATATTCATAGTGAGATATTTTGGTAAGGAGAGGCCTAGCGTAGTAATATTAGTCGGTTGTCAAATGAACATGTGCGGAAAGGGACTGTAACATAGTGTGGCCTTCGAGTTTTCCACTGGATGTTCTTGCAAGGACACCCATCTATGTACGATATTGCACAGCAAGAACCCGGAAATTATGCGACTGTTGATCGGAGAACCTTCTCTAGACGCTGCACAAACATTCGGGATCCTAACTACTAGTCGGGAAGCTGCAACGACAAACTGCCCACTCGATACCCTCAGTATGAAGAGACGTTGTCTCTAACTACAGTCAGTCAGTTAAGTACCATACGTGATACACGCTTGGGCGATCATGTCTCGAAAGAGACATGACTGACTGGGCAGAAGATTATCCCGCAGTAGGTTGCCATTGCTTTCTGCGGTAGACTGGTTGCCAACCAAGGCTATAGAACCCAATCCGTCCTGTTATTTGACCCATAACTGGAGGGAAGAGACGGATTAGTACCTTTCCCAAGGGTATTTGCGCGTATATGAGTGCAACGAATTCGACTGGAATTCGAACTTGGGTCTCCAATTTCTCGTTCCGAGTCGATATCCACTGTACCACAACGTACACATATCACAAAAAAAAACTTGTGAAAGCGACACTATTAAGGGCGGAGGATGGGTAATGGACATGAAACTCCTTCCTAATTAGGAAGAAAGATAAGCCTCTACACCTGTTCAAGATGAGGATGAAGAGTATAGACAAGAAAGATATGAAAGCCTATCTACCTAAATTTTGACAGTTAAAATCGATATATCCATTATAGATAAAACAAAGAATTAAAATTTACAGAGCGATACATCTGAATAAAACATTTAAAAATTGTTTCACCACCATTTCAGTTAAATTGAATTTGAATCAGAATAATATATTTTGGCATTTGGATCAGCTACCAACAGTTCTTTTTGGCTATGCGATAACTGACAGGACAAAAAACCTGCTCCTCAACAGCATGTATAAAATCCAAGGATGGAACACCCATATTGGAAAAAGTGGAAATACTCCAGCAATGGGAAGAATATATAAGATATCTTTTCCACGACAAGAGAGAGCAACCGATAGTACACAAATATTAGGACGAACCGGAAATATTAAAGTCCTAAGTGGAAGCTGCAATGGCCAAACTGAATAGAAACAAAGCAGCTGGACCAGACAACATTGTAATAGAGCTTCTGGCAGCCCTAGAAGAATTCGGTATAGAGAAAATCACGGAAATAAATGAAATTTATAATTTTGGTGAAACACCAAAAGACCTAAGCAAATCGATTTTCATTGCACTACCTGAGAAGCCAGGTGCAAACGAGTGTGAACTCCACCGAATAATCAGTTTAATGAGCCACATTACAAAACTGATCGTCCGAATCCTAATGAATAGAGCTAAAATCAGAATCAGACCAAAGATAGGACAAGAACAGTGCAGGTTCGTCAAAGACACTAGAACAAGGAACGCCATATTCATGATTAGGATGCTCTCTGAAAGAGCAATACAAATAAAGAAAGACTTGTACCTATGTTTTATCGATTATGCAAAGGCGTTCGACAAAATACGTCACAAGGAATTGATGGAGATGATCAGCTGCCTCGACATATTTGGGAAAGACTTAAAAGAAATCAAGAATCTTTATTGGCAGTAAACTGCCTTCATGCGGACAGGTAACGTATTCAGCAGAAATACAAAGATAGAAAGGGACGTAGGACAAATATGTGTCTTTTCAGCGAATCTATTCAACTTGTCCAGCGAGTCTATTCTGAGGATCCTAGAAGTTATGCCGGGATTTGGGCTACAATTTAAACAACATAAGGTACGCAGATGATACAGTGCTGATTGCAGACACAGAAAAGAAACTACAAGACCTTCTACAGAAGATAGCTGAAAAGAGTGACAAGAAAGGACTAAAAATAAACTGCACGAAAACCGAATGCATAGTCATCAGTAAACGTAGCAGCCCAAAATGCCAAATACATGTGGGGGATACTAAAATAAAAAAGGTACAGAAGTTTCAATATCTGGGAAGTGTTCTAACAGAAGAGGGAAAATGCGACACTGAGATCCGAAGGTGAATTGGCCTGATGACGGAAATATTCCAGAAGCTGAGTAAAGTATTAAGAGACAACAAAATTTCGCTAGAAACAAAGAAAATAGTACTGGATTGCAATGTCAGTTCTTCAATATGGCGGTGAATAATAGGTTTTGGAAAAGAAGAAAAAGAAAAGTAAATTAATACTGAGCATCACAAAAAGACAGCTAATGTTCCTGGGGCATGTAATGAGGAAGGAGGGCTTGGAGAACCTGATACTAAAAGACCAGATAGAGGGATAAAGAGACAGGGGAAAGCAACGGATAAAATATTTGAAGGACCTGAGCAGATCGATGACGGAACGGGGGTTGCGTGGTGTAACAAGAGAAAGCGTGCGAAGAGCCACCAGGGTTAGGGAGATGTGGGAAGCCATGATCGCCTACGTCCTGAACGGACAGGGCATATAGAAGAAGAAGAAGAAGAAGAAGAAGAAGAAGAAGAAGTTTAACTATCATTCTAATATATTAAGCAGAGAGTTATAGGGACGTAGGTCAATCTCAAGAAGCAAGCATGTGTGTTCAGCTAGTAAAACACAGAATAAATAAGAAAAGAAACAAAGAAAGAAAAAATAATGTAAAAATATAAGTGATTTCAAACGAAAAATTTTAACAAATTTTAAGCACGGGAAACATTAATTAGATAATAAAAACAGAAATGAAAAATTAAAATTAAAATGAAGAAACTTTTCGGTATGGAGACAAAGAAAGAAAGGAAATAATGACTTGGTTTGAGGATCTTCATTGTTGTGAAGCTTTTATAAGTGACCCTATTTTCCCTGGGTGGGGTTTCCCCAACCCAGCTACATTGGTGCTATTTTTTTTTGTTAGTGATCGTCACAGTAACACCTTTGTTCGTAGATTAATTATCACTGAATATATCATCAAAAAACTTCAAAAGTCCCGCTTTTATATATTTTTGGAAGTGTCGATAATTTTTTGTACATGAAAAAAGTTCAAAACATTACTTTCACGTGAAATTTTAATCTCACAATTAAAAAATTCGTTTGAACATTACATGACTAGGTCATTACCTGTATCTGTATGTAAATAAAAGTTATTAAATTTTATATAAAACTACTTTCAGGGTATATGCATAAGCTATATTATGAATTGTTAAGACATTTCATAACATACCTTGTACACATCGTGTTTATGGTTAGTTCTCATTCCCAAGCTGTTTATAGATACTATACACAAATTAAACAGCCTCTATGCCAAAATCCGAAAAGGTTTAAATGCCAAACCACTTCCGGTCCCAAGAATTTCAGATAAAGGATCTTTAATCAGTAATAATAATAATAACGAAATAACATGATTACTATCTTCTGGAATTTCAACTTTCATACTTATAGGAAAATGCAAGCAAATCAACCAGAGATAATTATAAAAATCATGTTGAAAACACCTGTCATCTAATAGATAATGCAGCCCTAACTGACAAAGAAACCTTTTCAAAACAACCGTAAATACAAGGACATCTCGACGGAAATCAGTAGAATGTGCCATCTCAAACAATCAATATTACCTGTTGCTTGGTCTGGTAATGATTTCAGGAAAAGCACACAAAGATGTGGGTAAAATTTCCCATATCCCGAAAATATTCCAATTGTAAAAAAGCATACTAATGGGTAGTTCTTACATCTTGCGGAAATTTCTCTAAATACAATGATTACAATTACATGTGTTTCTTTTTATCTATTATTAGAGGGCTTATCATCTGTTTGCATCTTCTGATAAAAATGTTGTCTTCAAAAGATTTGGTTGAGACGGAGGGAAAGCTCATTCTGCACACAATAGATGTAAAATAAAATAATAATAATAATAATAATAATAATAATAATAATAATAACTTGAACAGATGAAACAGCGCTGGCAAGACAAACCTCTGCATGGCCAATATCCAGAACGTGCCAATAAATCCAATGTTGACAAAGTTAATACTCATCGATGGTTACGTGCATCTGGATTAAAGTCTGAAACTGAAGGCTGTATTCTTGCAGTACAAGACCAAAGTCTTTTCACTAGAAACTTTCAGGCAAATATTATGCATAATAATATGGATCCAAAATGCAGGTTTTGTGATAAACACCAAGAAACAATAGACCACCTAATCTCAGGATGTTCTGTGCTTGCCACAAATGAATATAAAAATCGCCACGGTAGAGTAGGGGAATATTTACATTGGACAATGTGCAAACACTATGGAAAATCTGTAATGAAACACTGGTATGGACATCACTCAGCATCGCTTACAGAAATAGAAGATGTCACCATTCTATGGGATTACACCATCTACACAGACAGAAAATTTGAAGCAAACAGGCCAGACATTATTGTTAAAAACCAGAAGGAGAAAACTTGTCTATTAATTGATATGAATTGTCCAGCGGATTGTAACATAGCAACCAAGGAATTTGAAAAACTGTCAAATTATAAAGACCTGGAAATTGAAATAGAAAAAATGTGGAAATTGAAAACAAGAGTTGTGCCAGTGATAGTAGGTGCACTTGGAATGATAAAAAATGGAACAAAAAATAACAATGAAAGAATCCCTGGAAACCCCATCTTAAGAGATATACAAAAAATTGTCTTATTAAGTACAGCCTACACCCTAAGGAAAACTTTATCTATGTAACGCTAGGGATGATAGGGAAGATAGAAAAACATGAAATGGGGCCACAACAACACGCCATTACCTGCCTTAGGTCTCTCCGCAGACTTGGTTGGTAGTGAGACCAAAGCAGAAATCGAAATATGATGAAAAATGACATAATAATAATAATAATAATAATAATAATAATAATAATAATAATAATAATAATAGATAGATAGATAGATAGATAGATAGATAGATAGATAGATAGATAGATAGATTACTGTGAAGACTTTGTTAGTGCGCCAACCACTTAAGGCTTTAAAAATGTACAAAAGCCTCTCGGTGATAGTACATCTTCTTATATACAGCATATAACTGTGGAAAACCAACTTATTCATAAATCATACAAACCGTATAGCCATTTCCAGTTGTATGAATATCTGACGAGGAATCTATAGAGAAGATTTAATCTTACTTCTTCTGTTCTTTCTATCTTTAATCCCTATTTCTCAAGAACTAAACAGTAAACAGTAATGACAATGTACAGAAAATTAAAAAGTGTCTAATCACCTGTTATACACGACAGACGATATCAAACTGGTTGTTAAAACTTCGTTTTTGCAAAAATACTTTGTAAAATGTGCCAGGATGCTATTGCTGATCTTAGGTCACTGGTTGAGACTCGGAAAAATGTATATACAACTGAAATCAATTATATTGAAATAATAATAACAATAATTTTATAAAAATGGTCAGTGTAAAATATTAGGAAGACATTTCTGACCAAAGAAAATAATAACAATAATAATAATAATAATAATAATAATAATAATAATAATAATGGTTGACTATCCCACTAAAATTCCTGCATGGATGACCAAAGGAATTACATTTCTTCTACCCAAGAATGGTGACACAAACAACCCGAAAAACTACAGACCAATTACATGTCTTCCGACAACATATAAACTATTAACATCTATTTTAACAAAACAGACATGTTTATTCTTAGAAAGAAATGACATGATACAGCTTGAACAAAAAGGGTGCAAACGTGGCTGTTATGGTTGTAAAGACCAATTGCTAATTAACAAAATGATCCTGGAAAACTGCTACAGTACAAAGAAAAATATTAGTACTGCCTGGATAGACTACCGAAAGGCATTCGATAGTGTGCCACATGAATGGATTTTAAAGACTTTAAATATATACAAGATATCGCCCGTCATCATCAATTTCATCAAACAGTGCATGTCTATATGGAAAACAACCCTTTACCTCAATCATATAAATGGAACCTATAAGTCTGATGAAATAAACATCAAAAGAGGTATATTTCAAGGTGGTTCTTTATCTCCCTTACTATTCTGCATATCATTAATAGCACTAACCAGTCAACTTAATAAGACAGAATGTGGTTATAAAATAGGCCAAAATAAAATAAGCCATCTATTTTACATGGATGACTTAAAGTTATATGCTAAGAATGATAATGAGCTGGAAGGTCTTCTGCAAACTGTAAAATGCTTCAGCGAAGACATTGGAATGAAATTTAATTTGAATAAATGTGCTAAAGCTACAGTTTTACGTGGATCAATACAAGAAACATCCTCAATTAGCCTGGACGCTGCTGTCACAATAAAAGAATTGAAACCAGAAGAAGCTTATAAATACCTCGGTGTAAATGAGAGCGAAAACATTCAACATAAAAAAATGAAAGAAATAGTGCGTAAAGAGTACTATAGAAGGCTACGAATGATATTAAAAACTGAATTAAATTCACAGAACAGAGTTATTGCCATTAATAGCCTTGCAATCCCAGTTGTCCAATATAGCTTTAACATCTTAAACTGGACTCTAAACGACATCAGGCGAATGGATGCTAAAACAAGAAAGCTTCTTTCTAAGCATAAGATGCATCATCCAAAGGCTGATGTAGACCGTCTATACATACCCCGTAAAGAAGGTGAAAGAGGTCTTATTCAGCTGGAATTGTCATACAAGACAACTATTGGCTTACTAACATACATAGAAACAACAAAGGATTGGATGATACAATTAGTAAGGCAACATGAAGAAAGAAAAAATATTCAATAATAAAAGAAAGCAGTAAATACAAACAAGATTTACAGTTAGTAGATTCTGTAGAAAAGCAAAACAGAAGCCAAGAACCAACTATTGCGGCAAAGAATATGAAAATGAAAGCCAAAGATAAAGCTCTTGAAAAGATGAAACAGCGCTGGCAAGACAAACCTCTGCATGGCCAATATCCAGTACGTGCCAATAAATCCAATGTTGACAAAGTTAATACTCATCGATGGTTACGTGCATCTGGATAAAAGTCTGAGACTAAAGGCTTTATTCTTGCAGCGCAAGACCAAAATCTTTTCACTAGAAACTTCCAGGCAAATATTATACATCATAATGTGGATCTAAACTGCAGGTTCTGTGATAGACACCAAGAAACAATAGACTATCTAATCTCAGATTGTTCTGTACTTGCCCCAAATGAATATAAAATTCGTCACGATAGAGTGGGGCAATATTTACATTGGACAATGTGCAAACACTATAGAAAATCTGTAAAACAAACACTGGTATGAACACCACCCAGCACTGGTCACAGAAAGAGATGTCACCATTCTATGGGATTACACCATCTACACAGACAGAAAAATTGAAGCAAATAGGCCGGACATTATTATTAAAAACCAGAAAGAAAAAAATTGCCTATTAATTAATATAGATTGTCCAGCGGATTGTAACATAGCAACCAAGGAATTCGAAAAAACTGTCAAAATATAGAGACCTAGAAATTGAAATAGAAAAACAAGAATCGTACTAGTGATAGTAGGTGCACTTGGAATGATAAAAAATGGAGCAAAACAACACATTGAAAGAATCCCTGGAAACCCCATCTAAAGTGATATACAAAAAAATTCTCTTGTTAAGTACTGCCAACACACTAAGGAGAACTTTGTCTATGTAACGCTGGTAATGTTAGCGGAGATAGAAAAAACATGAAATGGAGCCATAACAACACGCCACGACCTGCCTTAGGTCTTGCCGCAGACTTGGTTGTTAGTGCGACCATAGCAGAAATCGAATTGTGATGAAAAATAAAATAATAATAATAACAATAATAATCTGTTCTCTATAAGACAAGAGTAGACGCCAAGCAAACTGGAAATTTAAAAAAATTATCAACAACTGGTTATATAGTTGAAAAAACTATGAAAACTATTATGTTAATTTTCTTCCTGTATTAATGGCACACTTGGACGACAGCCTAAAATTTGAAAAGGATGCTTAGTGAATATCAGAATTTATACCGAGATTGTAAACTTGCAGAAAAATGACATCCCTTAGTCTGTGAAGATTTTTCGAAGATTGTAAGAGATTTTATAGACAGCTTTGATTCAAGGACAGAATTTCCATTGGATATATCAATGTGCCATACTAATATCTGATCACGTCACCCTAACGATTGAGCTAACGTGATGTGGCATCAGGCATTTATATGGTTTACTTATTTTAATCTTGAATGAGTTTTTGCTGGTTTTATCATTAATATCTAATTATACAAAACCCCTCTCAAAATAAACAGTACTATAGATTCTAAGCAGAATTAGTTCATTATTAAATTATCATTATTTGTATAACCAGATTAGATTAAATTTCTTAACCCTATACGCAGTCAGGGCACTTTCAATTATCTGAAAACAGCTTTTGTTGTCAATCAAGTAGTGAATATTATATTACTTCTGTACACTTCTCTTTATTCCTCTTTCGTTTTTGTTGTAATATTACTAGTCGTCGTAGTAGTAGTGTCTGAGATTGTTACAAGAGTCATCGGTACTGTTTTCCTTTCATAACTAAAATATTCACTTTAAAATACTTCATTCTTCAGAGGCGCTTTGGCATGAAGTAATCGCTGACGAAATATTTGGCTGACTGTTCCTACTATGTAGTGAGTTACAGTTTCACCAGGGGACCAATGATTGTGGCCTTGTATCTTCATTTACGGACTCATACTTGTAAACATATCAAATTAAACTAAGAATAATAATGTACCTCTCGATATGGGGTGGTGGCTAACGAGCTATTCTGATTGAACCTTACTATTGACGATTGAATTCGATTAGATTTTAGTTACTGCACTAGGAAAGGACCTATTCTTAAACTATTTTATTAACTATTTTCTGTTTCGTCGGTAAAAATTCTTCTCTGTTTACGTGCTGTATCCCTTCAGAATGGAGGCGATCATTGCTCACCTCATCTTTCTGTCCTTTGTAGCTCTTAATAATATTTTTGTCTTGTTATTTCTTCCAAATGCTTCCATCCAATTGCTTAAGCTCATCAAGTATGGCATGCGCTGTTTTTCTCTGTATCAATTTCCCTCTATTCTCTCTGTGAGTATCAGGTTCTCCAAGCCCTCTTTTCTCATTACGTGCCACAGAAACTTCAACTGTATCTTCCTGGTGTTAAGTATAATTTTCCTTTTTGTTTCCATTCTCTCCAAAACTTTGTCGTTGCTCGGTCTATGTTATCCTTAGCATCGTTCTTCAGAACCACATTTCTGTTGCTTCGATGCTTTACTCATCTTTGAAGTTAAGCAATGTTGAGCCTGGTCAGTACTTAGATGGGTGACTGCTTGGGAATACCAGGTGCTGTAAGCGTTTAGTCACGGATGTTCGTGCTTACTGCCATATCACGTTGTATACACCAGTTCTCGCTCGATCACCGAAGTTAAGCAACGTTGAGCCTGGTCAGTACTTAGATGGGTGACTGCTTGGGATTACTAGGTGCTGTAAACGTTTAGTAACTGATGTGCGTTGTGATGCAGTGGATATCGGCTCGGAAAGAGAAATTGGTGGGCCGAGTTCGAATCCCAGTTGAATACCCTGCATTCACTTAAGCACTGGTGCCCTTGGGAAAGGTATTAATCCGTCCATTCCCTCCAGTTATGGGTTAAATAACAAGAGTAAAACTTGAGGACCCTGCCCTTAAAAACAAAATCACAATGAATCTTGATACTCGAAAAAAGAAAAAGTATTACTAAACACAAAACTTATATAAAAACAACAATAAATTGTTGAAAGGAAAAGGTAATACCAGCAATAAATAAATTAAAATTTAGTTGGCAATAAATGACCCACCGAGGTTGATATGCCATAAAAACAAAACAGCCAACCAATCATCTTTGACGAGATTTCCAGCATTTGCTGATATATAAAAGGACAGATATTTCATAACCGTACAGGACTTTTTTCTTTATTTCTAATAAAATTTTCCTGTCTCTTAATATTCTGCTTAGCTTTTGGAATACGTCTTTGGTCATCGCAATACGCCTTCGGATCTCAGTGTCACACTTCTTAGTTGCTTCTATCCAAGAACTTTAAGTTAGAGAAACCGTTTGATGTAATAAATAAATAATGAATATACATACACCTGGAATCCCTCTTACAGTAATGTGATTGGTTGGTGTCAGCCATAAATACAGACGAAGGCGAGGACGCATAGGAATCTACGTCCGTAGATCTAGAGGTCTATTTGTCTACCACTAGACATCTAGGTCCATACGACTACAGGTCTACGACTATTGGTCTATGTCTACTGACTACGCCTACGTCTCAAGATACTGCATACGATGAGTACAGTCCATTACATCTGCGTACTACATTGTCCTACCCGACTGCATTTGCTTAAACATTTTAACTACCTCGAATGATATATATATATATATATATATATATATATATATATATATATATCTTTCTGGGATATACCACCGTTTAAAATAGCTAGTGCTAAAGGTTATGAAATCAGCAAAAATAATTAATGGGATTAATAGTTTGAACAATTCTTGGAATTCAGTTAAATCAGGATAACGTTTCACCTGGTCATTTTAATATACTAGACTATGAATTTGTGCAAACAAAATTCTGCCATATTTGTTTATTCAGTCTCAGCTACAATATAATATAGAAGACTCTAGCTTGTGCTTACATTTATATCCATGTCAACATTTAACGGACTTTTTCTTTGAAAGTGTTTATCCTCAGAGATAAATGCACAAACCTCGTCCAAACACCTAAGTGAGAAGCATCTCATTCAAGTATATCATCAGTAAGAGTTTGTTTAAAGTCATAAACAGAACTAATTCATTAAAAACCTCATTAACATTAGTTAATTCAGAGGAAACACATCACTACTTCAGTCAGTGTTATCATCAGTACTAATTCATTCATAGTCATGATTATAATCAATTCAGTAAGAGACGTTATCAACAAAAGTTTATTCGGAGGCATCTTTATTAGTTTATTAAATGGCATCATTAGCAATTGTTATTTCAGAGGAAAAATCAACCCTAGTTCATTCAGAGGTATCATCAGCACTAGGTCATTTCAAGATATCAATACTAGTTCATTCAAGGGAATCATCAACAATGGGCTATGCAGAAGCATCATGAACCCTTGTTCATTAAGAGGCTTCACCAACACTATTTCACTCAGATACATAATCAGCAATAGTTCTTCAAAAGTACAGTCACCACCCTCAGCACTATTACATTCAGTAGCATCATCATTACTATATGTCTATATTTTTGGAGTAAGGTATTTTAATCATTTACAATATTTACATTGTTTGAACTGTCGACTAGAATATGCATTTTGAGGACATCAGTGTGTGAATTTTGTGAATGACATAGCAACAACTTTTAACCAGAGGTCATATTACAAATTTCTTGTTATTGTTTTTCTCAGCCACACAGTAGTGCTGGTTGTCATATTGTATTCATTTTTATACTTAGTTAACTTAGACGATCTTTGTGGCATAAAATATGCGCTGATTTGCGTAGATAAAATGCAGTGGTTGAATCCAGTGACTTGACCTAAAGAGTTGTAAGTTCAATACATAGCTACAGCAGTGGTGAACAAATAAATTAGAGAGTTGGCTTAAAGAGAGATAATTGATACGGTGACATCTGGAAGATGCATAACTCATGGAACTTGAGCAATTTAATTCTGTTAACGACATAAAGGGTTCGATTCAAAATTCTAATCTCCTGAAGAAGGGTGGTGCGTACAAAAGCGAAAACGTCGTGAATATGACAACGAATATGAGAACAACAGTCCGAACAAAGTAAATCGTGTAAATAATCACCATTAGTAGTTCATTCAGGGACAATACAAATATCAAATCATTATAAAGATATCTACAGACTGGTAATTGTGTATAATTATTCATTATGAAAATTTTTTTCTTTTCCGTATTAATCACGCGGTCTCAAAACTAACCCTTTAAGTTGATATTGTTACCATTTTAATAATGACATGTGTGAATCAAATAAGAGGATTTATATGTTCACTCTTCCAAGACAAGTAGATAATATTCCCCTGTTTACGGTGAAGCGCATCCACGGCCAGAAGTTTGAAGGCTGTTTGTAAGGTGCGATCAATAAATTGTCTTCTCCATTACGGAAAATGGGAAACAACAGTATTGTCTCATTTTAGCAGATATACAGTGTGCGATGGATAAACCTTCATTTAAATTATGCAAAATTAAAAATAACATTGGCATTTCATTGCAACAAATATAATTACCAAAATTACACAAAAATATCCTAAAGTCAGTCAGTTAAGTGCTATACGTGAAACACGCTTGGGCGATCATGTCTCGAAAGAGACATGACTGACTGGACAGAAGATTATCCTGCAGTAGGTTGCCATTGCTTTCTGCGGTAGACTGGTTGCCAGCCAAGGCTATTGAACCCAATCTGTCCTGTTATTTAAGCCATAACTCGTAGGAAAAGACGGATTAATACCTTTCCCAAGGGTATTTGCGCGTAAGTGAATGCAATGAATTCAACTGGAATTCGAACTCGGAAGTGCGGATGTGCGTTGTGGTGCAGTGGATATCGGCTCGGAACGAGAAATGTGTAAATGTGGCATTTATATCAAGACATTGTTAAAAATTTCTTATGTGCAACACACCTACAGATGCACGTACCTTTAGACATTTACGTTACAATAATGTTGGACATATTTGCAGTGGTTTGGAGAAATAGTCACCCAGGGAATGAACGGCATACTGCAGTGTTCTGAAAGCGAATTAGTTTCTACCCTCCTTCAATGGATAATTATTTACTTGTGTGACATAAATAATGGAAACCATACAATTGGAGTAGATAGACTAAACTATCGCCCGGTTCACACTTCACCCACGTCTATTGAACAGGTGAAGAGGCTCATCCCTTGTTCCCTGTTTAGGATGTGGTTTCCGGTTTTCTTTTTTCCAATCTTTTCACTCTTGTGTAACCCCCTGCACATCGGTTGCGTTGCCGCCTTGCTCGGGGTGATATGATTAAAAAAAAAAAATGCATGTTTTTCTCGTGTTCAGTTGTCGCGGTTCTGTGTTGTCCCTCTGCCCAATCAGTGGTTCTCAATCGGCGGTATGGAGTTGTCCCTTCCCGCATGTATCAACCTAAGACTGATGTTGATATTCTCTATGTGTCAAGATCAAAAAGAGATAATGGCTTAGTTCAACTAGAACTATCTTACACATCAAGATTACGATATAATTGTTTCAGTAGAACAAAAGGCACCTGAAAGATACCTGTGTAAATCAATATGCTCTGCAATGGTATTTTCAGTTTTCATTTTGCTACTTTGGTTTTGTTTATCACTGAATGAATTGTACAATGTTATCCTTTATATGGAGAGACTGACGTTACATACCAGTTCAATATTCTTTTCTTCGTTTCTAAAGAAACTGTCTTATTTCTTAATACTTTAATTAGCTTTTGAGTTCAATCTTTTGCAATTTTAAACTGCTTTTAATTTCGCTGTCACATTTTCTGTTGTCTGTTATCATTTTCAGATATTTTAAAATTCTGTACTTGCTTAATTTTGACGTTTCCAAATTATAGTTTTCATCTTGAGTTGTCTTTTCATACTTTCTGACTTGTTACAATTGGTACTTAGTCTTTTTACTCACGCATTAATTTCCTGCTTTGTCTAAGATTTCCTGAAGAAAAGAAAAAAAGAAAATCAACTGAACTTTGATATTCAAACGTTTTATTCAATTTAGACCTGGAGAAAATAATTCATTGAATATCTATGAAAAATTGAAGATTCGTCTTTCCTCCCAGACTATGGAGTAAAGCTAAAACAGAGTCAGTCAGTTAGTTAAGTGCCCTACATGAAACACGCTTGGGCGATCATGTCTCGAAAGCGACATGAGTTACTGGGCAGAAGATTATCTCGCAGAAGGTTGCCATTGCATTCTGCGGTAGACTGGTTGCCAACCAAGGCTATAGAACCCAATCTGTCCTGTTATTTGTCTCATAGCTAAGATGTATTATATTATTAAGTAGTAATTAGTAGGGGATCAGTTTATTACTTCATAAAAATATGACATTGATCTCCCAATTTATGCCCATTAGAAGCATTAATCATGTTTTCAACTATTATATTCAGTTAGTTAAGTGTCATACGCGATACACGCTTGGGCGATCATGTCTCGAAAGCGACATGAATGACTGGGCAGAGGATTATCTTGCAGTATGTTGCCATTGCATTCTGCGGTAGACTGGTTACCTGCCAAGGCTATAGAGCCGAATATGTCCTGTTATTTAACCCATAACTGGAGGGAAGAGACGGATTAATACCTTTCCCAAGGGTATTTGTGCGTAAGTGAATGCAGGGAATTCAACTAGAATTCGAACTCGGCTCTCCGATTTCTCGTTCCAAGCCGATATCTACTGCACCACAACGCACATTGTAAAACAGAGTACAAACCTGTTAAATATTATGTTATCAATATATGCACACTTCGAATAGTCCAGCTATTTTAATAATCGTTTCACCCCAAGCAAGGTAGTACCTCCACTGGTGTGCAGTGGGTTACAGTAGGAGAAAAAGAAAGAAAAAGAAACCGGAATTAAGTTAAGATGTCGAAGAAATGATAAGAGGAAGTTGGGAATCAAGAAGACAGAAGATAGCGATTTACGGGGCACCTAAAGTTTTGGAGAGTGTAGCTATCAGAGAAATAAGTATATAGAAGGGAATTCCAAAGGTGGGAAGTGCGAGAAAATTTCAAAAAATATGAAAAGATTACAAACCTGAGGAAAACCAAGAGAGCAGGTGCTATCGGCGTTGTTAATAAATTTTCCACTTTGCCTCATCATCTTCAGACTGAAATCTGAATAAGCAAATAAATTATCCAAACTAAGGTAAATTAATATTTTAAAGACTTGCTATCACTTATTCTCCAGTGAGAGCCACCTGGTGTATAAAGAATACAGTGAGGAATGAAAATGAAGCAACAATAATTCTTACGCCAATAATTTTTATACTGTTTCTTATCTACTGTATACTTACCAACAACGAAAAAGCTGGTTCTACTAGCATCCAGGCGGATAAACCTCTACCCCTAAACGTAGTAACCGCTGTCTGAAAATTCGTGGCCAAATCTAAAATTTGCCAAAATGCCTTTGTGGTTACCGTGGGAAAATAGCATAGCGGACATTCTCAAAACATCTTTAGAAGCATCAGGGAGCTAATATCGTCAAAAAAAGCAGTCATTTGCCTTGAAAACGTAAGATATATGATAAACAGGAGCGGGAGGTGAATATGAATTACGCGAAAAGAGGAGAGTGAACGTCATCAGCAGTCTATACCAGCAAACAACTGACTCTGATCTTCCACCCTTCAGGCAAGTGGCCCTTGGCATCCTTAGATCCCCTCGTCATTCAGGCTATCTGAAGCCCTCCACCTACCCAACTAACTTCTGCTTACCCTCCCCTCACATGCTTAATCCTCCTTATCTATGAGTTCAGTGACAAGGAAAAGAGGTGGGGAACCGAATATAAGAGTAAGGGATGCAATGGATGAGTGTCATTGCCAGATATACAGATGTCTGAAGAAAGAGAACACAGAATAAAAGATCGTCGCAAACTGATTTACTAAGAAACTGAAACCAAATTTCCAAGGCTTCGGTGGTGGGAAGGTTTTTTGTCTTAAACTCAATAGCAGAAGCGTAGATAAATACGGCATCACAAGAACTGGTCAATGTTTGTTTTACATAATACAGTGACTTCAATTTTCTACAAGAAAATGGACGTAATATTACTTTCCACCTGAATACGTACTCAAGTAAGAAAAAGAAAACACTTATTTTCTTCGGATAGATTTCAGTTTATATATAAATTGTATTGCTAATGGTAATATTACCCACTTCCTTGATCCAGCAACCAAGTTGCTTTCAGTCAAAATTTATAAAATTCTTTCTTATAAAAGGATTATAATGAAAATTAGTTCCTTTAGACCAGTAGCTGTTAATGCTCTTTCAACTATTGATGAAGATCTTTCTTGGATTTTGTTTATAGTAGTATGAGTCATTTAAGTGCCACACGTGATACACGCTGAGGCGATCATGTCCCGAAAGAGACAAGACTGACTGGGCAGAAGATTATCCCGCAGTAGTTTGTTATTGCTTTCTGCGGTAGCCTGGTTGCCAGCCAAGGCTATAGAACCCAAGCTGTCCTGTTATTTAACTAATAACTAGAAGGAAACGGATTAATACCTTTCCCAAGTGTATTTGTGCGTAAGTGAATGCAAGGAATTCAACTAGAATTCGAACTCGGCTCCCCGATTTCTCGTTCAGAGCCGATATCCATTGCACCACAACGCACATCCAGTAGTTGGAGACATCAACATATTGATTTTTTTTTCTTTGAGTGATGGACCGTTTTTTATTTGGTACAGTACCTTGTTTACAGTGAGATGTTGCGTTGTGGTGCAGTGGATATCGACTCGAAACGACAAATAGGGGAGCGGAGTTCGAATTCCAGTTGAATTTCTTGCATTCACTCATGCACAAATACCCTTGGGAAAGGTATTAATCCGTCTCTTCCCTCCAGTTACGGGTTAAGTAATAGGTCAGATTGGGTTCTATAGCCTCGGCTGGCATCCAGTCTACTGCAGAAAGCAATGCCGACCTACTGCGATAATCTTCTACCTAGTCAGTCTTGTCACTTTCGAGACATGATCGCCCAAAGCGTGTATCCCATATGGTACTCAACTGATAGACTGCCTATGTTTATGATACTGTAGGGTCAGTCGACGAGGTTCGAAGAGGAATGGTTGTCTCTGAGACATACACTGTTCACTCACTTGAAGCAATTTTAAACATCGAACTGAGAAAGCATTTGTGTATGACAAACAGTATAGATATTTCTAAACAAGTTTGGTTTGATTCAAGCCATTCACAAAAAAATCTCGATCTGACACGACTATTAAAGAAAATTGCTATTCTTTTTAAGTTAACGTTTTGGTTTTGTTGGGTTTTATAGATGATAAGTGAATTATGCTCTACTACAGCATAGTACATATTCAATTTCCTTATCTCCTATACATAATTTGTTGTAACTGGCCCTTAAAACTAGTTATTCAGCAAAATTTCCTTATCTCCTATACATAATTTGTTGTAACTGGCCCTTAAAACTAGTTATTCAGCAAAATTTCCTTATCTCCTATACATAATTTGTTGTAACTGGCCCTTAAAACTAGTTATTCAGCAAAATTTCCTTATCTCCTATACATAATTTGTTGTAACTGGCCCTTAAAACTAGTTATTCAGCAAAATTTCCTTATCTCCTATACATAATTTGTTGTAACTGGCCCTTAAAACTAGTTATTCAGCAAAATTTCCTTATCTCCTATACATAATTTGTTGTAACTGGCCCTTAAAACTAGTTATTCAGCAAAATTTCCTTATCTCCTATACATAATTTGTTGTAACTGGCCCTTAAAACTAGTTATTCAGCAAAATTTCCTTATCTCCTATACATAATTTGTTGTAACTGGCCCTTAAAACTAGTTATTCAGCAAAATTTCCTTATCTCCTATACATAATTTGTTGTAACTGGCCCTTAAAACTAGTTATTCAGCAAAATTTCCTTATCTCCTATACATAATTTGTTGTAACTGGCCCTTAAAACTAGTTATTCAGCAAAATTTCCTTATCTCCTATACATAATTTGTTGTAACTGGCCCTTAAAACTAGTTATTCAGCAAAATTTCCTTATCTCCTATACATAATTTGTTGTAACTGGCCCTTAAAACTAGTTATTCAGCAAAATTTCCTTATCTCCTATACATAATTTGTTGTAACTGGCCCTTAAAACTAGTTATTCAGCAAAATTTCCTTATCTCCTATACATAATTTGTTGTAACTGGCCCTTAAAACTAGTTATTCAGCAAAATTTCCTTATCTCCTATACATAATTTGTTGTAACTGGCCATTAAAACTAGTTATTCAGCAAAATTTCCTTATCTCCTATACATAATTTGTTGTAACTGGCCCTTAAAACTAGTTATTCAGCAAAATTTCCTTATCTCCTATACATAATTTGTTGTAACTGGCCCTTAAAACTAGTTATTCAGCAAAATTTCCTTATCTCCTATACATAATTTGTTGTAACTGGCCCTTAAAACTAGTTATTCAGCAAAATTCAAACATAATTTCTGTATCAGGGGCGAATTTTACTGTTAGTCAGACCTAAATTTGTTAAATACATTGAAAATCTCATATATGTGCTTAAGAATTTGAAGTAATACACAGAAAAAAAATTATTTTTATTAATATCAAACATTTTGTACTCATAAAAAACATGTGACTGCTCCGAAATATTCTGTTAAGAATTAGCTAACCGTTTTTTCACTTAAACACTTCTGATGTTGTTTCACTTCCAGTAATCATTTACGTCTTAGTAGCTTTATCGCCTTGCTCGGAATAAAATAATTACAAAATAAACAAATAAAATCGTTCAAACAACAACTAAATATACGAAAAGTGACTTTGGAAACTTTGCAAACTAATTGTGGTGTAGTGGATATCGACTCGAAACGAGAAGTCGGACAACCGAGTTCAAATTCCAGTTGAATTCCACACATTCACTTACGCGCAAATAACATTGGAAAAGGTATTAATTCATCTCTTCTCTCCAGTTATGGGTTAAACAACAGGACAGATTGGGTTCTATAGCCTTGTCTAGCAACAAATCTACTACAGCAAGTATTGGCAACCTACTACGGGGAAATCTTCTTCCCAATCATGTGTCAAAAGAGACATGATCGCCCAAGCGTGTATCACGTATGGTAATTAACTGACTGACTTTTTAAAGAATATCATATACGTTCATATCAATAGAAGATATATGGCATCAGGAAGGACGTTGAATGGGTTTGAATTGTAAATTGTGTTCCATGATTTTTTAGAACATGGAATCATGAATTTTCTTCTCAAAAACTTTTTAAAACAATTTCTAAAATGACGTTTTCAAATATTCCAACAAACTTATTTACATTAGTCAAAAGGAAAAAAATCAGTACTATGAACTTTCTCATGCCTCAGAAAGTTTCTGTTTCTAAAACATTTTTGATACACTGCAACGTGACAGCTCAAATTGCACCAACTGAAATTATCTTGTTGCTCAGTTGATTGAACATGTTAAACTGAAAGGAAATCCATTATTGTGATCATTACAATGGTTCAGAAAGTACGATGTAGAACATCATTTAAAATACTGTACCGTGATGCATAAAATGATATCAGGGGAGACTACCATATTGTTCAATATATTGAACGTCATAAACTGAAACTACGTCTATTATTGTGGCTTTTATCATGACTCTGAAAGTCTGTTTCCAGATCATATTATGATATACTGCGTCGTGGCACCTCAGATAATACCAGGAGATATTATACTATTTTTCAATGGACTGAACGTAAAAGCAAATGCATTATTATAGAATCTATCATTACTCTGAGTCTTTGTTTCTAGAATATATTTTAATATACTGCATTCAGGCACCTCAGATGATACCAGGAGATATTATACTATTTTTTAATGGACTGAACGTATTAAACTAAAAGTAAATGCATTATTATAGAATTTATCATTGCTCTGAGTTTCTTTTTCCAGAATATATTTTGATATATTTCACTGTAAAGCTTCAAATTATATCAGGGGATATTATACTGTTGCTCAATGGATTAAACGTATTAAACTGAAACTATTTTTTTATTTCTATAATCGTGTCGCCCCAATCAACGCATTTTACTGCCACTGTTGAGCAATGGGTTACATAGAAGGTAAGTTATGAGAATTTTTTTTTTAATCGTATCACCCCGAGCAAGGTGGTAACACCACTGATGTGCAGAGGGCTACGTAATAGTGAAAAGATTGGAAAATAGAAAGCCGGAAACCACATCCTAAACAGGGAACAAGGGATGAGCATCTTAACCTGTTCAATAGACGAGGGTGGAGTGTGAACCGGGCGATAGATAGACCTATCTACTCCAATTTGATAGATCTATCTACTCCAAAGTGACAGGTTACAGGTGTGTCAGGTTGAGGGTAGGAGAAGGATGATAATACTGATGAGAGTGGAGTGAACAGATAAAGGAGCATGAGAGAGAGAGGGGGTATGCAAGTTAGTGAGATAGGATATGACTATTGATTTTACATTTGAATTCTTGAAGATTGTAGCTGTCGAGAAAGCAAGTAAACGGAAGAGAATTCCACAGGCGGGAAGTGCGAGAAGCTGATGAAGTAGACTTTGCGTTTACAATTTATAGGTTTCACAGTAAAAGGGTGGGACCTAGTTACTAATCTTGTTGTTCGAGGAAATTTATGTATAGGGGTTCAACTGAGCAGAAGCCATGAAAGTATTTGTAGAAGAGACACGGGGATGCCACATTGCGCCGATTGAGAAAGTGTCTGTATCCGAGCTGACAAGCTGGGATACAGAACTATTTTTGACTCACTTCAACCCCCAATTAGATATCCTTGTGGTCTGTGATGCTAACTCGTACGGTATCGGAGCGTTTATCCTACATCTTATGCCAGACAGAGCAAAGAAACCCATAGCACACGCATCAAAAACGTTGTTACACGCAGAAGAAAACGTCCAGCCAAATTGAAAAAAAGAAGCCCTCAGAATTCCACAGATATCTGTATGGAAGGTTTTTCAATCTACAGACTGATTATAAACCATTGTTAACAATATTTGGCTCAAGAAAGGGATTACGAGTTTATACGGCAAATAGACTTTTGAGATGGGGCACTATCCTTCTCAACTATAATTTTAAGTTAGAGTACTTATCAACTAATAAAATTGGCTATGCAGATGGTCTATCCAGATTAATCTGTATTCAAAGTCAACCACTTAAAGACTCAGTTATAGCAGCTCTTCGTTCAGACTTTGAAATAAAATGAATAATAGCGAATACCGTCCGTGGTCGACCTGTAACCTTGTCGGAAATCAAAAACGAAGCTCTAGAAGATTATTTTATAAGCGAGATAAAAGGTAAAAAGTAACAAAAGATAATAGCGTATTGGACGTCTACTCACTATGTGACAATGTCTTATTATACTGCGAAAGAGTAGTAATTCCAAACCAATTACAGAAGCGAATTTTGAAAGACTTCCACGGGTGTACACCCTGGTAGAAACTCTATGAAGAGTTTTATGCGGAGTTATGTATACTGGCCTGCGATGGACAAAGACATAATAAAAATGATTAACACATGCAGAAGATGCGCCCTGGCGGCCAAAGCACCACCTACCACTATCAAACCCTGGCCAAAAACGGATCAGCCTTGGTTATGTATATATATCGGCTTGCTGGGCCGATTGACGATTACTATTACTTACTCGTTGTTGACAGTTACTCCAAATGGCTGGAGGTCTTAAGATGCAAGAGGCCGACAACGGCTCTAACAGTTTCCTACATTAACTGTTTACGAGATTTGAAGCAGTGGATGGCATTGTCAGTGATATAGTTTACGGTAGCAGAATTTAAGGATTTTTGCGACATCTTCCAAGCCAAGCACATAACTATGCCACAATACCATCCTAGATCCAATGGACAAGCAAAGAGTTTCGTGGACACGCTTAAAAGAGCATTTTAAAAAAGCTCAAGGAACTCCTACCGACATAGCATTACAACAATTTTTACACGTCGAACCAGAATACTCCATCAACTAGCTCGACGGCAGAAACCATGTTTGCCAGAAATGTGAGATCCGTGTTTGACAAATTAATTCCCAAACAGTCAAAAAAACGTAACACAGAAAAAGTACCAAAAAACTATTTCTCCCAGGTCAGAAAATCTTCTTTAAAAGTTTCCAAAAGAATATGCCGTACTGGGAGGAGGGCACAATCACTAGAAGGATCGGCGAGATGGTGTATATTATACAGGGACCAAGACAATCGAAATCATTTACGACACATTTGACTCCTGCCCCCCAACATACGCCCGAACAACGAAGGTCGGTGAGAAAAAGGAAATTTACCGAGCCTTTAACAATCAATCCCAAAAAGAAAATATATTAAATTTCAGGAAAATAATTGTGTAAAAGTTACTGGGTAGTAGCCACACAGCAAGTAAATGAGTGAGTGAGGGCGCCTGCGAGAGAAAGTACTTTTCAGTCCATGTTTACCTTTGTAGTACGTTTTTCGAGAATATACTATTCAACCTTATATCCAAGTCCATGTTATTTTCTATGGCCCTTCGGTCATAACAATTTGCTTTGTCAGCCTTGGAAGATTGTTTATCGATTTTTGATGGATTTTCTTTTACTTGGGATCTTATTACAACGGGGTGATCGGTAATGTAGATAAGAAAAGTGTAGGACCTAGAATAGAGTTTTTAGGGACACCCGCTTTCGTGTGATAATATTGGGAGGCATGTCCGTTCAATACTACATTCATTGTGTGACCTGAGAGGAATGACTAGATTAGATCAAACAACTGTCCAGTTTCTGGTGTATATATTCAGTGATGGCCGTGAGTATATCAGCAGTAGACCTGGTGAAGCGGAAACTATAGTTTCTTAGAGAAGAGACTGTGGGCTGTGAAATGTTGTATCACCTCGGCATTGATGATGGCTTCGAACACTTTGCCAAAGATCGGTAGGAGGCTGAAAGGGCGATAATTAGCGGGGTCAGAGGGTTCTCCAGTATTTTGATATATAGGAAATACAGAGAAGGATTTCCAGCAGATAGGAAAGCAAGAATCAGAGAGGCAGTAGTTATAGAGTTTAGAGAGAACAAAGGAGAGTTCAGAAGCACATCTCTTTAGGACAATGATTGTTATTTCGACACAACTGCTCGCTTTATGGCGGTCAGAAATGCATTATTATAGAATTTATCATGGCTCTGAGAGTCTGTTTCTAGAATATATTTTGATATACCGCACTGTTACTCTTCAAATAATACCAGTCGATATTATTCTTTTGCTTCATGAATAGGAACGTCTTAAAATGAAATGAAATTAATTATTGATATTTATCATGACTATAAAAGCCTGTTTCCGGAACATAATATGATATAGTGTAAAGTGATACCCCAAATGATACCAGGCGATATTTTGCTGATCTTCTATAGATTTAACTGTTTAAACTGAAAGTAAATGCATTATTATGGCTTTTATCATGGCTCAAATAGTACGGTTTTAAATCATCTTTTCGTAAACTGCACCGTGACACTTCAAATGATAACAAGGGATATTATCTGTTGCTCAGTGTATTGATTATCATGAACTGAAATTAAATCCATTATTGCAACCTTAATCATGTCTCTAAAAAGCTGTTTCTAGAACATATTTTGATGTACTTCAACTTGAAACCTCAAATGATACAATGTTATATCCTGTAGCTCAGTGGATTGAGCGTCTTAAACAAAAAGTAAATCCATTATTGTCAACTTTTTCATGGCTCTACAGAACATCTTTTGATAGACTGCAACGTGACCCCACAAGTGATACAAGGTGATATTATACGGTTATTTAATTTATTAAACATTTCAAAGTAAAAGTTAATTCATTATTGTGACCATTACCATAAACCAAAATGTCTGCTCCAGAACATCTTTTGATATACTGCAACGTGACACATCAAATGATACCAGGGTATATTATTCTGTTGCTCAATGAAGTGAACATCTTAAACTGAAAGGAAATCAATATTTGTAATCATTACTATGGTTCTGTATGTCTGTTTCTAGAATAGCTTTTCATAAAATTTCATTTTGACACCTCAGATAACATAAGAGAATGTTATCCTATTGCTCAACAGATTGAATTTCTAAAACTGAAAGTAAATCCATATTTGTAGCCTGTATCATGATTCTGAAAGCCTGTTTCCAGAAAACTTTTTACTCAGATGATACCCGGGGATATCATTCTGTTGCTCAATAGATTAGATTTCTTAAAACGAATCTAAATCTATTATTGTGGTCTTTATCGTGGCTGTAAAAGTCTATTTCCAGAACATATTTTAATTAAGTGCGACGTGTCGCCTGAAATCATACCGGAGATTATTATTCTGCTGCTCAACGAAGTGAATGTTTTAAAATGAAACTAAATCCATATTAATGACCTTTATCATGGCTTTGTATATTTGTCTCCAAAATATATTTTTGTATGATGCACCGTAGCACTTCAAATGTTACCAGGGGTGGTTATCCTATTGTTCAATGGATTGAATGTCTTAAACTGAAAGTAAACCCAGTACGTTGGATTTTATCATGATTCTAAAAATCTGTTTCCAGAATATCTTTTGATATACTACAACCTGACATGTCAAATGATAGCAGGGAATTTATTGCTCAATGGAGTGAATGTCTTAAACTTAAACTAAATCCATCTTTTTTAATTTTATCATGGTTCTGTAAGGTTATTTCCAGAACAACTATTATTATACTGCAAATTGACACCTCAAACGTTACAAGGGGACAGTAAATTTATCATTGTGATTTTTATAATGGTTCTGAACGTCTCTTTCCGAAACATTTTTCATATACGGCGCTGTAACACCTCAAATCATAGCTGTTATTCAATCCAGTCCAAAACTCGAAATAAATCCATTATTGTGACATTTATCATAGCTCTAAAAGTCTGTTTCCAAAAATTATTTTATATCCTGCAAATTGACACTTCAAATGATACCAGGACATATTTCTTATGGCTCAAATGATTGAACGTCTTAAACCGAAAGTAAATCCATTACTGTGTTCTTTTATTATGTCTCTAAAAGTATGTTTCAAAATTATTTTATATCCTGCAAATTGACACTTCAAATGATACCAGGACATATTTCTTATGGCTCAAATGATTGAACGTCTTAAACCGAAAGTAAATCCATTACTGTGTTCTTATTATGTCTCTAAAAGTCCGTTTCAAAAATTATTTTATATCCTGCAAATTGACACTTCAAATGATACCAGGACATATTTCTTATGGCTCAAATGATTGAACGTCTTAAACCGAAAGTAAATCCATTACTGTGTTCTTTATTATGTCTCTAAAAGTCCGTTTCCAAAAATTATTTTATATCCTGCAAATTGACACTTCAAATAATACCAGGACATATTTCTTATGGCTCAAATGATTGAACGTCTTTAAAACCGAAAGTAAATCCATTACTGTGTTCTTTATTATGTCTTAAAAGTCCGTTTCAAAATTATTTTATATCCTGCAAATTGACACTTCAAATAATACCAGGACATATTTCTTATGGCTCAAATGATTGAACGTCTTAAACCGAAAGTAAATCCATTACTGTGTTCTTTATTATGTCTCTAAAAGTCCGTTTCCAAAAATTATTTTATATCCTGCAAATTGACACTTCAAATGATACCAGGACATATTTCTTATGGCTCAAATGATTGAACGTCTTAAACCGAAAGTAAATCCATTACTGTGTTCTTTATTATGTCTCTAAAAGTCCGTTTCAAAAAATTATTTTATATCCTGCAAATTGACACTTCAAATAATACCAGGACATATTTCTTATGGCTCAAATGATTGAACGTCTTAAACCGAAAGTAAATCCATTACTGTGTTCTTTATTATGTCTCTAAAAGTCCGTTTCAAAATTATTTTATATCCTGCAAATTGACACTTCAAATGATACCAGGACATATTTTTATGGCTCAAATGATTGAACGTCTTAAACCGAAAGTAAATCCATTACTGTGTTCTTTATTATGTCTCTAAAAGTATGTTTCCAAAAATTATTTTATATCCTGCAAATTGACACTTCAAATGATACCAGGACATATTTCTATGGCTCAAATGATTGAACGTCTTAAACCGAAAGTAAATCCATTACTGTGTTCTTTATTATGTTCCTAAAAGTCCGTTTCCAAAAATTATTTTATATCCTGCAAATTGACACTTCAAATGATACCAGGACATATTTTTTATGGCTCAAATGATTGAACGTCTTAAACCGAAAGTAAATCCATTACTGTGTTCTTTATTATGTTCTAAAAGTCCGTTTCCAAAAATTATTTTATATCCTGCAAATTGACACTTCAAATGATACCAGGACATATTTCATGGCTCAAATGATTGAACGTCTTAAACCGGAAAGTAAATCCATTACTGTGTTCTTTATTATGTCTCTAAAAGTCCGTTTCAAAAATTATTTTATATCCTGCAAATTGACACTTCAAATAATACCAGGACATATTTCTTATGGCTCAAATGATTGAACGTCTTAAACCGAAAGTAAATCCATTACTGTGTTCTTTATTATGTCTCTAAAAGTCCGTTTCCAAAATTATTTTATATCCTGCAAATTGACACTTCAAATGATACCAGGACATATTTCATGGCTCAAATGATTGAACGTCTTAAACCGAAAAGTAAATCCATTACTGTGTTCTTTATTATGTCTCTAAAAGTCCGTTTCAAAAATTATTTTATATCCTGCAAATTGACACTTCAAATAATACCAGGACATATTTCTTATGGCTCAAATGATTGAACGTCTTAAACCGAAAGTAAATCCATTACTGTGTTCTTTATTATGTTCCCTAAAAGTCCGTTTCCAAAATTATTTTATATCCTGCAAATTGACACTTCAAATGATACCAGGACATATTTTTATGGCTCAAATGATTGAACGTCTTAAACCGAAAGTAAATCCATTACTGTGTTCTTTATTATGTCTCTAAAAGTATGTTTCAAAAATTATTTTATATCCTGCAAATTGACACTTCAAATGATACCAGGACATATTTCTTATGGCTCAAATGATTGAACGTCTTAAACCGAAAGTAAATCCATTACTGTGTTCTTTATTATGTCTCTAAAAGTCCGTTTCAAAAATTATTTTATATCCTGCAAATTGACACTTCAAATGATACCAGGACATATTTCTTATGGCTCAAATGATTGAACGTCTTAAACCGAAAGTAAATCCATTACTGTGTTCTTTATTATGTCTCTAAAAGTCCGTTTCCAAAAATTATTTTATATCAAGCAAATTGACACTTCAAATGATACCAGGACATATTTCTTATGGCTCAAATGATTGAACGTCTTAAACCGAAAGTAAATCCATTACTGTGTTCTTTATTATGTTCTAAAAAGTCCGTTTCCTTAAAAATTATTTTATATCCTGCAAATTGACACTTCAAATAATACCAGGACATATTTCTTTATGGCTCAAATGATTGAACGTCTTAAACCGAAAGTAAATCCATTACTGTGTTCTTTATTATGTCTCTAAAAGTCCGTTTCAAAAAATTATTTTATATCCTGCAAATTGACACTTCAAATGATACCAGGACATATTTCTTATGGCTCAAAATGATTGAACGTCTTAAACCGAAAGTAAATCCATTACTGTGTTCTTTATTATGTCTCTAAAAGTCCGTTTCAAAAATTATTTTATATCCTGCAAATTGACACTTCAAATGATACCAGGACATATTTCTTATGGCTCAAATGATTGAACGTCTTAAACCGAAAGTAAATCCATTACTGTGTTCTTTATTATGTCTCTAAAAGTATGTTTCCAAAAATTATTTTATATCCTGCAAATTGACACTTCAAATGATACCAGGACATATTTCTTATGGCTCAAATGATTGAACGTCTTAAACCGAAAGTAAATCCATTACTGTGTTCTTTATTATGTCTCTAAAAGTCCGTTTCAAAAATTATTTTATATCCTGCAAATTGACACTTCAAATGATACCAGGACATATTTCTTATGGCTCAAATGATTGAACGTCTTAAACCGAAAGTAAATCCATTACTGTGTTCTTTATTATGTCTCTAAAAGTCCGTTTCCAAAAAATTATTTTATATCAAGCAAATTGACACTTCAAATGATACCACAGGACATATTTCTTATGGCTCAAATGATTGAACGTCTTAAACCGAAAGTAAATCCATTACTGTGTTCTTTATTATGTCTCTAAAAGTCCGTTTCCAAAAATTATTTTATATCCTGCAAATTGACACTTCAAATAATACCAGGACATATTTCTTATGGCTCAAATGATTGAACGTCTTAAACCGAAAGTAAATCCATTACTGTGTTCTTTATTATGTTCTAAAAGTATGTTTCCAAAAATTATTTTTATATCCTGCAAATTGACACTTCAAATGATACCAGGACATATTTCTAATGGCTCAAATGATTGAACGTCTTAAAACCGAAAGTAAATCCATTACTGTGTTCTTTATTATGTTCTAAAAGTCCGTTTCCAAAAATTATTTTATATCCTGCAAATTGACACTTCAAATGATACCAGGACATATTTCTTATGGCTCAAATGATTGAACGTCTTAAACCGAAAGTAAATCCATTACTGTGTTCTTTATTATGTCTCTAAAAGTATGTTTCCAAAATTATTTTATATCCTGCAAATTGACACTTCAAATAATACCAGGACATATTTCTTATGGCTCAAATGATTGAACGTCTTAAACCGAAAGTAAATCCATTACTGTGTTCTTTATTATGTCTCTAAAAGTCCGTTTCAAAATTATTTTATATCCTGCAAATTGACACTTCAAATAATACCAGGACATATTTTTATGGCTCAAATGATTGAACGTCTTAAACCGAAAGTAAATCCATTACTGTGTTCTTTATTATGTCTCTAAAAGTCCGTTTCCAAAAATTATTTTATATCCTGCAAATTGACACTTCAAATGATACCAGGACATATTTCTTATGGCTCAAATGATTGAACGTCTTAAACCGAAAGTAAATCCATTACTGTGTTCTTTATTATGTCTCTAAAAGTCCGTTTCCAAAAATTATTTTATATCCTGCAAATTGACACTTCAAATGATACCAGGACATATTTCTTATGGCTCAAATGATTGAACGTCTTAAACCGAAAGTAAATCCATTACTGTGTTCTTTATTATGTCTCTAAAAGTATGTTTCCAAAAATTATTTTATATCCTGCAAATTGACACTTCAAATACCAGGACATATTTCTTATGGTTCAAATGATTGAACGTCTTAAACCGAAAGTAAATCCATTACTGTGTTCTTTATTATGTCTCTAAAAGTCCGTTTCAAAAATTATTTACATCCTGCAAATTGACACTTCAAATAATACCAGGACATATTTCTTATGGCTCAAATGATTGAACGTCTTAAACCGGAAAGTAAATCCATTACTGTGTTCTTTATTATGTCTCTAAAAGTCCGTTTCCAAAAATTATTTTATATCCTGCAAATTGACACTTCAAACGATACCAGGACATATTTTATGGCTAAAATGATTGAACGTCTTAAACCGAAAGTAAATCCATTACTGTGTTCTTTATTATGTCTCTAAAAGTCCGTTTCCAAAAATTATTTTATATCCTGCAAATTGACACTTCAAATGATACCAGGACATATTTCTTATGGCTCAAATGATTGAACGTCTTAAACCGGAAAGCAGCAAATCCATTACTGTGTTCTTTATTATGTCTCTAAAAGTCCGTTTCCAAAAATTATTTTTATATCCTGCAAATTGACACTTCAAATAATACCAGGACATATTTCTTATGGCTCAAATGATTGAACGTCTTAAAAACCGAAAGTAAATCCATTACTGTGTTCTTTATTATGTCTTCAAAAGTATGTTTCCAAAAATTATTTTATATCCTGCAAATTCGACACTTCAAATGATACAGGACATATTTCTTATGGCTCAAAATGATTGAACGTCTTAAACCGAAAGTAAATCCATTACTGTGTTCTTTATTATGTCTCTAAAAGTCCGTTTCCAAAAATTATCTTATATCCTGCAAATTGACACTTCAAATGATACAAGTACATATTTCTTATGGCTCAAATGATTGAACGTCTTAAACCGAAAGTAAATCCATTACTGTGTTCTTTATTGTCTCTAAAAGTATGTTTCAAAAATTATTTTATATCCTGCAAATTGACACTTCAAATGATAAACAGGACATATTTCTTATGGCTCAAATGATTGAACGTCTTAAACCGAAAGTAAATCCATTACTGTGTTCTTTATTATGTCTCTAAAAGTCCGTTTCCAAAAATTATTTTATATCCTGCAAATTGACATCAATTTCAAATAATACCAGGACATATTTCTTATGGCTCAAATGATTGAACGTCTTAAACCGAAAGTAAATCCATTACTGTGTTCTTTATTATGTCTCTAAAAGTATGTTTCCAAAAATTATTTTATATCCTGTAAATTGACACTTCAAATGATACCAGGACATATTTCTTATGGCTCAAATGATTGAACGTCTTAAACCGAAAGTAAATCCATTACTGTGTCTTTTATTATGTCTCTAAAAGTCCGTTTCCAAAAATTATTTTATATCCTGCAAATTGACACTTCAAATAATACCAGGACATATTTCTTATGGCTCAAATGATTGAACGTCTTAAACCGAAAGTAAATCCATTACTGTGTTCTTTATTATGTCTCTAAAAGTATGTTTCAAAAATTATTTTATATCCTGCAAATTGACACTTCAAATGATACCAGGACATATTTCTTATGGCTCAAATGATTGAACGTCTTAAACCGAAAGTAAATCCATTACTGTGTTCTTTATTATGTCTCTAAAAGTCCGTTTCCAAAAATTATTTTATATCCTGCAAATTGACACTTCAAATGATACCAGGACATATTTCTTATGGCTCAAATGATTGAACGTCTTAAACCGAAAGTAAATCCATTACTGTGTTCTATTATGTCTCTAAAAGTATGTTTCAAAAATTATTTTATATCCTGCAAATTGACACTTCAAATGATACCAGGACATATTTCTTTATGGCTCAAATGATTGAACGTCTTAAAACCGAAAGTAAATCCATTACTGTGTTCTTTATTATGTCTCTAAAAGTATGTTTCCAAAAATTATTTTGTATCCTGCAAATTGACACTTCAAATGATACCAGGACATATTACTTATGGCTCAAATGATTGAACGTCTTAAACCGAAAGTAAATCCATTACTGTGTTCTTTATTATGTCTCTAAAAGTCCGTTTCAAAAATTATTTTATATCCTGCAAATTGACACTAAATAATACCAGGACATATTTCTTATGGCTCAAATGATTGAACGTCTTAAACCGGAAAGTAAATCCATTACTGTGTTCTTTATTATGTCTCTAAAAGTCCGTTTCAAAAAATTATTTTATATCCTGCAAATTGACACTTCAAATAATACCAGGACATATTTTATGGCTCAAATGATTGAACGTCTTAAACCGAAAGTAAATCCATTACTGTGTTCTTTATTATGTCTCTAAAAGTCCGTTTCAAAAATTATTTTATATCCTGCAAATTGACACTTCAAATGATACCAGGACATATTTCTTATGGCTCAAATGATTGAACGTCTTAAACCGAAAGTAAATCCATTACTGTGTTCTTTTATTATGTCTCTAAAAGTCCGTTTCCAAAAATTATTTTATATCCTGCAAATTGACACTTCAAATAATACCAGGACATATTTCTTATGGCTCAAATGATTGAACGTCTTAAACCGAAAGTAAATCCTATTACTGTGTTCTTTATTATGTCTCTAAAAGTCCGTTTCCAAAAATTATTTTATATCCTGCAAATTGACACTTCAAATAATACTCAGGACATATTTCTTATGGCTCAAATGATTGAACGTCTTAAACCGAAAGTAAATCCATTACTGTGTTCTTTATTATGTCTCTAAAAGTCCGTTTCCAAAAATTATTTTATATCCTGCAAATTGACACTTCAAATAATACCAGGACATATTTCTTATGGCTCAAATGATTGAACGTCTTAAACTGAAAGTAAATCCATTACTGTGTTCTTTATTATGTCTCTAAAAGTATGTTTCCAAAAATTACCTCCTTCCTCCTCTCCTCTTATATCCTGCAAATTGACACTTCAAATGATACCAGGACATATTTCTTATGGCTCAAATGATTGAACGTTCAAACTGAAAGTAAATCCATTACTGTGTTCTTTATTAGTGTCTCTAAAAGTATGTTTCAAAATTATTTTATATCCTGCAAATTGACACTTCAAATGATACCAGGACATATTTCTTATGGCTCAAATGATTGAACGTCTTAAACCGAAAGTAAATCCATTACTGTGTTCTTTATTATGTCTCTAAAAGTATGTTTCCAAAAATTATTTTATATCCTGCAAATTGACACTAAAATGATACCAGGACATATTTCTTATGGCTCAAATGATTGAACGTCTTAAACCGAAAGTAAATCCATTACTGTGTTCTTTATTATGTCTCTAAAAGTCCGTTTCCAAAAATTATTTTATATCCTGCAAATTGACACTTCAAATAATACCAGGACATATTTCTTATGGCTCAAATGATTGAACGTCTTAAACCGAAAGTAAATCCATTACTGTGTTCTTTATTATGTCTCTAAAAGTCCGTTTCCAAAAATTATTTTATATCCTGCAAATTGACACTTCAAATAATACCAGGACATATTTCTTATGGCTCAAATGATTGAACGTCTTAAACCGAAAGTAAATCCATTACTGTGTTCTTTATTATGTCTCTAAAAGTATGTTTCCAAAATTATTTTATATCCTGCAAATTGACACTTCAAATAATACCAGGACATATTTCTTATGGCTCAAATGATTGAACGTCTTAAACCGAAAGTAAATCCATTACTGTGTTCTTTATTATGTCTCTAAAAGTCCGTTTCCAAAAATTATTTTATATCCTGCAAATTGACACTTCAAATAATACCAGGACATATTTCTTATGGCTCAAATGATTGAACGTCTTAAACCGAAAATCCATTACTGTGTTCTTTATTATGTCTCTAAAAGTCCGTTTCAAAAATTATTTTATATCCTGCAAATTGACACTTCAAATAATACCAGGACATATTTCTTATGGCTCAAATGATTGAACGTCTTAAACCGAAAGTAAATCCATTACTGTGTTCTTTATTATGTCTCTAAAAGTATGTTTCCAAAAATTATTTTATATCCTGCAAATTGACACTTCAAATGATACCAGGACATATTTCTTATGGCTCAAATGATTGAACGTCTTAAACCGAAAGTAAATCCATTACTGTGTTCTTTATTATGTCTCTAAAAGTCCGTTTCCAAAAATTATTTTATATCCTGCAAATTGATTGACTTCAAATGATACCAGGACATATTTCTTATGGCTCAAATGATTGAACGTCTTAAACTGAAAGTAAATCCATTACTGTGTTCTTTATTATGTCTCTAAAAGTATGTTTCCAAAAATTATTTTATATCCTGCAAATTGACACTTCAAATGATACCAGGACATATTTCTTATGGCTCAAATGATTGAACGTCTTAAACCGAAAGTAAATCCATTACTGTGTTCTTTATTATGTCTCTAAAAGTCCGTTTCCAAAAATTATTTTATATCCTGCAAATTGACACTTCAAATAATACCAGGACATATTTCTTATGGCTCAAATGATTGAACGTCTTAAACCGAAAGTAAATCCATTACTGTGTTCTTTATTATGTCTCTAAAAGTCTGTTTCCAAAAATTATTTTATATCCTGCAAATTGACACTTCAAATGATACTGCATATATTTCTTATGGCTCAAATGATTGAACGTTCTAAACCGAAAGTAAATCCATTACTGTGTTCTTTATTGGCAAGTCTCTAAAAGTCCAAGCCTTTAAAAAATTATTTTATATCCTGCAAATTGACAATTTCCAAATGATACCAGGACATATTTCTTATGGCTCAAATGATTGAACGTCTTAAACTGAAAAAGCAAATCCATTACTGTGTTCTTTATTATGTTCCTTCTAAAAGTATGTTTCCAAAAATTATTTTAAGTATCCTGCAAATTGACACTTCAAATGATACCAGGACATATTTCTTATGGCTCAAATGATTGAACGTCTTAAACCGAAAGCAAATCCATTAATAAAATTTTATTATGTCTCTAAAAGTATGTTTCCAAAAATTATTTTATATCCTGCAAATTGACACTTCAAATGATACCAGGACATATTTCTTATGGCTCAAATGATTGAACGTCTTAAACCGAAAGTAAATCCATTACTGTGTTCTTTATTATGTCTCTAAAAGTCCGTTTCAAAAAATTATTTTATATCCTGCAAATTGACACTAAATGATACCAGGACATATTTTATGGTTCAAATGATTGAACGTCTTAAACCGAAAGTAAATCCATACTGTGTTCTTTTATTATACCCTAAAAGTATGTTTCCAAAAAATTATTTTATATCCTGCAAATTGACACTTCAAATGATACCAGGACACATTTCTTATGGCTCAAATGATTGAACGTCTTAAACCGAAAGTAACCATTACTGTGTTCTTTATTATGTCTCTAAAAGTCCGTTTCCAAAAATTATTTTATATCCTGCAAATTGACACTAAATGATACCAGGACATATTTTATGGCTCAAATGATTGAACGTCTTAAACCGAAAGTAAATCCATTACTGTGTTCTTTATTATGTCTCTAAAAGTCCGTTTCAAAAATTATTTTATATCCTGCAAATTGACACTTCAAATAATAATTGCGGACATATTTCTTATGGCTCAAATGATTGAACGTCTTAAACCGAAAGTAAAATCCATTACTGTGTTCTTTATTATGTCTCTAAAAGTATGTTTCCAAAAATTATTTTATATCCTGCAAATTGACACTTCAAATGATACCAGGACATATTTCTTATGGCTCAAATGATTGAACGTCTTAAAACCGAAAGTAAATCCATTACTGTGTTCTTTATTATGTCTCTAAAAGTATGCTCAAAAATTATTTTATATCCTGCAAATTGACACTTCAAATGATACCAGACATATTTCTTATGGCTCAAATGATTGAACGTCTTAAACCGAAAAGTAAATCCATTACTGTGTTCTTTATTATGTCTCTAAAAGTCCGTTTCCAAAAATTATTTTATATCCTGCAAATTGACACTTCAAATGATACCAGGACACATTTCTTATGGCTCAAATGATTGAACGTCTTAAACCGGAAAGTAAATCCATTACTGTGTTCTTTATTATGTCTCTAAAAGTATGTTTCCAAAAATTATTTTATATCCTGCAAATTGACACTTCAAATGATACCAGGACATATTTCTTATGGCTCAAATGATTGAACGTCTTAACCGAAAGTAAATCCATTGTGTTCTTTATTATGTCTCTTAAAAGTCCGTTTCAAAAAATTATTTTATATCCTGCAAATTGACACTTCAAATAATACCAGGACATATTTGGTGGTCAAATGATTGAACGTCTAAACCGAAAGTAAATCCATTACTGTGTTCTTTATTATGTCTCTAAAAGTATGTTTCCAAAATTATTTTATATCCTGCAAATTGACACTTCAAATGATACCAGGACATATTTCTTATGGCTCAAATGATTGAACGTCTTAAACCGAAAGTAAATCCATTACTGTGTTCTTTATTATGTCTCTAAAAGTCCGTTTCAAAAATTATTTTATATCCCGCAAATTGACACTTCATATAATACCAGGACATATTTCAAGGGTTCAAATGATTGAACGTCTTAAACCGAAAGTAAATCCACATTGTGTTCTTTATTATGTTCTAAAAGTCTTTTTCCAGAACATCTTTTAATACACTGCAACCTCACAGGTCAAATGATACCAGTTGATATTATTCTGTTGCTCAGTGGATTGAACATCTTAAACTGAAAGTAAATCCAGTGTAGTCATTGTCATAGTACTGAATGTCTATTTCCAAAACATATTTTGATATTCTGCACTGTGTCACCTCAAACGTTGCCAGGGGATATTATCTTGTGGCTCAGTTGATTGAACTTCTTAAACTGAAAGTAAATACATTTTTTACTTTTATTTTGGCTCTGAATGTCTATTTTCAGAACATCTTTTGATATACTGCACTGTAACACTTCCAATGATACCACTTGATATTATCGCCTTGTTCAGTGGATCGAATGGTAAGTCCATTAATGATACCTTTACCATGACTCATAATTTCTTTTCCCATGTTTTTTTTTCCGAACTTAAAAATGATGCCTCTATAATTTCCAGAGATCATTCTTGTTTGACACAACGGATCATACATCTTCAGTTAAAATCAACTCCAGTACTGTGGCATTACTCATGGAAAGAAAAGTCTCAATTTACAGAACAATTTCAACCTGATGGGCCATTAAAAATTGAATGTAAAAATATATTATTGTTTTTGTAAAAAATTGGTCATAGATGAAACTTCTCAAAAAAGCAATTGCAGTTCTTTGGTCTACCATAAGATCTTTAGACGAGCTGGTCCATGGGGTCTCTATTATTTGCAATGAATGATCCAATAATTAACTGGTACATGACACCCTCATTGATTTGTATCTGCGCCTCACTCAACGGATGGGCCAGTTTAAAATGAAATCAGTTCTAGTTCGTTGGATTTTCTCATAACTTCAAGAGTATAATTTTTTAAAAGATTATTAAACTAGTCTGACCATGTCGAATGCAACGATTCTATAACATATTAATGGTTTACTCAACAGGTGGAACATTTTAAATTGAAATCAATAATGTAACCTTTGTTATGAACCATTGAGTCCCTGCTTCCAAGACAATTTTAGGGGAGCTAATTATTGGGCCTCTGTTTACTTCTATGGATATGTATGTCGTACTGGAACTTGATGAATCGAGTCATTTCAGCCCATATTATTATCTTGTTCAATGGGTGTATATCTGAAACTGAAAGCAGTTCAAGTTAGAATAGATAGACTTGCTTATTACCCGGTTTACACTACTCCCTAGTTTTTTGAAGAACAATAGATGTTTAGCAATTGTTGCTTTTTTCGGATTGGGTTTCTGGTCCTTTCTAAAACTTTCTGCCATTTTATAATTTTGACTTCTTCGCCTAAACTCTTGAATTTATTTACTATTTATTTATTTTTCTTCGGTGTAAGTAGTTAGGTTGGTCTATCTCCGGTTCACTTATCTACATGGCCTTTTGAAAAGGAGTAAAGATTTATCCATTGTTTTCAGTTTTAAAATTAGGTTTCCAGTTTCTTCTAAAATCTTCTTCAACTCTACACATCTGAAGGTTCTACATAGACTCTGAAACTTTATTTACTGAAAAAGAGTAAAGATTTATCCATTGTTTCTTTTTTATGGTTGGGTTTTTAGTTCTTTTTAAAGTTTCCTTATTATCTTTTACTTTCAATAGTCCATTATATCTTTTAATATAAATTATATAAATTATATTTTTGTTTTACTTGGAGCGAATTGATTTTAAAAAGGTATAGTATAACGTTCCTCATGTAACCAAAAGTTTCTGTTTCGAGATTATTTATAAATCTTGTACCTCAAATGATTCTAAGTCACTTTTCAACGGATGGGACGTTTTAGACTGAAAGCCATTACTTCACGGTGGTCTTTCGCATGACTTAAAGAGTTAATATTTCCAGAAGTCATTTCTGCCACTAGATCTCCAGTCTTTCAATAATTTTAATAGATATTCTAGTTTTATTCACATTCTCGCCTCCAATGATTTTAGTCTTGTCTTCAATGAATAGAGCATCAGAAGCTGAAAACAATCTTTTCTATTGTGACATTTCTGACGGCTGTTTTTCTCAGACTTTTAGTTGAGTGGTTCAAAAGCGGCTTTATCATTTGTTAAATGTCTTTAACATCTTCAGTTAAAAGTGATCCCAGTACTGCATCTTTCTTCATAGCTCAAAAATTATTCTTTTCCAGAATATTATTATGTGATCTGAAGCATGTTCTTTCAATCATTTTCAGAGCTTTTATTTCATTATTACCTGAATTCGTAGCGGGTAGGTGGGACAGGAAATATTTCCACGTGATAACAGGATTTTTTAACACAAAAAGATAGCTTAAAATTTTTGAATGGAAAATTATCAAAATTTATCTTTGTTGTGGGGCGTTACCCACTTAACTATGGACTCTTCTTACCTGTATGTTAACTGAGAGTTAATCACTCTCGTGGCTTCAGTTCAGATCAGTACAGTCTATCTGTCTGTCAGTCACTACTAAGCCAAGCTTATATTTACTCTTTTCTCTTGTGTCTATATGTTGTTAATCTTACCACCGTGTTTCGAGTTATCATTTCGTGGTCCCATTACCGGTTCACATCAATTTTCATGACCAAATATCAAGGATCTGGCTGAGAAATTTTCTGTATCGCTCACGTACGTGATCATTTGTTTTACTCAATATTATCATTTAGCATTAGTACAAGTATATGTTTATCCATTCGCTCGTTCGTACAGAATGTGATGCAGGGTCGTGTTTAAAGTGGAATTTCTGAAACCATATAAAAATTCATCGATTCCACTTAGCACTTCTGTTTCTCTGGATGCCCCAGGCGCCGTATAATGACTAACAATCTAACGCTGAGACAATGCCTGAGGGGAAGCTTTTTGAAGCTGGAGCTTAAAGCTCAGATCCCACCCGCAACACGGCCTCTCATTACTATCACTGTGTTTCCTTTATTCGTTAAACTGGTTAGTGTGAAAAAAGAAGAACAATTGGAACATAAAGTAGATTATCTAATAGCATTTCAATTAAAAAATTAACTTTCTGATATTTTTGGAATATAGTACTTCTTTATATATGATTTCGATTTCAGTACTTACAAATTCCAATCACGATTATGAGTCCCGTAAGCCACTAACAACATAGCGACACTGCAGCAGTAGGCTATTTTTGAATGCAGAGCTTTCTTTCTCCTAAACTGTTTACCAACCCAAACTATCATCATTTGTCCATCACACCCAATGGTGCATAGGGCAGCAACTTTTTGTTGCAGTTTCTGTAACAAACTGTTTTTTTTTTTACGGGGCAAGGTTGTTAGCCCTGCACCCAACCCCCAAACCTGGAGAACCGGTGGACCATTCTTGGTCCTTACGTTTACAGCATATGGTATTCCCAAATGATCACCCATTTAAGTACTGACCAGGTTTGATGTTGTTTAACTTCGGTGATCGGACGGGAACCGGTGTATTCAACATAATATAGCCATAGACAACCAAAACTATAGGGCCTAGTATTTCTTGTTATTTATTCATAGGTAAGAATGCGTATTTACGCTTAGGTGAATGCAACTCGATTTGAATTATAACTCGGCTCCCCTGTTTTTCATTCTAGACCCTATCCATCACACTACTGTGAAACCATTGCAATACGCTTTTAACTACCATCCGTTTAACCTCCGGGATATTGGTTTTATATTTTTAACATTTCTATTGATAATTGTGCCACTGAATAAAAAGAATCTCTCTAAAAATATTTTTAAATTAATATATTTATGTGAAAGACACAGAAATACTATGTTATAAATGACTGAAATTAAGATGCAAGGTCAGGACAAGTAAAAATTTTTACTAAACGCATGAAATATACTAAATTGAAAATGATTGTTGGGAAAGCGGCTGAATCTGAGATCCAGTACTGATAATACTGTAGATTCTTCTTTGGCATTTGTCGGGAATCCCAAGATATATAACAGAAGCTGATGAAGTAGCAATATCCGAAGCACGGACGAATGGTAGACTTATACATGTGCAAGACAGATTCGGGTGAGAAAGATTGTCGATTGACGATAGAACGAACCGATTTACAATTCACTCGATATATTCATTTCAGTTTATATCAGTGGAAAATGATAGACCAAGAAGGCATGATGAGTGACTATCCTGGAGTTAACTTCAATCAGACCGTTTGAAAGTTAAAAATGTTCTCTAAAAGTGCAAAAAGGGAAGTTTAACAGAGGACAAAATGGGTGACACTGAGATCTGAAGGGGAATTGGAATGGCCAAGGATGCATTCCAGAAGCTGAGCAGAGTATTAAGAGACAGGAAAATTTCACTAGAAACAAAAAAGAATGTACTGGCAGTGAATTATGGTCAATATCATCAAAGATGAAGGAAAGACTTGAAGCATCTAAAATGTGGTTCTACAGAAGGATGCTGCGGATATTATGGATCTAGCATGTGAGCAATGACGATGTTTTGAAAAGGATGGAAACGAAAAGGAAATTAATACTGAGCATCACGAAAAGACAGCTGAAGTTCTTAGGAAATGTGATGAGGAAGAAAGGCTTGAAGAATCTGATATTCACAGGTCGGATAAAGAGAGAGGCAGGGGAAAGCAGCGGATAATATATTTGAAGGGTAGGAGCAGGTGGATGACAGAGCGGTGTTTGAGTGGAGTAACAGAAAAAAGCGTACTAAGAGCTACTAGGGATGGGAAGACGTGGAAGGCCATGATCACCTACGTCATGAAAGGGCTTGGCACATAAAAGAAGAAGAAGATTTGTTAAAGTTTAAAAGTATTAAGCCACTTCTTGTCTCAGCAACAAACTGAAGTTCCTTTTTAGACCAGGTACCAATTTGATGTGCGTTGTGGTGCATTTGATATCGGCTCGGAACGAGAAATCGGGGAGCAGAGTTCGAATTCCAGCTAAATTCATTGCATTCACTTACGCGCAAATACCCTTGGGAAAAGTATTAATCCATCTATTCCTTCCAGTTATGGGTTAAATAACAGGACAGATTGGGTTCTATAGCCTTGGTCGGTAACCAGTCTACCGCAAAAAGCAATGGCAACCTACTGCGGGATAATCTTCTGCCCAGTCAGTCATGTCTCTTTCGAGACATGATCGCCAAACCGTGCTCTGGAAGTCTGTAATCACTGAGAAAGATGTCAAGTTCTTGAGATACGAAATCATGGAAAGTTGTGGACAAAATTGGCACATCAGTGATGGAATACGAGCTTTTCTTCCAATGCTGAAGAAAGAGAGAACGAAAGAGATAGGGAATGATTTTGTAAGACAATCTCAGTAAATCTGGAATCATCATTAACTGTTCTTACCACCCACCTCTTATGACCTATATGACTTTATTTTTCATGAATCAATTTCGTTGCAAATATTTATTTACAAAAACGAGTCATAATACACATAGATAAACCATTCCAATCCTAACATTCTTTAAGAATTTAAAAGAATGGTGCTTTGTTCTATATAATTATTTCCTTTTTTTTTAGTATTAAATCCGCAATTATGTAAGACGTGGGCGACCATGGTTTTCGACAGTTTAACTTCTTTGTAGCGCATAGTAAATTTTCTATTTTTCTTATGTATTCAGTCTGCTAAGCATTTACAAAAGAGTGATCTAGACAATGCGTTGTTTTCTTGTTCCTCTTGCCTTCAATCAGCTACAAGTTTTTCAAGCACGCTTTTGTAGTGCAGTGGATATCAAATCCAAACGACAAATCGAGGAGCCGTGTTCGAATTCCGGTTCGAATTCTTTCCATTCAGTTACGCACAAATACCTTTAGAAAAGGTATTAATCCGTCTCTTTCCTTTAGTTACGGGTTAAGTAACAGGACAGATTGGGATTTATAGCTTTGGCTGGCATCCAGTCTACTGCAAAAAGCAATGCCGACCTACTGCGGGATAATCTTCTGCCTAGTCAGTCTTGTCAGTTTCGAGACATAATCGTCTAAGTGTGTATCACGTATGGCACTTAAGTGACTTATACTACTACTAGCAGTATAGCCCGGCGTTGCTCGGGTGTAATGAAAGCTTTAAAACTAATCCATGGTCCTGGAGCTCAGACTCTTTGGACGTTGGCACGAAAGCAATAGTTGTTTCCAGTTAAAGCGAAACCGTAGACTGAAAGAAAAATGAATGGATATAAGTTAAATTTTGATTTCCTGGTATCGATATCAAATAAGTTTTTTTCGTTGTAAACTGAATTTTGAAGGCTAAATAAATCCTCTGAGTAAATGGTATCATGACTGAGACTAAAAACTACAATTATACCTACTTAGAGCCAAACCCGAAGCAAAAATTAAAATAAAAGGGCTGAAAAAAATATAGGCATACAGGCAGATAAACAGACAGACACTATATATATATATATATATATATATATATATATATATATATATATATATATATATATTATTGATTTTCTGCACTATTGTAAGAACTGCAACCTTGAAACTTCTGAATATCGTTTCTTATGTCTTTGTCTATAAGTGTATCAAATCTGATTAAAATCAGGCCACTCCTATAACCCGATTTTTTCGATATTTATCGGGGGTACCTCGGCACAAAGCCTAGCTAAGAACACTCGCAGACGCTTATAGTACAACTGTGCAAATTTTCAAGAAAATCGGTTCAGCCGTTTCGGAGTCTATAGGTAACGGATGCACACACTCACACACACACACACACACACACACACACACACACACAAAGTTCCATTTATAAATAAGTTAAGATTAGATAAACAAAATCCAAGAAAGGAGACATATGGCTCTTAACGTATGGCATTTAACTGACTAACTTTTCTTATTACCTTTCCCAAAAATTTCAGATGTCTCATTCCTGTGTTAAGTTTCTTTTGTTATTATAAAATCTTTTTAAAATTTTCTCATTGTTCACAAGTTCAGTCCATGGTATCCCCGGCCTATTTTTATAAAACCACGTTCATCTTGATTCAAGTCTGGTTTTTTTTTTGTTTGTTTTTTTGTTTTTTTATCTCTGAAAAGACTGTTCCGTTTATAAGGGGAACGACATTGCACTACAATTCAGTAACCTTTTTATTTGTTTCTAAAGAAATTTTTGTGTTTCCGCACAGTTTGTTCGGCATTTGGAATTCATCTTTTGCTATCACAATTCGAAAACACGTATTAATATAAATATAGAAAGAAATATATACACTTTTTAAGACTCTACAAGTGTTGTTTACACTATTTATAGATGAACTACTCATCTTTGTTATTATAGCAACGTTTCGACTATAGTGCCCTCTGCCTTTATGAGGTGTATATCGATACAACCGAAACCTTTTTTTTTTTATCTACGGCTGAAAACGGTTCTCGTTCTACTGCCCATGTCAATGATTATCTCGTCTAGTTCTTAATTTTAGTACTGTTCAGTCATTGCTCGCTCTGTTTCCAATGAGTCTAAGTACACACTGCCTAGTCTAGAGATTGAACTCTCAATTACTATATCACAATATTCACAAAATAACACTTTAATCTATTAGGTTATTTTTCCGTAGAACACAACGACCGAAAAAATATGATAATAACAACAAAGACGAGCACAAAAGTCTGAATATAAATTGTGTAAATAACAAATCATAGTGCATTTCAAAAGGAGCAAGTACTATATTTTTTAAAGTAATTTTGATAATGACATTAGATATACCTGTCTATATTTTTAAGATGAGGTATTGCAATTATTTACACTATTTACATTGTTTTGACTGTTGTCCTTATCTTTTGTCATAATGACATTTAATATCTGTCTATATATTTAAGATAAGTTATTGTAATTATTTACACTATTTACATTGTTTGGACTGTCGTCCTTATCTTTTTTGTCATATTCACCTTCAATATCTGTCTATATTTTAAAGATAAGGTATTGTAATTATTTACATTATTTACTTTGTTCTGACTGTTATCCTCATCTTTGTTGCTATATTCACCTTTAATATTCACCTTTATATTTCTGAGATGAAGTAATGTAATTATTTACATTATTTACTTTGTTCTGACTGTTATCCTCATCTTTGTTGCTATATTCACCATGAGGCATTTAATTATTTACATTATTTACATCAATCGGAATGTTGTCCTTATATTTGTTGCTATATTCACGACGTGTCGGTTGCCAGAATTTTGAGTTGAACCCTTTATTTTGTTCAGTGGGGTGGATTCATCTCGTTCCAGGAGTCATTCACCTAAAGAGGGCCGGACCGTACAACAATTAAAACGTCGTTAATATAGCAAAAAAATGAGGACAACAGTTCGGACAATATAAATTATGTAAACATGGATATAACTTATTTCGATCCGTAATGAAACATTATCTGGAAAAATATTGAATAACATTTGTATTTCATTCAATTGGCAAACGATATAGTAATTTTTTCTTATATTTTTAATTTCTAAATATGTTTACACCTACTAGACTTTATTCCATCATTTTAGATTATGTATTTTTAAATTTTTAGTGGGCTTTTATTACTTTAAATTCCTACCGCTAATTCATTGAGTGTTACAAGTATTTTTAAATTTTTAGTGGGCTTTTATTACTTTAAATTCCTACCGCTAATTCATTGAGTGTTACAAGTATTTTTAAATTTTTAGTGGGCTTTTATTACTTTAAATTCCTACCGCTAATTCATTGAGTGTTACAAGTATTTTTAAATTTTTAGTGGGCTTTTATTACTTTAAATTCCTACCGCTAATTCATTGAGTGTTACAAGTATTTTTAAATTTTTAGTGGGCATTTATTACTTTAAATTCCTACCGCTAATTCATTGAGTGTTACAAGTATTTTTAAATTTTTAGTGGGGTTTTATTACTTTAAATTCCTACCGCTAATTCATTGAGTTTTACAAGTATTTTTAAATATTTTTCTCACAAGTGGTTCCTATTTTTGGGTGTCATAGAAATTGCATACTTTGGCCTCACTTACACAAAACAAACTTTAACTTGAATATAGCATTTGGATTATCAAAACAGAAAATATAAAAGAAACGTTAGTTTATTCTGATAATGCAATACGTCACTGTCCTCTAAATCTAAAATTTGAACTTTGATGCCTTGGTAATTCTTAACGTTGCGTCGACTATGTAAAATCGTGTTCTTTAATAAACAAAAAGTAAATTGATTGCTTTGTGATATATTTTGTGCAAGAAAACTGTTTGAATTCCTTGCATTCAATTACGCACAAATACCCTTGGGAAAGGTATTAATCCCTCTCTTCCCTCCAGTTACGGGTTAAACAATAGAACAGATTGGGTTCTATAGCCTTGACTGCCAACCAGTCTACAGCAGAAAGCAATGGCTACTTCTTGTGGGATAATCTTTTGCCCAATCAGTCATGTCTCTTTCGGGACATGATCGTCCAAAGCGTATATCACGTATGGCACTTAACTGCCTAAATATATCGTATGATAGAGTAAAGATATGAACTTAGTAATTCTTGTACAGTTGTGCAACACATAGACATACACACACATAAGAATTTCAATTCTAAAATTGTGCGTTTTTTGTACTATCACTAAGTTAGAAGGTAGCAAAGGAAGACGAGAAGAAAGGACTAAAAATATATTTCAAGAAAACTGAGTGTATGGTCATCAACAAAAAAAAAAGCCCAAAACGCTATCTAAAGGTCGGAGATACTAAAATCAAGCAGATGTATAAATGTAAATACCTAGGAAGTCTTTTGACAGAGGACGGAAAGTGCGACACTTAGATCTGAAGGCCCATTGATTTGGCCAAGGATGCATTTCAAAAGCTAGCAGAGTATTAAGAGAGGAAGATTTTGTTGAAAACAAAGAAATGTGTACTAGACTGTGATATCTGCTCTCCTATATGACTGCGATGAAGAAGAGACTCGAAGCAACATAAATGTGATTCTACAGAAGGATGCTGAAAATACCAGAGACTGAACATATGAGCAATGATGAAGTCAACACAGATGAAGAAGAGACTCGAAGCAACATAAATGTGATTCTACAGAACGATGCTGAGGATACCATGAACCGGACATGTGACCAACGACAGGTTTTTAGCGAGGATGCAAATGAAAAAAAAAACATACTTAATATCAGAAAAAACGCAATACACACAGGACGGAAAGAAGGAAAGAAAGACAGGGGCATGCAACGCGAGATATACTTGATGGGCTTGAGCAAGTGGATGGCTGGGCAAGGTTTGGGAGAGATACCAAGAAGAAACATGTTAAGAACAACAAGAGATAGGGGTAAGTAGAAGTCCATGATCGCCTACGTCCTGAAAGGACACGACACATAAAGAAAACTGAATCCATGTTTAAACTTAGTAAAATTTGACCTCTATATAAGTGGAAAAATGATGTGACGAAAGAACGGATATTTACAGGGAATTATATACATTGGCCAGTCTCTTTGTGTAAGTTGGTGAATGCTACCATAATTCTTGATTTAAGTTCATTTTTGTGTTACAAGATTTGCTGGTCTCTTGCCCAACTGCAACCCATGCGTAATAATCGAGGGCGGATGCAGATGTATAGGATGAAGTGATCGCAGAAATTGTCTAACAGCCATGACTGGATTTTCACTCTTTTGTGTTATGATCCAGACTCCTCTTGGCAAACACAGGATCTTCCAGCAGCCACCCTTTTGACCCAGGGTAGCTCTGTTTCTTCAAGGTACTTGATGTAGGCATCCGCATTCAAATTGGGGCCCTCACCTACAAATTCGGGATTTCTTTTCTTGTCAAAACTATCACAGTAAGTTTTCCGTACATTCGTAATCACCATTAGACTCATCCAACTCTTTCCTAATCCTTTGCACTGCCCTAAGATTAATAATCAAGCCCTCTGAAATGTCCGTATTTAAGTTTCCAAAACGAATACCAAGCAATGCAGTAAGCCATTTCGAAATTTCTGGCGGAGTAAATTGCTTTTTTCTCACAGACAATGTACAACTGACCCTACTGTACTGTGCCGTTTAGAAAATTAAAAACAATCAACGTGCATACGCAAAATTAAAAATATAAATTGGCGATAACTTATCCATTGCACCATGTATTATATTAGTAAATTATTTATAATAAATTAATTATCTAAACTTATTTATAAATGGAACTTTGTCTGCGTGTGTGTGTACGTGGTATGTGTGTGTGTGTGTATGTGTGTGTGTGTGTGTGTGTGTGTGTCCTTTACCTATAGACGCCGAAACGGCTGAACCGATTTTCTTGAAAATGTACACAGTTGTACTATAAGCGTCTGCGAGTGTTCTTAGTTAGGTTTTGTGTCGAGGTACCCCTGATAAATATCGAAAATCGATAATCGAAAAAATCGGGTTATAGAAGGAATGGTTCGATTTTAATCAAATTTGATACACTCATTGACAAAAACATAAGAAACGATATTCAGAAGTTTCAAAGTTGCAGTTCTTACAATAGGGCAAAAAATCGATAATATATATATATATATCGGGTTTGGCTCTAAGTAAGTATAATTGTAGTTCTTAGTCTCAGCCATGATACCATTTACTCAGAGTCTTCAAAATTCAGTTTACGACAAAAGAAACTTATTTGATATCGATACCAGGAAATCAAAATTTTACTTACATCCATTCATTTTTCTTTCAGTCTACGGTTTCTCTTTAACTCGTAACAACCATTGCTTTTTAGTCTTTCGTGCCAACGTCCAAAGAGTCTGAGCTCCAGGACCATGGATTAGTTTTAAAGCTTTCATTGCACCCGAACAACGCCGGGCTATACTGCTAGTAAATAAATAAATTCATACGTACGTATAAAACATTGAAACAGAAGATTCAGTAAAACTACTATAATAATGGTTGTAAAAAAATATTAATTATTTACGAAGTGTAGCTTATGACACAGGGACCCCAGGATGGAACACACAACGTCAATAAATCACACAATACGGAAGCACATATGTGAGAAACTTTGATAACCTCTACAAATGTTTTAGCAGTAACTAATAAGTGTCTACCTCTCTTCTCAGTGATAGTGTTTATTTTATTCGGAAACACTGAGGTAAAAACCAGTTTTATTGCATTCAGAGACTATTGTTTTTAAAACCTCTGGCAAAATTATGAAATCACTTTCACTTACATGATGTTTATCTAGGTATTACTACGCTGAAAATGATGGAAACGAAAAGGAAATTAATATTTAGCATCTAGAAGAGACAACTAAAATTCCTGGGACATGCAATGAGGAAGGAAGACTTGGAGAACCTGATACTAACAGGCTAGATAAAGGGAAAAAGAGACAGAAGAAAGCAGCGGATAACATATTTAAAAGGCCTGAGCAGGTGGATGACAGAACGGGGGCTGAGAGACGTTACAGGAGAAAGCATGCTAAAAGCCACTAGGGATAGGGAGACGTGGAAGGCCATGATCGCCTACGTCCTGAAGAGACAAGGTACATAAAAGAAGAATAAATAAACAGATAAACAACAAAGAAAAAATTTAAATTAATACAAAAAATCTGCTTCCGTCAAGTTAAACTAAAAATAAATTAAAGAATCTTTACAGTTCAAGTAAAATCAAAATTCTATAATCATTTTGATCTTGAAAAACATTATTGTATTTCTAAAGCAAATGACGTTACGGTGTTAAATATGTAAACTACACTGCAATTAAAAAAATGCTTGCAGACCATACTTAACAGCTATGACTGACTAAATGAACGAAAACAGGGTGTTAACAAGAGAAAGAAACAAGAACAAAAAAAATAAAACTCTATCAATATGAAAATCCAACATGATATACAGAAAATGATAGTTTTTATTATCAAGTTTAAGTACGTAAAACTTGGTACATATATAAATTAAATGTCCAGATACAGTTACAGGTAGCGGTGTGGAAATTTGAATCAGAGAAAAATGTTCAAATTCCGAGTTAGTATGATGAGTTTTCGCTATAATGCTCTAAGTAAAGTCATGAATCTGTTTCTTCCATACACACCCGCCCTATGCATGGTTTTAAAGGCAGGAGATACTGAATTATCTAGCGCCTAAGGTAACCAACCTGAGAAGGAAAACTGAATTCCAAACCGTAGGGAACACTACAAGAAGCAGCTTCATAATTTTTCCGAAGAATGTATGGCAGTTCACAAAAGAAGATCGTGGAAAGTTAATATCGCTATGACATGAAGAGACATGGCATTTTAAAAAATTAAAAAAGGCTACTTTATAAACATCAAGGTTACCTATGTTCTCAAGTTTTAAATTGCAACCCTTCTACGAGAACCAAGAACCTGAAATCCGAACCAAAAGAGAAGCGATCCTGGGCATGACGATAAACTGCATCCAGCAGCAAAGCCTTTGATAGGGAGGTTGTGAGGAGCATTGAACCACTTCTTAATTGCTGTTGTTCCCAGGTCCACCCTAAACCGGAGTGGTAGCACCTGTTAGGGTCCGATCTATGGGCAAATAGTTAACCCCCCTCCAAAAAAAAAAACTGGGACCAAAACACTATAAAAGTATAAAAATACACTTTTATAGAAATATATACATAACAATAGACTTTTAAAGAATAAATATACATTTCTGAAGGAAAAATATTGCCAACAAAATATTTTTGAAGAAAAAATTATTACCATGACACATTTTTGAAGGGAAAAATTATTCTCATCCAAACATTTTTTTAATACAAACTAGAAGACATCTTCAGTTTTCTAAAATAAAAAAAGAATAAAAAGAAAAACAAAATTCATTACAATCTGACTAAATCAACCTTCTCACTATAACCGTACATTAAAAATACCTTGAAATTTCACCTTTTTGGCATTAACCACACAGAGGTTGATATGACGTTAAACAAAACTCAAAACTCAAACCCAAAAGAGAAGGTTATAAAATGAAAATATATAAGACAGCAAAAGTCACCGAAGCAGAAAACTTAAAATAATGCTTTGAAAATAAATCTGCCTCAAAAAATAACTCAAAATATGTTGGGAAATAGTAGTCAGTATTTGTAAGACAACTCCAAGATATCGGCTGAATGAAACAGAATATATATATATATATATATATATATATATATATATATTAAAAAAGGATTAATTCAAAGATGTTGAATGGCCATTTCGATATGAAGATCCCCACGGGGGACGACACATCACCTCAGCAACAGAAAAATCCTTTCAGAAACTGGAGAATTTATTTGATTTTATTCTATCTTTTTCTTTTTCTTTTTCGTTTTCTTTTTCTTTTTCTTTCCCTTTATTTTTATTTTTATATTATTTTATCTTATTTTATTTTAATTTTTAATTTCTTTGCAATCTATTTAAAAAGGAAAAGTAGACTAATTTTTCTCCAGTTTCTGAAAGGATTTTTCTGTTGCTGAGGTGGGGATCTTCATATCGAAATGGCCATTCAACATCTTTGAATTAATCCTTTTTTAATATATATTTGCTCTGTAATATTTTATTACATGGAGCTCTCTTCCTGTATCATTTTTTAATATTAAAATAAATTTTTAATATTAATTAGGATCGGGTTTTTTGGAATTTACCTTCCTGCTTTTTTCCCTTGGATTGAAGTATCTGAATTAATATATATATATATATACGAAAAACTACTAAAAAGTTGTAAGTTTAAAAATGTATTTTTTGACAGTATTTATTTATTTCTATTATTATATTTGATATTTCAGACCGTCCTCGGCCTTTCATCAGAAACAATATATATATATATATATATATATATATATATATATATATATATATATATGAAAAGTGTATGTATATAATTATAAATATCAATATATATATATGCAATTTGTTATATATATTATATGATTTATATATTATATATACGTGATACTTATTTGAAAGCGTTCAATATCAGTGATAGAGATGACATATTCATATAGATAGATGTGAGTTTGTAACCCTGGGTTTCACGCTCTTGCGATCGTCAGACAAACTGATTCATTTTTTTTTAAATTGGTTATATGTAGGGTTGCGTATATTCGTGTATTTTTGTGGAAGTGGGGAAAAATCTGTCGTTATGACAGACGCAGATATATATATATATATATATATACATGTGTACGCCAATTGACGCGCGCAAGGACACTTGCATAAACATATATATGCGAAACGTGCGGGGCTCGGCATATATATGTATATGTGTGCCGTTGCACACATACATACGCATTAGGTTGGTGTATTCGAATAGTGTAGCGATGTCAACGCGCGGACAGTCGTCGATTTCTCGTACGTACATATGTACTTATGATGGGTTCTGTGTGAAACTATGATAGGTAAGAATTGCTATTATTTTATATAAGGCTGTATTGTTATTTTTTATTTTAAAGTCGGTTATTAGCTTGTTCTTTTATTTTTCTGGTTGCATATATTTCAATCGCAGAAATTCTAATTTGTAATGCTTGTTAGTATTTATGTGTAGTGGTATTAATTTTACTATCGCAGAGATGTGTAATTTACGTTAATGATGATTGCGGACTAATAATGTGATAGTAATATTTGATGATAATAACAGTTGTGGTAGCAAATAGTTATTGTAAAGCGGTAGTAATGATTAGTAATGGTGGTGTGATGATAATGACAATAAATGCAATTATTATGGTGTTAGATTGAACTACAGAATAGTTGATAGGATTATGATATCAGCGGTTCCTTTTTTTATCCGTTTGGTATAAATTGTGATAATAGGTATTTACTTTCATGTCAACATTTGGAAATTAGTTCTGATCTTGTGTTTAGTAAGTTCTTTTGTGGGGTATGAGATATAATTACTACTTTTTCATGTAGGCAAAGTAGGCATTTTTTGTAATGTTGTTGTAGGCAGGTGCTTTTTTCAGTATTTTCCAGCTTATTATTGGTGAAATATTTCTGTCTTTTAGATGCCATACGTATGTGGATAGTGTAGTGCTGTTCAACTATTTTCTGTTGAAGAATGCAAGATTCTGGTTGTTTTTTCTTTTCTTAAATGGTCCCTCAGTGGCACCGATGCAGTACATAGTGTTGTTGTTTGCAATTAACTTGGCTATATATACTATGTTTGTTTGCTGACAATTTCTCTGGAGTGGATATGTAGTCCCATTTCTGCAGTTGCATTGAGCTTCTTCGGTTGCATTATTGTAGGTTGTTAATGTTTTGTTGTGGCTTTTGTGTAATATTTTCTCTGCAGCTGTAACTAATATTAAATGAGTTTATACAACTGGCACAACAACATATAAACATTATGGACGAAGATATTAAAATAATCATGCATTACCGCAAATCTCTACTATTCCACAATAATGAACTGTGTAAAAAAAAAACACGAATTATTCGATGTAACAGTAGGTAGCTACGATGGATCAGTTACATGCGAATTAGTAAGCATACTCATTTTTTTTTTCACACCTAGCCAGAATACTGGAGAAAAAGGACACGGGACTATACAGAGATGACGGACTTATCCTGATAAGAGAACCCAATGGTCCCAAATTAGATAGATTCAGGAAAAAAATAGTAAACGCTCTAATATCCATTGGATTCAAAATAGAAATAAAAGCAGGTATAAAAACAGAAAAGTTCCTAGATGTCACCCTCAACTTGGACAACAATACATACGAACCATACAGAAAAGATAATGATGATCCAACTTACGTACACACATCCTCCATCCACCCACCTTCAATCATCAAACAAATACCCATATCAATCAGCCGCAGACCATCTGAAAATTCATCTAACATACACATTTTCAATAACAAAAGCACACCATACGACGAAACACTAAAAGAATGTGGATGCAAACAACAACTACAATATACAACTCCGCAACGAAAAAGCAAAAGCAGAAAAGGAAATATTATCTAGTTTAATCAACCATACAACAAAAAAGAACTGCTGATACCATAATCCTATCAACTATTCTCGAGTTCAATCTACCACCATAATAATTGCATTTATTGTTATTACCATCACACAACCATTACTAATCACTACCACCGCTTCATAAATAACTATTTGCTACCACAACTGTTATTATCATCATATATTACTATCACAATATTACTCCACAATTCACAATCATCATTAACGTACATTACTCATCTCTGCCGTAGTAAAATTAAGACCACCACACATAAACATTAACAAGCATTACAAATTAGAATTTCTACCATTTAAATATACGCAACCACAAAAAAAACCAAAAAACTAATAACCGACTTTAAAATAAAAAATAACAATACAGCCTTGTATAAAATAATAGCAATTCTTACCTATCATAGTTTCACACAGAACCCATCATAAGTACATATGTACGTACGGGAAATCGACAACTGTCCGCGCGTTGAGATCGCTACACTATTCGAATATACCAACCTAATGCGTATGTATGTGCGCAACGACACACATATACATATATATGCCGAGTCCCGCACGTTTTGCATGTCTGCGTCTCTCATGACGACAGATTTTCCCCCACTTCCACAAAAATACACGAATATACGCAACCCTACATATAACCAATTTTTCAAAATATTAATCAGTTTGTCTGACAATCGCAACAGCGTGAAACCCAGGGTTACAAACTCACATCTATATATATATATATATATATATATATATATATATATATATATATATATATAGTTGTAAGTTTAAACTATATATATATATAGTTGTAAGTTTAAAAATTTATTTTTTGACAGTATTTATTTATTTCTATTATATATATATATATATATATATATATGATATTTCAGACCGGCCTCTGCCGTTCATTATAAACAAATTGTTTCTGATCAAAGGCCGAGACCTGTATGAAATATCAAATATATATATATAATAATAGAAATAAATAAATACTGTCAAAAAAATACATTTTTAAACTTACAATTTTTCAGTAGTTTTTCCTATACATATTAAGACAGTATACTCGGAATAAGAAATTGGAGAGTTTGCATTTCTGTAGACTTTGTTGCAATCAATTATTACTTTTGATTAAATCGCAGAAGAGACTAATTCTGTAGCCTGGGTTAGTAACCAGTCTACATAAAAAAAGAAATAATAACCTACTGTGGGGAACGATTCCACCCAGTCAGTCATTAATCGAAATACTTAATACTTGCATAAATGACTGAATAAAAATGAGAACGAAACACATAAACAGAAGAAAACAAATTTAATATGAACTACAGATATGCTTTTGTATAATATGAATAATTGCATTGCACTGATATTGAATAAAGCGACACGTTGCAGAATGTTTAGGAGGTGACTTTTTGTTGTTATCGGCCTGAGAAGACGACCCCAGCGTGAGGAACCTATGTGGAAAACGATTAAAAACCGTACTAAGCGTTGACCCAAGCCTTTTCAGATAAATTCGGTAACCAGAACTATTTGAGAGACATCGACAGTTGTGATAGTACAAGTTATCATAACCGAGAGTTTGAGTGTTCTGGCCTTGTTCAGACTGATCGCGACAGGTAATTCACTTTCTCTTAGAAACATTAGTTACTGTATAAATCACAGGTAAGCTCCCTGGGTTTTGAAAAAACATAAATATTCCTAAGCAGTTTCTAACAAGCTGTCAGGCATATGAGCTGTCAGGCATATGAGCTGCCAGCCATTATATATTATATCATGTGAATGAATCTCGAATCTGTGTTGGTCAAGGTGATGACACTGGCATTTTTACTTGGTGTTCTTCCAATAAAAAGACTGAGAAATGACTGTCTGAAGAAAAAAACAAACTTTTCTCTATTTATTTATGATATTGAGCAACAATACTGGATAAAACACTAGACGGCACGACAATAAGTATCTAAGCAGTCTTTGCTCGAGAATAAATTGAATTTTGAGTGTTTCATTTGACTGATAGAAAACTGAGTTGATTCCAAGTACAGTCAAAGATTTTCTTCAGGAAAGACACGTGTACATCAAATAAACTTGATCTCAATCGAAGATAAATTTTATTCTTAAAATCTTTTTTCTTAAAGCTATTATATAAACGAAAGCATCATTTTTTTAATTCCACAGCAAAGCTCCATCTAACCACAATTCATGAAAGATGGAGTCAGCTTGATGGTGAATATTATATTTCATTATGTACTGAGTGAAAGTATTCTGACCTTTATTAAAAAATAATGTCAGTCACGAAGATAGATACATACAAAGAGGATCCGTCAAACACAATTCAAGAAAGCGTATCTTAGATGAGGCATTGTTGGATACCGACGAACTCACTACTCAGTTGTAATTGTTCTGACGAAACATGCTTGTTAACCATTACACAATGTCGAGGTGCCTCTTGTTTTTCTAAGTGTAGCTTAGATGTAGTATACGATGAAAATATGGGGCATCTAGTGAGGATCAAACTCACTAGTTAGTCGTGTTTTATCTAGTTAGACAAGTTTGCAAGCCATTGAACCACATCGAAGAGCCCAATTCCAGAAAAATATAAACAGTGTGAGACAATATCAGTCAGTTAAGTGCCATACGTAATACACGCTTTGGGCGATCATGTCTCAGACATGACTGACTGGGCAGAAGATTATCCCGCAGTAGGTTGCCATTACCTTCTGCAGTAGACTGGTTGCTGGCCAAGGCTATAGAATCCAATCTGTCCTGTTATTTAACCCATAACTGGAGGGAAGAGACATTTCCCAAGAGTATTTGCGCGTAAGTGAATGCAAGGACATCAACTGAAAATTCGACGCTGATTTCTCGTTCCAAGCTGATATCCACTGCACCACAACGCACATCCTCGAGACAATATAATATTGATTTTATTAATTTTTCAAGTAACTCTTTCTGATTTTGTATATTTTTGTTCAGGTCTCGGATTAGGAGGTTTGAAATTTTTTTTTATAATCATTTTACCCAAAGCAATCCAGAACTATCATTCGTGCGCAGGGGCTACAGTGAGAGAGAAAAAATATCAGGTACAGGTGATATAAAAGATAAGATAAGAGATGGAGGGAATCAAGTAGATACAAGAGGGAAATTAACGCTGCATTTAAAATTTTGGAGAAAATAGATATCAGAGAATCAGATAAATGGATAGAAGTTCCACAAACCGAAATTGTAACAAAAGAAACTTAAAGTCGTGGGGCATAAATATCCAAGTCATGCATGTGGACATTAGAGTCTTTCCTAAAGAGAGGAAAGTATCCAGGAATCGAGAAATCAGAGAAGAGAATAGTAGGGTTGAGGCTGATTTTGCAGAGAACTAGGATGTCAGGAGTTTTCGTAGACGAATGATTCCACGCTGCAAAAATTGTTACGGATACCACGAATGTTAGAGAACGAGATGATGAGGGGGTTAGGTGCTTTTTTGTTTGTTTGGCTTAGTTTTATATTTTTGATTGTGTGTTATCGTGATTTAGAGTTATTTTGGTAAGGAGAGGCTTAGGTATTCGGTCGTCAAATGCAACATGGGTAGGAAGGGAACTGGCGTTGAATGCGGCATAATAGAGCCTCAGAGTTGCATTTGCAGGGACATCCATCCATGCGCGACATGGAACGACAAAAACCCCGATATTATTCAACTGTTGATCAGAACAGCCTCTCAAGACGCTACGCAAGAGTTATATTAAAAAATATATAAATAAAAAATAAACACAAAAGTCTGTAACATATGAATTAGCATTAATTAGTGAAGATATTTCGATGAAGTGATTATGATAATCTCCCTACCTAGAGGCAGATTTTAACTGACATAAACACCCAGACCATGCATGTGAATATTGGAGCCCTTCGTAAAGAGAGGAAGGTATCCAGGAATCAAGAAGTCAGAGGAGAGAATTGTAGGGTTAAGGTTGGTTTCTCAGAGAACTAAGATGTCAGGGGACCTTTCGTTGATAAAGGATTCTACACTACAAAGGCTGGTACTGATACTACGAACGTCAGAGAAAGAACTGTTGATGGATTTAGTTGTTTTTATCTGGTCTAGTTTTATATTTTTGATTGTGTGTTGCCATGTTTTAGAGTTATTTTAGTAAGGAGAGGCCTAGAGTAGTAGCAGCAATAGCAGTCGGTCTTCAAATGCAGTATGTGTGGGAAAGGAACTAGCGCAGACTACAGCATAATGGAGCCTCAGGGTTGCTCAGGGAAGCACTTGCAGGGACACCTATCCATGCGCGACATGACACTACAAGAGCCCCGATATTATTCAACTATTGATCAGACCAGCCTCTCAATACGCTATGCTAGAGTTCGGGCTTCTAAGTACCATTTGGAAGCAGCAACCATATAACTGACTGCCAGTTTTGGTTGGTACTCTCATTATAAAGAGATGTTGTTACCATCCACACACATAAAAAAACATGTGACAGCACCACAATTATGACCTGAGGAGAGAAAAGAAACCGGGAACCCGTTCCTAAACAGGAAACAAAGGGTGAGCTTCTATTCCTGTTCAAAGTAAGGGGAAGGAGTAACGACCGGCTGGTAGGAGAGCTTGCTTACTCCTATTAAAAGAAATAAAAAATAAAAAATAAAGCCTTTTTTCATCACTAAGTTTTAACTTAGTATGAGTTATAAAAATTTAGTATAATTCATTAGTGATTCAATGCTGTATGAATAAAACAGATAAAGTAATACCTTTGAAAAATAAAGAATAATTAAATAAATAATAAACATTCAAAGCTTAGTCACCCAAAACATGAAAATGTCTATATATATAGATGTATCTGTCTGTGTGTGCGTTCGTGCGAACACACGAAACCTAACAAAACCAACACCTGCCGAAACCCTTGGTCCGATTCCAACAAAAAACTTGGGTCACTTGTGATTATGACATGAACCTTTGATGCATGCAAAAACTTTTCGAATCGATTATCAGAGTACGGCAAAAATCAATTTTCAATCTATGCTCATCGAAGACGCCTTATGCGAATTCAACCAAAATCGGGTAACTTGTAGATCATGCTCCGAACCATTGATATACGCAAACATTTTTCGAATCAATGTACAGGATTCGTCAAAAATTAACTACAAACATAATTTTGAGTCGTCTTTTGCGCACTTTTATGCATTTTTCCAGGACGCATCGTTCAAAATAAACCAAAATCGTGTCGCTGGTAGATCAAGGTCTGATGCCTTGATATGTGAACAAAAATTTCATCTGACACACAGATTAAAAACTTAATGAAAAATGATGCTTTTCGCGATCATTTATTTCTTTGAAATGCTTAGTTGTATGCCAACAAAAATCGGATCTTTTTCGTAATTTCTACCTTCTGTCGGCACCTTTTAGAATACATGAAATTGTTATGGCATATGATGTTTCAAGGACAATTCATCCACTTCTTCTGCGTCACAACGTCATCGCATCACAGAAAAGGTTCCCGTAACGCCCGCCCTCGTTCTTCCAATTGTACATACATTATTCCCATTTATTGGCAGAATTAACCAAGCATAAATCCTGTTCTACAAATGCAACAAAAAACAAGACATTACTTTTATTACTTACGCACCATGGCAACCTTATACTAGTTTTACGACATATCACGTTGAATACACCGGTTCTCGTTCGATCACCGAAATTAAGCAATGTGAGCCTGGTCAGTACTTAGATGGGTGACCGCTTGGAAATAACAGGCGCAGTAAGCATTTACTAACGGATGTGCGTGTGGTGCAGTAGATGTCGATATGGAAGGAGAAATCGGTGAGCTGAGTTCGAATTCCAGTTAAGTACCCTGCATTCACTTAAGCACTGGTACCCTTGGAAAATGTATTAATCCGTCTATTCCCTCCAGTTATGGGTTAAATAACAAGATGGGGCCTGGAGGCAAACCATCCAGTGTTGGTGTCATAATAAAAACACACCCTTGTAAGCCCTGGTGAAGCATCAAGTATTTAGATATTTGACAAGATTATGCATTTTGCTATAAACTGCGCCAGGGTTTCAAATGCTCAGGGAATACTGGAGAAGTATAGTGAGTTCTATCTCAGCCGAGGCCGCAGGACGCCAGGCATACTAGAGCTTTTTGAATTTCAATATAACCACTACAAAAACGAGCAACGCCGGGCCATATAGCTAGTATAAAAATACAGTATTTCTCTATATTTCTGAGAAGAGGTAGTATTTACACTATTAACATTATTCGAACTATTGCCCTCATCTCGGTTGCAATTTGCATGAGCTTTCGGCCTTCTTCATGTGCAAGAAATTTCGAACCGAGCCTGTTATGAATTATCTCCCTCAGATCTGATTCTGGCTTACTTGTTCACCACTGCTGTAGCCTGGTATTGAACTCATAACTCTTTGGGTCAAATCACTAGAACTAACCAACGTCTATATCCACTAGACCATATTATTATTATGTTTATAATTCAGCTGTTCTTTTCCTTAAGAACAGCTGAATTATTAACATAATTTTCAGTAACCATTTTTAACCAGAATTCATATTGAAATTTTTTTTATATTAATGGTTTTCTCTAGTATTTTTTGGTGTTAATTGTCTTCTTTGGTATTTTTTACCAGAGTTCATATAGCAATTTTTGATGTTAATGTTTTTCGTTTGTATTTTTTACCAGTGCTCATATTGCAATTTTGACACTAATGATTTTCTGTGGCATTCTGTATTACTGATTCCCAAATTGTATTCATCTCTATGCTTGGTTGGCTTAGGAAATTTTTGTAGCCTAGCATATGCGCTGATTCCTTAAGTTTACATAGTTTCCAGTGGCGTTCTCTATCTATTATTTCAACCCCATAGGGGGCGGTGATTCTCTTTCTCCCTCCATATGTGGTCAGCTACGCCTGATTTTTCTATCTCCCGTTGTGTTAACTCGTGACTACCAAAAGAGGCTTCGCACAAGGAATGAGAATCATATACCCCAGGTAGTGTAATATAGGGTTTGGTCCGAAATTCCTCGCACCTGAAGAAGGCCGGAGCGTACAACGGTCAAAACATCGTACCAATAGCAATCAAGACGAGAATAATAGGCCAAATAATGTAAATAGTATATAAAATGAACAATAAGGAGTTGATAGACGGTAAAAAAAAAAAAAATTCTTTCCATTTTCCTTAATTGTTCGTTTTTTTTTGTTTTTGTTTTTGTTTTTGTTTTGCATACTCTCTCCACGATATGCTCAGCATTCTTCTGTGAAACCCCATTCCTGTTGTCTCCAGTTTTCTTCTAACCTGTGAATTAATTGACAAGCATTTACTTCTATGCAGTACAACTGATATTACATTGCAGTTTAAAGCACTTTTCTTTGTTTCTAATGAAATTCATCTGTTTCTTAATATTTTAAGCATTTTAGATTTCCGTGTTACACTCCAGACAGTTTTGAATGTGAAAAAAGTAAATAGCCTCATCAAGATTGTTCAAGTGTTCATTAAGTTTGAAATTCCATGAGTGTCTCATATTCTTGTTTTGTGGAAGAAAATATTAAATTTAATCAATCACCACAGCTCCTCGCTACAAGCAGATTTATCTAGTATTTCTATTCTTCTTCTTAGTATTATTATTAAAATTATCGTTATTATTATTATTATGTCATTTTTCATCATATTTCGATTTCTGCTTTGGTCTCACTACCAACCAAGTCTGCGGGGAGACCTAAGGCAGGTAGTGGCGTGTTGTTATGGCTCCAATTCATGTTTTTCTATCTTCCCTATCATCCCTAGCATTACATAGATAAAGTTTTCCTTAGTGTGTGGGCTGTACGTAATAAGACAATTTTTTGTATGTCTCTTAAGCTGGGGTTTCCAGGGATTCTTTCAATGTGTTGTTTTGTTCCATTTTTTATCATTCCAAGTGAACCTACTATCACTGGCACAACTCTTGTTTTCAATTTCCACATTTTTTCTATTTCAATTTCCAGGTCTTTATATTTTGACAGTTATTATTATTATTATGTCATTTTTCATCATATTTCGATTTCTGCTTTGGTCTCACTACCAACCAAGTCTGCGGGGAGACCTAAGGCAGGTAGTGGCGTGTTGTTATGACTCCATTTCATGTTTTTCTATCCTCCCTATCATCCCCAGCATTACATAGATAACGTTTTCCTTAGTGTGTGGGCTGTACTTAATAATACAATTTTTTGTATATCTCTTAAGCTGGGGTTTCCAGGGATTCTTTCAATGTGTTGTTTTGTTCCATTTTTTATCATTCCAAGTGCACCTACTATCACTGGCACAACTCTTGTTTTCAATTTCCACATTTTTTCTATTTCAATTTCCAGGTCTTTATATTTTGACAGTTTTTCAAATTCCTTGATTGCTATGTTACAATCCGCTGGACAAGCCATATCAATTAATAGACAAGTTTTCTCCTTCTGGTTTTTAACAATAATGTCTGGCCTGTTTGCTTCAATTTTTCTGTCTGTGTAGATGGTGTAATCCCATAGAATGGTTACATCTTCTATTTCTGTAACCGGTGCTGGATGATGTTCATACCAGTGTTTGTTTACAGCTTTTCCATAATGTTTGCACATTGACCAATGTAGATATTGCCCAACTCTATCGTGGCGATTTTTATATTCGTTTGGGGCAAGCACAGAACAGCCTGAGATTAGGTGGTCTATTGTTTCTTGGTGTTTATCACAAAACCTGCATTTTGGATCCATATTATTATGCATAATATTTGCCTGAAAGTTTCTCGTGAAAAGACTTTGGTCTTGTGCTGCAAGTATAAATCCTTCAGTTTCAGACTTTAATCCAGATGCACGTAACCATCGATGAGTATTAACTTTGTCAACATTGTATTTATTGGCACGTACTGGATATTGGCCATGCAGAGGTTTGTCTTGCCAGCGCTGTTTCATCTTTTCAAGAGCTTTATCTTTGGCTTTCATTTTCATATTTTTTGCCGCAATAGTTGGTTCTTGGCTACTGTTTTGCTTTTCTACAGAATCTACTAACTGTAATTCTTGTTTGTATTTACTGCCTTCTTTTATTATTGAATATTTTTTCTTTCTTTCTTCATGTTGCCTTACTAATTGTATCATCCAATCCTTTGTTGTTTCTATGTATGTTAGTAAGCCAATAGTTGTTGTCTTGTATGACAATTCCAGCTGAATAAGACCCCTTCCACCTTCTTTACGGGGTATGTATAGACGGTCTACATCAGCCTTTGGGTGATGCATCCTATGCTTAGAAAGAAGCTTTCTTGTTTTAGCATCCATTCGCCTGATGTCGTTTAGAGTCCAGTTTAAGATGTTGAAGCTATATTGGACAACTGGGATTGCAAGGCTATTAATGGCCATAACTCTATTCTGTGAATTTAATTCAGTTTTTAATATCATTCGCAGCCTTCTATAGTACTCTTTACGCACTATTTCTTTCATTTTTTTATGGTGAATGTTTTCGCTCTCATTTACACCTAGGTATTTATAAGCTTCTTCTGGTTTCAATTCTTTTATTGTTACAGCAGGGTCTAGGCTAATTGAGGATGTTTCTTGTATTGATCCACGTAAAACTGTAGCTTTAGCACATTTATTCAAATTAAATTTCATTCCAATGTCTTCGCTGAAGCATTTTACAGTTTGCAGAAGACCTTCCAGCTCATTATCATTCTTAGCATATAACTTTAAGTCATCCATGTAAAATAGATGGCTTATTTTCTTTTGGCCTATTTTATAACCATATTCTGTCTTATTAAGTTGACTGGTTAGTGCTATTAATGATATGCAGAATAGTAAGGGAGATAAAGAATCACCTTGAAATATACCTCTTTTGATGTTTATTTCATCAGACTTATAGGTTCCATTTATATGATTGAGATAAAGGGTTGTTATTATTATTATTATTATTATTATTATTATTATTATTATTATTAATAGTAGTAATATTATCATTATTATTATTAATATTATCATTATTATTATTAATATTATCATCATTATTATTATTATTAATATTATCATTATTATTATTAATATTATTATCATTATTATTATTAATATTATTGTCATTATTATTATTAATATTATTATCATTATTATTATTATTAATATTATCATTATTATTATTATTATCATTATTATTATTAATATTATTATTAATATTATCATTATTATTATAATTAATATCATCATTATTATTATCATTATCATCATTATTATTATTATTAATATTAACATTATTATTATTATTATTATTAATATTATCATTATTATTATTATTAATATTATTATTATTATTAATATTATCATTATTATTATTATTAATATTAACATTATTATTATTATTATTATTATTATTAATATTATCATTATTATTATTATTATATTTGTGTTGCATATTGATATATTCAATAGAAATTATGTCACACTCCACCCACTTCTATTGAACAGTTGTAGAGGCTCATCCCTTGTTCCCTGTTTACGATGTGGTTTCCGGCTTTATCTTTTCCAATCTTCTCACTTTGTTCTTTTTTCTTTTTCAATTGGAGTAGATAGACTAAACTATCGCCCGGTTCACACTCCACTTTCGTCTATTGAACAGGTGTAGAGGCTCATCCCATGTTCTCTGTTTAGGATATGGTTTCCGGCTTTATCTTTTCCAATCTTTTCACTATTACGTAGCCCCCTGCACATTAGTGGCGTTACCGCCTTACTCGGAGTGATACGATTAAAAAATTAAAAATTAAAAAAAAATAATGATAAAAAAAATCCTAAAAATCAAGAACATTTCAGAAATTCCTCACAGAGTAAATGATTGTACTTTTAGGCAGACTTAGAATTTTGGACTAAATTCTATTTTTGAAGCGCTTGTTCAATTTGGTAGGTGTTATTTTAAGGGAACTTATTGCTGCAGGAATTAGTTTTATACTCAAACTGGCAATTTTCTTTTTTTTTATATCAAGTAACGAATGAAAGAGAAAAGTCAGTAATTTGGCCCTTACTAGTCTCTTATCTATAATAAGGTTCCGGCTTCATACTACAGTGACATGATCTGTCTGGACCGAGAAACCCCATAATATCTTGTGACTTTCACATTCTGCCACTGCCATTGGCTGATATTCATTCCATTTCTCTTGAAGCCATATTTACAGCATATTGTCCAATGCGTTCTCTTATCAATCAAATCACTTATGTTCCTTCTATGTCAACTCAGGATACTCACCGAGTTTGTGTTTAATTGTTTTACCAGCTTACTCAAACCTTCTGCATTAGCTTTCGTCTCGTAATCTGTCTATGTTGACCGTGATTGTCTGACCTAATCCTTTGTTACAAATATGAGTCTGTTTCGACGTAAAATCAACTTTTAACCAAAATAAGCTCTCACGTTCAGCAATTGTCTGTCTGCAGGAAAAAAACGAAACTGACCCTTACCTTATTCTTTTTCTTGTTAATCATTTCACCCCAAGCAAAGCAAACAACGCCCCTAAGATGCGGGAGAAAGAATATGAGGGGAAAAAAAAAACAATATTTAGATGTGAGAATAATAAAAACACAAGAATTGAGAAAACAGATGTCGACTGACATTGCATTTAGATTTTTGAAAATTACAGTTTACTAGGAAGCTGAAAACCGGAAGAGTTCTATAAATAAAAATTCAGAAAAAAACTTTTGGAAAAGAACTTACATCTGGCTATTTCAGCTCTAAGTTGATGAAACCTTGCCGCCCATCAAGTGTCGCGCTAAAATTCATATAGTCTCGGTACCATAGAAGAAAGTTTAGACAAAAACACATCTTAGTCATATCTATCTATCTGTCTATCTATCTATCTATCTATCTATCTATCTATCTATCTATCTATCTATCTATCTCAGCCTGTTCATATCTATCTATCTATCTATCTATCTATCTATCTATCTATCTATCTATCTATCTCAGCCTGTTCATATCTATCTATCTATCTATCTATCTATCTATCTATCTATCTATCTATCTATCTATCTATCTATCTATCTCAGCCTGTTCATATCTATCTATCTATCTATCTATCTATCTATCTACAGCCTGTTCATATCTATCTATCTATCTATCTATCTATCTATCTATCTATCTATCTATCATATCTATCTATCTATCTATTTCTATCTATCTATCTATCTATCTATCTATCTATCTATCTCACCTGTTCATATCTATCTATCTATCTATCTATCTATCTATCTATCTCAGCCTGTTCATATCTATCTATCTATCTATCTATCTATCTATCTATCTATCTATCTCAGCCTGTTCATATCTATCTATCTATCTATCTATCTATCTATCTATCTCACCTGTTCTATCTATCTATCTATCTATCTATCTATCTATCTATCTATCTATCTATCTATCTATCTATCTATTCTATCTATCTATCTATCTATCTATCTATCTATCTATCTATCTATCTCTGTGTCTGTCTGTCTGTTTTATTATCTTCTAATCTATCGTTCTTTACTTCTATACACCTAATTATAACCCGGATCTTTTGTTTTTTTTTGTATTAATTGCGTGCCGTCTTTTCTGATTATCAGAATTTAATGAAAACAGACTTTATAAGTCTATCAAATCTAAAAGTTACTAATGCCTAATGGCATTCAGTTCAATATAAAATCAAAGTGTTTAAATAAAGAAGAATGCCTTACATTTCCGATATAAAGAAAATATGTTCCGTTTCTATCTTTTCGTACTTCCAGTTTTTATTTTTTATTTGTTAATTTTACTTACTGACGGCACCAATAAAAGCTCCAGGATTTTAGTTGATGAAGGAAGATTATGGATGTCCCTGACAAACGGAAATCAGGACATTGTCACAACTTGATCCGTTAAGATCATTGCACAATGCACAGTAGATAAGAGGCACGGACAGGTCAACCTCTCCTGACATACGAACAAACGTTTTTGATACAAAGAATAATGTCAAGGACTAGCAGCTGCTGGCTTATCAGCTATTGTTGCCGTTATTGTGCTTGTTACAAGGTTGCTATAAAGCAATCACTCTATTATTCCCATTGTTAATTGTAGAATAGAAGATAGTTTATTTTTATTCCTACAATTTATTAAAAAGAAAAAACTTGTTAATACCAAAATCATTCATTTAACTATTCGTGTTAATTAAACAAAATTTAACGGAGACGTTATTTACATTTTCAATTGTTTAAACATTTTTGTGATACATTTTATTATTTTCAAGAGACATTTGCGTTAACATTAAAAACTTCTTATTTTCTTTTATTTTTCTCTTACAAAAATACATAATGTTTGGTTATTTTTATTGTCTGATTTATACTTGATATTTTATACTGTCTTAGATGTTAGGAAATATAAGGTTGAGTTTGAGTTTGAGTTTGAGTTTTGTTTAACGACGTATCACCCTCTGTGGGTTATTTAATGCCAAAAAAGTGGGGTTCTAAGGTATTTTTTTTAAATGTTCAGTTATAGTGAGAAAGTTGACTTAGATTTTGATGAAATCCCGGTTCACACTCCACCCATGTCTATTGAGCAGGTTAAGAGGCTCATCCCTTCTTCACTGTTTAGGGTGTAGTTTCCGGCTTACTATTTACCAATCTTCTCACTTTGTTTTCTTTTTTTTTTCAATTGGAGTAGATACATCTATCTATCGCCCGGTTCACACTCCACCCACGTCTATTGAACAGGTTAAGAGGCTCATCCCTTCTTCACTGTTTAGGGTGTGGTTTCCGGCTTACTATTTACCAATCTTCTCACTTTGTTTTGTTTTTTTTTTGTTTTTTTCAATTGGAGTAAATAGATCTATCTATCGCCCGGTTCACACTCCACCCACATCTATTGAACAGGTTAAGAGGCTCATCCCTTGTTGCCTGTTTAGGATGTGGTTTCCGGCTTTATCTTTTCCAATCTTTTCACTATTACGTAGCCTCCTGCACATCAGTGGCGTTACCGCCTTGCTTGGGATGATACGATTAAAAAAATAAATTATTTTTATTTCTTTTATTTTAGAAACTGAAAAGGTCTTCTAGTTTTGTATTTTAAATTGTATTGCTGGTAATAATATTTTTCTTTCAAAAATGTATTATGGCAATAATTTTTTTTCCTTTTGAAAATGTGTTATGGTAATATTTTTTTTTTGTTTTGTTTTTCAAAAATATATAGTGGGTAGTATTTTTCTTTCAAAAATGCATATTTTTCTATAAAAGTCTATTTTTATGTAAAAATTTCTATAAAAGTCTATTTATATACTTTCATAGTGATTTGACCCCAGTTTGGGGGGGTAACTATTTGCCCATAGCTGGGACCCTTACAGGTGCTACCACTCCGGGTCAGGGTGAATCTGGGAACAACAGCATTTGAGAGATATTTCCACGCTTCTCACAATCTCCTAATCAGAGCCCTTGCTCCCGGATTCTGTTTACCGTCATACCCAGGACCAAATATAAGGTTGAAGAGATATACTTAATCTTTATCTCAACCATATGATTGAAAAATTACACTGACAATAGCTTTCGTACTATGCGTATTAGGTTGTTACAAAAATAATGGTCGCTCGAAATTTTGTATTTTGTAAAGCCATTTTAATATAGTATTCAAGTTATATATTAGATGAATTTTTGTATACATAATTAACATGTGCTCTTTCATAATTAACAAGTGCTCTTTAATAATTAACATGTGCTTTTTAATAATTTAAAAATGTTTCAGACAGAAATATTCTTGATTCATAGAAGCCCTTAATTATGAACATGATAAAATTTGATCTCCGTTTACTTTTCTTGTTCAAAGTTGGACACAGTGCATCCCAAACTTCTGCCAATATCAACAGAGCATTGGAAAATGGGTCCATAAGTAATCAGACAGTATGAAGGTGGTTCCAGAAATTCCGCACTAGTGATGAGAGCCTTGAAGATGAAAAAGGTAGAGAACTATCCTGTAGTCGTAAGATCGAAAAATTGCTAAGAGTTGTTGACCAAAAAAAAAGTGTCATAGAATATTTTTAGGGTTCCTCATGATCTTAGTAATAAACAACAAAAAAAGTGTCATAGAATTTTTTTAGGGTTCCTCATGAAACTTAGTAATAAACAACAAAAAAAGTGTCATAGATTTTTTTTAGGGTTCCTCATGATCTTAGTAATAAACAACAAAAAAAGTGTCATAGAATTTTTTTAGGGTTACTCATGAAACTTAGTAATAAACAACAACAAAAGTGTCATAGAATTTTTTTAGGGTTCCTCATGATCTTAGTAATAAACAACAAAAAAATTGTCATAGATTTTTTTAGGGTTACTCATGATCTTAGTAATAAACAACAAAAAAAGTGTCATAGAATTTTTTAGGGTTCCTCATGAAACTTAGTAATAAACAACAAAAAAAGTGTCACAGAATTTTTTTAGGGTTCCTCATGATCTTAGTAATAAACAACAAAAAAAGTGTCATAGAATTTTTTAGGATTCTTCATGATCTTAGTAATAAACAACAAAAAAAGTGTCATAGAATTTTTTAGGGTTCCTCATGATCTTAGTAATAAACAACAAAAAAGTGTCATAGAATTTTTTTAGGGTTCCTCATGATCTTAGTAATAAACAACAAAAAAAGTGTCATAGATTTTTTTAGGGTTCCTCATGATCTTAGTAATAAACAACAAAAAAAGTGTCATAGAATTTTTTTAGGGTTCCTCATGATCTTAGTAATAAACAACAAAAAAGTGTCATAGAATTTTTTTAGGGTTCCTCATGATCTTAGTAATAAACAACAAAAAAGTGTCATAGAATTTTTTTAGGGTTCCTCATTATCTTAGTAATAAACAACAAGAAAAGTGTCATAGAATTATTTTAGGGTTCCTCATGATCTTACTAATAAACAACAAAAAAAGTGTCATAGATTTTTTTTAGGGTTCCTCATGATCTTAGTAATAAACAACAAAAAGTGTCATAGAATTTTTTTAGGGTTCCTCATGATCTTAGTAATAAACAACAAAAAAGTGTCATAGATTTTTTTTTAAGGTTCCTCATGATCTTAGTAATAAACAACAAAAAAATTGTCATAGAATTTTTTTAGGGTTCATCATGATCTTAGTAATAAACAACAAAAAAATTGTCATAGAATTTTTTTAGGGTTCCTCATGATCTTAGTAATAAACAACAAAAAAGTGTCATAGAATTTTTTAGGGTTCCTCATGATCTTAGTAATAAACAACAAAAAAGTGTCATAGAATATTTTTAGGGTTCCTCATGATCTTAGTAATAAACAACAAAAAAAGTGTCATAGAATATTTTTAGGGTTCCTCATGATCTTAGTAATAAACAACAAAAAAAGTGTCATAGAATTTTTTCGGGTTCCTCATGATCTTAGTAATAAACAACAAAAAAAGTGTCATAGAATTTTTTTAGGGTTCCTCATTATCTTAGTAATAAACAACAAAAAAAGTGTCATAGAATTTTTTTAGGGTTCCTCATGATCTTAATAATAAACAACAAAAAAAGTGTCATAGATTTTTTTAGGGTTCCTCATGATCTTAGTAATAAACAACAAAAAAGTGTCATAGAATTTTATTAGGGTTCCTCATTATCTTAGTAATAAACAACAAAAAAAGTGTCATAGAATTATTTTAGGGTTCCTCATGATCTTAGTAATAAACAACAAAAAAAGTGTCATAGATTTTTTTAGGGTTCCTCATGATCTTAGTAATAAACAGCAAAAAAGTGTCATAGAATTTTTTTAGGGTTCCTCATGATCTTAGTAATAAACTACAAAGAAAGTGTCATAGATTTTTTTTAAGGTTCCTCATGATCTTAGTAATAAACAACAAAAAAAGTGTCATAGAATTTTTTTAGCGTTCATCATGATCTTAGTAATAAACAACAAAAAAATTGTCATAGAATTTTTTTAGGGTTCCTCATGATCTTAGTAATAAACAACAAAAAAGTGTCATAGAATTTTTTAGGGTTCCTCATGATCTTAGTAATAAACAACAAAAAAATTGTCATAGAATTTTTTTAGGGTTCCTCATGATCTTAGTAATAAACAACAAAAAAAGTGTCATAGAATTTTTTAGGGTTCCTCATGATCTTAGTAATAAACAACAAACAAAGTGTCATAGATTTTTTTTAGGGTTCCTCATGATCTTAGTAATAAACAACAAAAAATGTCATAGATTTTTTTTAAGGTTCCTCATGATCTTAGTAATAAACAACAAAAAAAGTGTCACAGAATTTTTTTAGGGTTCCTCATGATCTTAGTAATAAACAACAAAAAAAGTGTCATAGAATTTTTTAGGATTCTTCATGATCTTAGTAATAAACAATAAAAAAAGTGTCATAGATTTTTTTTTAGGGTTCCTCATGATCTTAGTAATAAACAACAAAAAAAGTGTCATAGAATTTTTTTAGGGTTCCTCATGATCTTAGTAATAAACAAACAAAAAAGTGTCACAGAATTTTTTAGGGTTCCTCATGATCTTAGTAATAAACAACAAAAAAAGTGTCATAGAATTCTTTAGGGTTCCTCATGATCTTAGTAATAAACAACAAAAAAAGTGTCATAGAATTTTTTTAGGGTTCCTCATGATCTTAGTAATAAACAACGACTTAAGCGTTTTGAAGTGTGCTCGATGTTATTTCTGCGTAATACCAATGATCGATTTCTTGATTGAATAGTCAGTGATGAAATTGGATTCTTTATGATAGCCGTAAACGATCAGGTCAATGGCTTGATCGTTATGATTCTGCCAAACATTTTTAAAACCCCAAATTGAATCAGCAAAAACTTATGGTGACTGTCTAGTGGCCTTCAATCGACGTGGTCCAGCTCTTTTACATGATAATGCGCGGCTCTATGTTGCAAGAATGACGTAACAAAAATTCACAGACTTGGGATACGAGAGTTTACCACATCCTCCATATTAACCTCATCTTTCACCCACTGATTATCATTTTTTAAGGCACTTAAGCACATTTTTAAATGATAAAACTTTTAGATTCAACCCAGAGGTGGGATCAGCTTTTAAAGATTTCGTTGTATCAGAGCAATTAAAATTTTATCAACGACGAATAAATAATTTTCTTGGTTGATATCAGCGGTGCATAGATGATCAAGGATTGTATTTTGACTAATTTTAACATTTCTACAGTTAATTTTTTTTAAATAAAATGATGTTTCTGAGATCGGCCATTATTTGTGTAACAACCTAAAAGCAAGCATTTTTTCTTTTTATCGAGGGCAATTTTACCAAATCTTTAAATTGTGAAGTTACACCCACTTTCTCTGCCAATACGCCTGCTTGTTGTCCTTCTATTCAGGGTTATAAAAGAAAAGGATTTATTCTCTAACAATATTTTGGTTCCTCATGGACACCCACATTACGACCTCGGTGGTCTCTAACATAATTTCAAAGCTTCACTCCCATAAAGCGAGCGTCGGTGGCGGCGACGGAATCCCAATCATTGTACTTAAGAGATGCTCCCCCTGAACTCTCCTCTATTCCCTCCAAACTCTATAATTACTACCTGTCTACTTCTTGCTTTCCTGACCGGTGGAAGTCCTCCTCCGTGGTTCCAATATATAAAAATACTGGTAAACTTTCTGACCCCTCTAGTTATCACCCTATCGATTTTTGGTAAAGTGTTCGAAGCCATCATCACGCCGAGGTGGTACAACATCTCACAGTCCACAGACTTTTCTGTGACAAATAGTATGGTTTCCGCTTCACCAGGTCTACTGCTGATATGCTCACGACCATCACTGAGTATATACACCAGGCTATCAACAAGAACGACAAAGCCCGAACTGTTACCTTAGATATCTTCAAAGCGTTTGGCAAAGTCTGGCATGCTGGTCTTCTATGCAAGCTTCGGGGCTATGGTATAACTAGACAATTGTTTTACCTAATCCATACATTCCTTTGAACGGACATGTCTCCCAGTACTATCACACGAACGCGGACTGCTGCCATTTACGGTCAGGTGCCCCTGCCGTTCTCCTAAGTGTTCTTGACAAGCTCCAAAGGAGAGTCTGTAATGTGATAGGTACTGATCTGGCGACTCGACTGCAGCCACTTCCCCACCGTCGAAATGTGGCCTCCCTCTGTCTCTTCTATAAATACTTTCATGGCTTCTGCTCGGATGAGCTTAAGTCACTGATGCCTCCTCAACCCGTGCAACCAGACTGGCAACTGGGTCCCACCCATTCACTGTCAGGTTAGCCAAATGCAGACGACAATTCTACTCCTGCAGCTTCCTCTCTCGCACTTCTCGCCTGTGGAACTCACTCCCGTATTCTTGCTTTCCTGACGGCTACAACCTCCAGAAATTTAAATGCAAAGTCAATACTCATCTACTAACCACTGGCCTCTAGCTCTCTCTACTCCCCTGTATAACCTTCCCTTTCTCTCCACCTATGTATCTGTCATCGCACCTGCTTTCTCAGCTTTCTATTGCTCCTTTCTAACTAGCTTGTACTCCTCACTCTTTTCTAATTAATCTTTTTACATTTATGTAACCCCCTGCACATCAGTGGCGTTTCTGCCTAGCTCGGGGTGAAATGATTAAAAAAAAATCCCACAAGGCTCTATTCTAGATCCTACGCTTTTTCTACATTAAAGATCCCACCGATGTAACAAAATCATAACTAGGCAAATACGCTGACGACACCACAAAGCGAACCTCGCTGCTGAGCTTGAAAATGACCTTCAATCTGTGATGGACTGGGGTAAGAAATGGCTCGTGATTTGTAATGCTTCTAAAACGAAGCTGCTATCTATAAACCTTCACAGGCAATCGCTCCTACCCACCATTATCATGGATCAGGTTAATCTCCCTGAAAATAAAACACTGCGCCTTCTCGGGTTAACTCTCACAACAGACCTAAAGTGGAATTATATAGAATCCATGGCCAAATCCACTGCTAAGAAGGTCGGTTCTCTGTGTAGGGCCAGGGACTTTTTCCCGTCTGAAACAAACCTACACATACACAAATCTACCATCCACCCGTGCATTAAATAATGCTGCCATATCTGGTCGTATGATCCCGCTAGCCACCCAGGGGTCCTTGACAAAATCCAACAGAGAATTTGTAATGTGATCGATCCCGACTTGGCAGCTCGGATACAGTCACTTTCTCACCGGCACAATGTGGCTTCCCTGTGTCTCTTCTACAAATACTTCCACTGCTTCAGCTACGATGAAATAAGCTCATTGGTGCCCCCTATATATGAATTTCCTCGAGCCACAAGATTAGCAACTAGGTCCCACCCTTTTACTGTGAAACCAATAAAATGTAAACACAAATACTACTCCATCATCTTCTTTTCTCACATTTCCCGCCTGTGGAATTCTCTTCCGTATATTTGCTTCCCCGATAGCTACAATCTCCAAGAATTTAAATGTAAAGTCAATAGTCATTTTCTGTCTCACTAAATTGCATCCTGTCTCTCATGCTTCTTTCTCCGTCCACTTCACTCTCATCAGTATTCTCATACTTGTCTTACCCACTTCCTGACACCCCCTATAACCCCTATAACCTTCCTCCTATATAACCCCCTGCACAACAGTGGCAATAAAATGCCTTGCTTGGGTCATCTCTTATACCACAAACCTGCATTCTCTCTCTCATGCTCCTTTCTCCGTCCACTTCACTCTCATCAGTATTCTTATACCTCTTTTACCCACTTGCTGACACCCCCTAGTAACCTGTCACTGTTTCTCATAATTTTTCTCCTATGTAACCCCCTGCACAACAGTGGCAGTAAAATGCCTTGCTTGGGGCGATACGATCATTAAAAAAAATTCATTTTGCGATCGTCTATCATTGTGTGTGATCTTGACTTTGGTAATCGGTGGTTTACGGACATCTACGTTTTTGCCCAACTCATACTAGAATTCCTTGATAGTTTTCTTGAAAATATTGTTTCACTAAAAAACTTACTTCCATTTTTAATTTGTCTTATGGTTAATTTGTCTTATAGTTAACTTTTATTGAGTTTGCCGCTATTTGTTATTGACAAATCATATCTATTTTAATGCCTTTCAGCTCATTTTAGTCCACTGTGTCAGTGATGACTGATGCTATTACGCATATAATCTGATTGATTTGTGTTAAATGGATCTGCCTTCCCATCTCAGCTTTGGTGTTCCCAATGTCTTCGTTGGTAAGCCTGAAAGCTACACTGGACTGGTAGTCGTTCTTTGTCTTAGGATTTACTGTTTCCTTCCCAGTTTTCCATTTCTGTCAAAGGTTTTCGGTCATTATTAAATTAGAACATTCATTATGTTTTGTCCGACCAACATAGAATTATCCAATTATATTTTTAAGTATATAAACTATTAATATAAAGAATATATTATTAAAGTTATATTAAAGAAAATTTGTGTATTTATTTTAATCGCAGTACTCTCTGAATTATTTTTAATGAAACTTGTCTAAAATGAGATTGCTGCCTAAAATAGATATAAATATATAAATTTATTTGTTTGTAGATTAAATATGTCGGTTTTAATTCAGAGAACATATCTTGTCTGTAATCTGACTGATTTTAATAAAATTTCCTTCTTTTATTTTTGTATTTATGTGTCTGTGATAAGAAAATGCACATACGTATTACTGTTTTTTTTATAGCGGATAAACTTTGACATGCTTTCAGTTTCACGGGCTTTTTTCTTGGGCTCATTAACTAGTTTTAATATACGTCTTTTATCTTTAACTGAAAAACTATTTTAAGAAAACAAGATACTTTCGCGTAAACAATATGGTTTCGTTGCAGCTTTAAAGAGCTTCAAACAAAGCATAGATGGTTTGAGTGGTTGATATTTACACGGAGTGGAAAGATCTTTACTTTCAGCATTCAATATGAATTGTTGTTTTTAAACAAAGGGGAAAAATCATAGCTATTTCATATATAATACAAGTTGCAAATGTTAAATTATCGTCTAAAACACTGACATCTTGTTTTAATAGATATGTTTATCAAAATTACACATGATAATCAAGGGGGTTGAAGTTTCAGGAATTAGGTGATCAGATGTAAGGGGTGATAAGGTAGCATAATCTGTCTCACAAATATGACTGGGTTATGCTTGCATGGCATAGTGCAGAAACATGTTGCTAGATATAGGTTCTTCCAGCAACCACCCTCTTGACCCAGGCCAGCATCATCTCCTCAAGGCACTTCAGGTAGACTTCCGTGTTGAGAATTAGGCTCTATGGATAGATGAATGGAATCATAAGTTCACCATCACTAGTGACACATGGTGCAATTAATAAGCTGTCGTCTAAATTACGCAAAAATGAAAATAATGAAAATAACACTGACATCTCATTTTAAAAGATCTTCTTCTTCTTCTTCTTCTTCTTCTTCTTCTTCTTCTTCTTCTTCTTCTGTGTGCCCTGTCCCTACAGGACGTAGGCGACCATGGTTCTCCACGTCTCCCTATCCCTGCTGGCTCTAAGCATGTTCGCTCCTGTTACACCTCGCAACCCCCGTTCTGTCATCCACCTAACCATGTCCTGCAAATATGTTATCCACTGCCTTCCCCTGTCTCTTTTCATTCTATCTGGCCTGTCAGTATTATGTTCTCCAAGCTCTCCTTCCTCATTGCATGTCCCAGGAACTTCAGTTGTCTCTTCCTGGTGCTCAGTATTAATTTCTTTTTCATTGCCATTCTTTCCAACACCACATCTTTGCTTGCATGCTCAGTCCACGATATCCGCAGCATCCTTCTGTAGAACCACATTTCTGCATACGAAAACATCTTAAAATATTAAAGAGTAAATTTATTCAATAAAATCGCCATTAGCTTTTATGTTGGCCCTCACTAGCAAATTTGGCAAATCTTTTCTTATCAGAACAGTGATTTTTCCGAACTGTCGTACATTCGTAATCACAATTAAACTCATCTAACTCTTTCTGAATTTTTTGCCCTGTGCTCAGATTGAAACCCAAACGCTATAAAACGTTCGTATTGAAGATTCGGGCCTGGATTTACAGCCTGCCATATCCAAATTTCTAGTGGAGTGAATAGCGTCATGGCGAACTTTTTCTTACAGACATTGCCCAACTGACCCTACTATAATGTACAGTCAAATCAATAGCAAGTAACGTGTATGCTCGAAATTTATAATATAAAATGGTGATAAGTTACCCATTACACCCTGTATGTGGATCTCTGCACGTGGGAATTAAACAATAGATATTTTTTCAAGATTGGATTATTTTCACACTTAACCAAATGAAGAAAATCGAACTAAGAAGATAGAACGGCGATACGAAAGAAGGAAGTGCGTACAATAAAAATCAGTCATATGTATATATATTACTAAATATTCACCCAATACAAAGCCCGAGAGCTACTCAAGATAGGGGATTGCTTATTGAGATTGTTAGGATAAGGGATAGGAACTAAGTGCAGATTATAAGAATATGTAGAATATGGCATATTCTCGGGTTCAGCGTTAGCTAAGAAAAGTAAGAAATACAAAGAGGACCACAGACAAGAGAAGTGACTGCGTGTTTAAATTCATATAAATTTAAAATAGGCTTCTTTTTCTTTTATGTGCTATGCTTCTTCATGAAGTAGGCGATCAAGGACCTCGACTTACCTTTATCTCTTGTCGCTCTTAACACTTTTTCTCTTGGTATATTTCCCAAAACCTACTCCGCAATCCACTTACTCATACCCATCAAGTATGTCTCGCGTTACTTTCCCTTGTCTCTCTTTCTCTCTATCCGTCCTGTGAGCATTAGATTCTCCAAGGTCTCCTTCCTCATTACATGTACGAGAAATTTCACTCGTCCCTTCTTAATGTTAAATATATGTTTACTTTTTGTTTGCATTCTTCACATGTTCGGTTCATGGTATCCTTAGCATCCTTCTGTAGAACCACAATTCTGTTGCTTCCAGTCTCTACTTCATCTTTAAAAAGATTGTCCGGCATCTGCTGCCATATGAGAAGACAGATATCACATAAAATATCCGAACTCTTTTCTTTGTTTCTAACGAAATCTTCCTGTCTCTCAATATACTTAGCTTTTGAAAAGCGTCCTTGGTCTTACTAACATGCCTCTGAATGTCAGTGTCGCACTTTCCGTCCTCTGCCAGAACACTACCCAGGTATTAAATTTCTGCACCTGCTTGATTTTAGTATCCCCGACCCAGAGGCTCCTCTTTCGATAGCTCTGCATCTTCCAGTTATGGGTTAAATAGCAGGACAGATTTGGTTCTATAGCCCTGGCTGGCAACCAGTCTCCTGCAGAAAGCAATGGCAACCTACTGTGGGATAATCTTCTGCCCAGTCAGTTATGTCTCTTTTGAGACATGATGGCCCAATGCGTTTATCACGTATGGCACTTAACTGATTGAAAGTCTTTTTTTTTTTTTTTAATAAAATCTTCCTGTCTCTCAATACACTGATTAGTTTTTGAAATGCTTCCTTCTCCATGCCAGTGCATCTTCAGATTTGTTGTGATGTGCTTTTTTTGTCATCTGTCAGAACGCTTCCCAGGTATTTAAATTTCTGCACCTGGTTGATTTTAGTATTCCCGAACTGTAGCTGACATTTTGGGCTCCTCTTTTCGCTGAAGACTATGCATTCGGTTTTCTTGTAGTTTATGTTTAGTTCTGTCTCCTCGTTATCCCTTGCTACCTTGAACCTTAGTTCCAAAAAATCATAATAAGGTAAAAATTACAGTCAAGAAGATTTTAGCGAAAGCCTGCATTCCTTGAAAATCACCATTTCAAATCTTGAGTTTTATCCTGACTTTTGACAGGAATTAAGAGTTAAGCGGGTACAGATTACTGACTTGAAAAAGAAGGTTAATAATTCAGAAGGTCACTTTTTTTTTCAGGTGGGGAGCTGCATTACGTGGAAATCAACATTTCAAATTAGAGTTGTTGTTTTTTTTACATTTATATATTTTCGTATTTACTAATGTTGAGTTAGACAAAGCCAAAAGTGATAAACATTTTCCTGTAAAAAATTGTGTCGATTTAACATAATAGGTTCGGGCATGATACATACCTTGAAAATCAATAATGGAATGTTCGGCTTTTACTAAAAAGGTTGTTTCACGAAAGATAGATAGATAGATAGATAGATAGATAGATAGATAGATAGATAGATAGATAGATAGATATGAACAGACATAGATAGATAGATATGAACAGACATAGATAGATAGATAGATAGATAGATAGATAGATAGATAGATAGATAGATAGATAGATAGATGAACAGTCTGAGATAGATATGTACAGTGTGAGATAGATAGATAGATAGATAGATAGATAGATAGATAGATATAGATATGAACAGTCTGAGATAGATATGTACAGTGTGAGATAGATAGATAGATAGATAGATAGATAGATAGATAGATAGATAGATAGATAGATAGAATGAATGAAATGGTTCAACATCTCAAAGCCCACAGCCTCTTCTCCGACAAACATTTTGACTTCCGCTTCGTAAGGTCTACCGTTGATATGCTCTCTGTCTCTTCTACATATACTTTTACGGGCTTAGCCCCCCCCCCCCCCGATTCCCTCTCTGCACGAATTTACTCGAGCTACTAAACTGAAATCAAGCAAATGCAATCGCAACTTTTACTCTCTCAGCTAATTTTCTCTCACTGTGGGACTCACATCCGTATACTTGCTTCTTTGATAGTTACAATCTCCAAGAGTTTAAATTCAATGTGAATTGCCGTCTTTTATCTTCTTGACCCTTATCCTTTCCCCGACAACCACTGTATCTTGTTCTTCTTCCTTTCCACTCTACTCTCAATCAGATCTTTTCATACCCGTGTTGCCATCCTTCTCTTACCCATTCTCCAACATCCCCTCTTTCTCTTCACTCTTCTTTTATGTGCCCCCTGTGAACCAGGGGTTACACTCTCCTCTTACGTCAAGCCCCTGTGCACCAATGGCCTTGCCTGGGGTGAAAGAAGTGTAAAAAAAGAAGATAGCTATAAAACGATTGAGAAATAAATAAATAAAGAAAGAAAGAAAGAAAGAAAGAAAGAAAGAAAGAAAGACTAAAACATATGAAAGTTAACATGAAGAGCAAGAGAGTCTTGGATAGAATGATTATTATAATGAAAAGAAAGAAAGAAAGAAAGAAAGAAAGAAAGAAAGAAAGAAAGAAAGAAAGAAAGACTATAACATGAAAGTTAACATGAAGAGCAAGAGACTCTTGGATAGAATGATTATTATAATAAAAGAAAAGAAAGAAAGAAAGAAAGAAAGAAAGAAAGAAAGAAAGAAAGAAAGAAAGACTAAAACATATGAAAGTTAACATGAAGAGCAAGAGAGTCTTGGATAGAATGATTATTATAATGAAAAGAAAGAAAGAAAGAAAGAAAGAAAGAAAGAAAGAAAGAAAGAAAGACTATAACATGAAAGTTAACATGAAGAGCAAGAGACTCTTGGATAGAATGATTATTATAATGAAAAGAAAGAAAGAAAGAAAGAAAGAAAGACTATAACATGAAAGTTAACATGAAGAGCAAGAGACTCTTGGATAGAATGATTATTATAATGAAAAGAAAGAAAGAAAGAAAGAAAGAAAGAAAGAAAGACTATAACATGAAAGTTAACATGAAGAGCAAGAGACTCTTGGATAGAATGATTATTATAATGCAAAGAAAGAAAGAAAGAAAGAAAGAAAGAAAGAAAGAAAGAAAGAAAGAAAGAAACTATAACATGAAAGTTAACATGAAGAGCAAGAGAGTCTTGGATAGAAAGAAAGAAAGAAAGAAAGAAAGAAAGAAAGAAAGAAAGAAAGAAAGACTAAAACATATGAAAGTTAACATGAAGAGCAAGAGAGTCTTGGATAGAATGATTATTATCATGAAAAGAAAGAAAGAAAGAAAGAAAGAAAGAAAGAAAGAAAGAAAGAAAGACTATACATGAAAGCACGATGAAGAGCAAGAGACTCTTGGATAGAATGATTATTATAATGAAAAGAAAGAAAGAAAGAAAGAAAGAAAGAAAGAAAGAAAGAAAGACTATAACAGACATGAAAGCACGAAGAGCAAGAGACCCTTGGATAGAATGATTATTAGTAATGAAAAGAAAGAAAGAAAGAAAGAAAGAAAGAAAGAAAGAAAGAAAGAAAGAAAGACTAAAACATATGAAAGAAATACGTAAGACAGAGACTCCTTGGATAGAATGATTATTATAATGAAAAGAAAGAAAGAAAGAAAGAAAGAAAGAAAGAAAGAAAGATTATAATATATGAAAGAAAGAAAGAGCAAGCACTGAGAAACACCAATATGTATCAAGAAAGAAAGAAAGAAAGAAAGAAAGAAAGAAAGAAAGCACGAAAATACATACATACATACATACATACATACATAGATAGAAAGAAAGAAAGAAAGAAAGAAAGAAAGAAAGAAAGAAAGAAAGAAAGACTAAAACATATGAAAGTTAATATGTAAGACAAGAGAGTCTTGACAGAAATGATTATTATAATGAAAGAAAGAAAGAAAGAAAGAAAGAAAGAAAGAAAAGAAAGAAAGACTATAACACAGTTAACATGAAGAGCAAGAGAGTCTGACAGAAAGAAAGAAAGAAAGAAAGAAAGAAAGAAAGAAAGACTAAAACATAGAAAGAAACAAGGAAGGAGTAAGACTTGGATAGAATGATTATTATAAAGGAAAGAAAGAAAGAAAGAAAGAAAGAAAGAAAGAAAGAAAGAAAGAAAGACCAAAAACATAAGTGAAAGCACACAGAGCAAGAGACTCTTGGACAGAAATGATTGATGAATGAAAAGAAAGAAAGAAAGAAAGAAAGAGAAGATTATAAATACATAGTTAATATGTAAGACAGAGACCTTGATAGAAATGATTAATATAATGCAAGAAAGGAAAGAAAGAAAGAAAGAAAGAAAGAAAGAAAGAAAGACTATAACATGAAAGAAGGAGAGTAAGAGAGTTCTTGGATAGAAAGAAAGAAAGAAAGAAAGAAAGAAAGAAAGAAAGAAAGAAAGACTAAAACATATGAAAGTTAATATGAAGAGCAAGAGACTCTGGATAGAATGATTATAATGAAAAGAAAGAAAGAAAGAAAGAAAGAAAGAAAGACTACAATACAGTGAAAGCACATGAAGAGCAAGAGACCTTTAAGATAGAATGATTATTATAATGCAAAGAAAGAAAGAAAGAAAGAAAGAAAGAAAGAAAGAAAGAAAGACCATAAATACGTTGTTAATATGAAGAGCAAGTAAGAGAGTTCTTGATAGAAAGAAAGAAAGAAAGAAAGAAAGAAAGAAAGAAAGAAAGAAAGAAAGAAAGACTAAAGCATATGAAAGTTAATAAGTGAAGAGCAAGAGACTCTGGATAGAATGATTATAATGAAAAGAAAGAAAGAAAGAAAGAAAGAAAGAAAGAAAGAAAGAAAGACTATAACATATGAAAACCAATATGAAGAGCAAGAGACTCTTGGATAGAATGATTATTATAATGCAAAGAAAGAAAGAAAGAAAGAAAGAAAGAAAGAAAGAAAGAAAGAAAGAAAGAAAGAAAGACTATAACATGAAAGTTAACATGAAGAGCAAGAGAGTTCGATAGAAAGAAAGAAAGAAAGAAAGAAAGAAAGAAAGAAAGAAAGAAAGAAAGAAAGAAAGACTAACATAAGTGAAAGGAAGGAAGGAGCGTAGGACTTTTGGATAGAATGATTATTAATGCAAAGAAAGAAAGAAAGAAAGAAAGAAAGAAAGAAAGAAAGAAAGAAAGAAAGAAAGAAAGAAAGAAAGAAAGAAAGAAAGACTATAACATGAAAGTTAACATGAAGAGCAAGAGAGTTCTCGATAGAAAGAAAGAAAGAAAGAAAGAAAGAAAGAAAGAAAGAAAGAAAGAAAGAAAGAAAGACTATAACATATGAAAGTTAACATGAAGAGCAAGAGAGTCTTGGATAGAATGATTATTATAATGAAAAGAAAGAAAGAAAGAAAGAGCAGACTGAGCTGTATTAGAGAAAAAGAAAGAACGAAAAAAATGAATGAATGAATAATAATTACTTTCATTATCTTTTTGAAGAGATTTAGCTCCCGTCCTCACCGGCTCATTTTGTACGTCACATGAATGTAATACGCTTTTTATTAATGAGGTAATTGAATGTGATCTGCAGAAGTTAAATGAACAATTAAAGAATGATCTGTTGTGTCTGTTATTATTGTTAACCATTTTGCATCTTCGATTAAGCTCAAACGCTTTTTCAAAAGTTATCCAAAAAAAAAAAAAATAAATAAATAAATAAATAAGGAATAATGAGCAAATTAAATAGTAGAATTTTGAAATTTTGCAACATGTGCGAATCTAATAAAATACAAAATTAGTTCCATTTTTTTTTTATTTGTCAAATAGGCTTCTCGATATACGTCAATAAATGTAGGCATTTGAATTCGCTTGCATTGCAATTCGTCTAATTAAAATTATATTACAATTTTATAAGTCTACTTTTTAACCAGAGCGCGTCAGCTGGTATTACATCTCTTTCTTATTCTTTTTTTTAAATCACTCAATTTAGACAGAGTCTAACCAGTTGAATAAATATTCACAACTATCGTTTTTTTTTCTTTTAAAATACTCTGCTTGCAATATATTGGATTTTAATGTAAGATAATGTATTTTATTGGATAATGTATTAGATTTCATCGTAATGCATAATATTGTATTGCAATAAATTGCATTGAATTACATTGCATTGCGATATATTGTGGAAAAACATTACGTAATTTGTTGTAATGTATACTATTCTATCAGAACTTTATAGATTATTTAATCTTTCAAAGCTTTACCTTATAAAAAAAGTATGTTTTTTAATAGAGTGAAAGATCAGTATTTATTATTATTATTATTATTATTATTATTATTATTATTATTATTATTATTACGTTAATGCTCTTGATTTATATGAGTACAAAAAGAGTCCTGAGTAAGATATTATTATTATTATTTTGTCATTTTTCATCAAATTTCGATTCATGGTATGGTCGCCTTCTTTTATTATTGAATATTTTTTCTGTCTGTTTTCATGTTGTTTGACTAATTGTATAATCCAGTCCTTTGTTGTTTCTATGTATGTTATTATGATGTCACTTCTCATCATATTTAAATTTCTGCTATGGTCGCACTACCAACCAAGTCTGCGGAGAAACCTAAGGTAGGTCGTGGCGTGTTGTTATGGCTCCATTTCATGTTTTTTCTATCTTCCCCATCATCCCTAGCGTAACATAGACAAAATTCTCTTTAGTGTGTGGGCTGTACTTAATAAGACAATTTTTTGTATATCTCTTAAGATGGGGTTTCCAGGGATTCTTTCAATGTGTTGTTTTGTTCCATTTTTTTATCATTCCAAGTGCACCTACTATCACTGGCACGATTCTTGCTTTCAATTTTCATATTTTTTCTATTTCAATTTCCAGGTCTTTATATTTTGACAGTTTTTCAAATTCCTTGTTTGCTATGTTACAATCCGTTGGACAAGCCATATCAATTAATAGACAAGTTTTTTCTTTCTGGTTTTTAACAATAATGTCCGGTCTATTTGCTTCAGTTTTTTTGTCTGTGTAGATGGTGTAATCCCATAGAATGGTGATATCTTCTATTTCTGCAACCGGTGCTGGGTGATGTTCATACCAGTGTTTGTTTACAGATTTTCCATAGTGTTTGCATATTGTCCAATGTAAATATTGCCCCACTCTATCATGGCGATTTTTATATTCATTTGGGACAGCACAAAACAGCCTGAGATTAGACGGTCTATTGTTTCTTGGTGTTTATCACAAAATCTGCATTTTGGATCCATATTACTATGTATAATATCTGCCTGAAAGTTTCTAGTAAAAAGAGTTTGGTCTTGCGCTGCAAGAATAAAGCCTATTTCCTTGGGTTTTTAGTTGTATACAAATTTTCTACAGAAATGGTTTCACTATATCTTCCACCGTTAAAAAAAAACTTAAGTAACATACATCTTACATAGATAAATATCTTCGTAATGAATGAGTTTTGCTTGTTGTACCTTCTTTGATGCATTTGATGATAAGCATAGACTATCAGGAATCCCTTCAATGAGTCTATCAGAACTTTTTCCAATAAATACGAAGGCTCCAATTATTCTTATTATTCGGTTAATTTTCACTCCATTAGCATCTAGTTACTTTTATTGAGGACAAGTAACATTAAGTACAGCGACAATCTTCTCGGGATTTTTACTAATGCTCTCATATATCTGAAAGGACTTTTCGGTTTATTACGTAACTTTAAAAATGTATTATGATACTCAGGGACGGAGAATGATAGTATAAGGCCTCTAATCTAATCATTCCTCGGACTTGTCCATACCCATCTTGAATATTTTTAGCGTCATTTTCATAAACGTATTTTTAAAAATATACTAGAATATATACCCTTTGTCAATAAAAAAAAGTAATTAAGAAATATAACTATTTTACTAATTATTTGCAAACCAAATTATCACATATTTCACGCAGCTGTATGGTCATAAGAAAAAGAAGGTCCCATTCGTCCCCCTCGTTCTTCCCCACTTTCTCGGCCGCTATTGCCCACAAGAATCACTTCTTCCGGCTTTATCAGAGCCACGCGTCTGACTACAGTAGACGCCTTTTTGCCTCTGCTGGTAATGAATGCAAGAGGATCCTAAATGATGCTAAGCTGCTGTTTGGTAAACAATGAAGCAGCGTATAGAATCCTGCAAGTTCGTCTCCAAAGACTACTGGCGGCTCTCTAAAAATATGTTAAATAACAGCAAGCCCTCAATCCCCACTTTAATTAATGAATTTGAGGTCCTCACTTCTTCAGCAGACAAGGCTGATTGCTTTGTTCGCAAATTCTCTAAGAACTCAACATTTGATTCGTCTGGGGTATCCGCACTCAACTTCCCATCTAGAAGTGAGGTACAATTGAGTAACGTTCACAATGCCCCCTCGCTGGTCTCTAACATAATTTCAAAGTTTGATCCCCATAAGGAGAGTGGAGGTGACGGAATCCCAGTCATTGTATTGAAGAAATGTGCCCCTGAACTCTCCTCTCTCCTCTACAAACTCTACAACTACTGCCACTCTGTTTATTGCTTCCTTGGCGACTGGAAGTCCTCCTCTGTGTTTCCCGTATTTAAGAACACTGGAGATTCCTCAGACCCCTCTAAAAATCGCCCTATCAGCCTCCTACCGATTTTTCGCAAAGTGTTCAACGCTATTATCAATGCTGAAGTGGTTCAACATATCACAGCTCACGGCCTCTTCTCCGATAAACAGTATGGTTTCAGCCTCACCAGGTCTACTGCTAATATGTTTACGACCATCACAGAGTAAACATACCAGGATCTCGATAAGAACGGCTAAGCTCAAGCTGTTGCCATAGATATTTCCAAATCAGAGTCTGACATGCTAGCCTTCTACGCATAACACTGCGCCTCCTCGGCTTAACTCTATCAGCCGACCTCAAATGAAATGACTACATTGAATCCATAGCCAAATCTGCTGTTCAGAAGGTTGGTTCACTGTGTTGGGCTACGAATATTTTCTCCTCTGAACCCATCTTGCACATATATAAATATACCATCCATCTGTGCATTGAATAGTGCTGTCAAACCTGCTATTCATCTCGAGGTTCTTGACAAAATCCAACGGAGAATCTGTAATATAATCGATCCCGAGCAGGTATCTCAACTACAGTCACTTTCTCACCGATCTCTGTCTCTTCTACAAATACTTTCACAGCTTCTGCTCCGATGAGTTAAGCTCCCTGGCCTCACCTCTGCATGAATTTAGTCGAGATACTTTTGATTCTCAACTCACCACTTTGACCCTTACTTGAAATAGACGGGCGACTGGAGTAGCTCAATTTGATCAATCGGCTAATCATGCCTAGCCTAGCGCCTATATATATATTTATCAATTTATGGAGTTCTTTATAAGAAAATATAATACCCTAAATGTACACCGGTTATAAAATATCATATCTATCAAATTTATAGACGTTTATAGACTGGGTTTCAATCAGATCGAAGAGATTAGACTTAGATATAGAAACTCAGTGTCTCTTATGAATACGAGTTTGTGCAGCTCTGACCTGTCAATATGACAAGGTTTTCTCGTTAACATGTCAAAATCTTGGCTTTTGATGTAATGAATAGGTTATGAATATGTATACACCTTAATTCCCTCTGACTGGAATGTGATTGGCTAGTGTCAGCCATAAATACAGATGAAGATAAAGATGTCTAGAGAATGAGTGAGAGAGATCTTTCCACCAGAAGTCTATTGGTCTACCACCATTGACTATGCCTACGTCTCCGGATATCCCATACAACGATTACAGCTACGTACTAGATTGACCTACCCGGTTACATTTGCCTAAACCACTTAACAACCTCATATTGATATATATTCCTTTCCGGAGCATATCAAGTTTCAAATTCAGTGGCAATCACAGGCAGTGAATTTTACAACATCAAAATTAGGAATCATTGAAACAAAAATCTTAAACGATATCCTACAGACTCCGATTCGCCAAAAGAAATACGTATAGAATTTCCAATATTTCTCATTGCTCGTGTCCCTAAATAAAACTCGTCTGGCAAAACTTTCCCGTTTCTTAAATGAAAAAAGTGCTCTCCAGTAAGATTAGCACCAAAACAGTTAAGAAATTGAGAAACGGCAATTTTCTGGTAGAGGCAGAAAAGAGGAAACACGCCGAAAGTATAAACATGATGAAGACTTTTCATAATATGAAAAGGAAAACATCCCGTAATGAAAGACTGAACATTTCTAAGAAAGTCATTAGAAGCAAAGTATTGTCTCTAGCCACATCTGAGGAAAGCACATCTGCCTTAGCAAGTCAGGGGGTCAGTGATTACAGCAAACTCATAATTAAAAGAAAAGGGAAAATCTTTACAAAATACACATATATCCTTACTTTTAACATACCTGAAACTCCTGGAAAATAAAATCAGGGTACAACATTGAACCAGTGAAAAAATATATTTCTGTTCCACTCAAAAATTTGGACAACATAGGGTTAGCTGTAAGAGTCGACAAACATATTGTAAAATGTTTTCAAAGGAATCCATACAACACCGAAGAATAAAAAGAATAATGTCTCTATGAAATAAGGTTTACTAACTACCTGGATATGCGTTGTGGTGCAGTGGATATCGGCTCGGAACGCGAAAATCGGGGAACTGTGTTCGAATTCCAGTTGAATTCGTTGCATTCACTTCCGCGCAAATACCCTTGGGAAAGGTATTAATCCGTCTTTTCCCTCCAGTTAAAGAACAGGGTAGATTGGATTCTATAGCTTTGGCAACCAGTGTAACGCAGAGAGTAATGGCAATCTACTGCGGGATAATCTTCTGCCCAGTCACTCATGCCTCTTTTGAGACATGATCGCCGAAGCGTATATCAAATATGGCACTCTACTGAACTATCAGGAAAGTCATCCACCTTACTCACTATCATGAAAATAAGAAAAGGAGATAGTCGAGGGGAAATATAAAAGGAATATATCATTCATATAAACAAGGTAAATAACAAAAAGCTACATGAAACGCCCTTTTTATGCAAAAATAACGGAAAATATGACTACAAAGAATAACAATCAATCTGACAAATACAGAGCCCTCATTGAGAGTTCATACATTTAGGACATAATGACTGGCCCAAATTTCAAAACTACCTATAGACTGTAACGAGGAAGTTAGAAACGTTTTTTCGTCTCAAAAGCCTTAGTTCATGACTAAAATAGTCACCTTAGTAACAGTAGTAGTAACTGGTCATTCGGTCAGTGTTCTACCACTCCAGAAAGGGGAGTAGCATGAATTAGGTCACTGGGTCAAGTCCTACCTGTCCCAAAATGAGATTAAATAGCCTGGTAACTATGGTTACAGTGAAAAGAAGGAAAAGACCAGAGAAAGAGAAGGCCAATGAATATAGGGCCCTGGTTCTATATAAAAGGGAAGAAATAGCTGAAAACCACTAGAGTTGTTGGGCTACCGGCCAGATGAGACCACTCACCGGCTATTCGTTCAAGATGTCGAAACAACTTTCCATCAATCTACCAGCCGAAATTTTTCACACGATGACCGTCCTCACCATTCAATGAATACACCACGTGCTGCTGTGTAAGGTAAAGAATGTTTTGTTAATCACTTTGACCAAACCCTAGCTGTGTACAGTTATATACATATATATAATCTATAGCCAAGTTGAATGACCTTTTTTCCATTCCGCCTAAACTTCTTCCAAATATTTTCCTCGTTAGACTCACCTCTGTCACCTGTGTGTTATAATAAATTTCCTTTCTGTATAAAATTATCTTGCGTTATAGTTTATTTCACTCCCTTCAGCATTATTCCAACTAAAATAGTATTTTTATGTGTTGCTGACCCAAAACGGGTTCGTAACAATATATACATATATATATATATATATATATATATATATATATATATTGTATGTGTTTCTTTATACACACACACAAACATATATATATATACACATATATAAATGTATATATATTTATGGGTCTGTTTATATATATATATATATATATATATATATATATATATATGTATATAATCTTTAGCCGAGTTGACTGACCCTATCCCATTCCGCCTAAACTTCCTCCAAATATCTTCTTCGTTAGACTCACCTCTTATTTTCCAGTGAATATTGTGTGAAACTAGTACGAAGTTTAACCCGTTCTTGTGTCCGGTATATTATAGTTCTCTCACCTTATTCCTGTGTGTTTGCGAATATTTTTCTGTGTTATAATAAATTTCCTTTCTGTATAAAATTATCTTGCGTTATAGTTTAATTCACTCCCTTCAGAATTATTCCAACTAAAATTGTATTTTTATGTGTTGCTGACCCAAAACGGGTTCGTAACAAGACATATACTTCAAGGAAATCGTACAAACGAACCATAAAAGAAGGCCAATGAAAGAACTGAAATAATAATGAAAGAAAAAACAAATACAAAACATTCCTCCAAAAAATACGAAATCTTCTACAAAGCAAAGGTCAGAAAAAGAGAAAATGCTAAACAAAAATCGGAAATGAAATCAGAAATTCACACTAACCAAGTTTCTATCCGAAATCAATTTGACAAACTGGAAGAAATGAAGGTGAAAAGTGGAAACTCTACATTCAAAACCTTGGAAAATTAAATCAAAATCACATATTAATATAAATCATAATATAATATATGAAAATATTAAAAATCTAATAAAAATCTAATAAAAAATAAAAATCTATTATAATATATCTAATAAAATAATTATGATATATAATAATAATTATAATAATTATAATAATAATTATAATAATTATAATAATAATATAATAATAATAATTATAATAATATTATAATAATAATATAATAATAATAAGTATAATAAGTATAATAATAATATAATAATAATAATAATTATAATAATAATATAATAATAATAATAATAATTATAATAATTATAATAATAATATAATAATAATAATAATTATAATAATAATAATATAATAATAATAATTATAATAATTATAATAATAATTATAATAATAATATAATAATAATTATTATTATTATAATAATTATAATAATAATTATAATAATAATATAATAATAATAATTATAATAATTATAATAATAATTATAATAATATTATTATTATAATTATAATATTAATTATAATAATTATAATAATAATAATATATCTAATAAAAATCTAATAAAAAATAAAAATCTATTATAATATATGAAAATATTTAAAAAATATTAAAAATCACATACTAATATAAATCTCGAAAAAAATTTAGCAGTTATGTATTAAATAATCCAATAAAACTGTCGTGTAATAAAGTGATACATAAATGAACTGTTACTTGTTGTTGTTTGCTTTCAAGAAATATTCCTTCAAGAAAATGACAAATTTAATATAGAAGAATACGAGCAATAAAACTATACGCATGACACTGGGCTTTGAGCGCCAGGATGTATATTCATCCTAATCAGTAAAGCAAAATACATTTAACAACTTTGCAGGGAGCTATTCTTAAAGCTACCTTACACAGGTCAATAAACATCTGCTCGGTATATATTCCACCCTAATGAACCAGTAAATGAAGCTGAAATTCATTAAATAATAAGGCATCTCCCTGCACCTTTTATGATACTAAAGGACTTCCACTGTCACAGAGCCATATAGGGTTTTAAAGACACAAACTAAAAGGGAAAAACCTTAAAAAATAATTAACAAAAACGATTTCTGCATTTATAATAAAACACCGACTTACATGAATCCATTCCTGACAGCTACTCTGAAATAAACTAATCCCAATGTGATCCATCAATTTATATGGATCTTCTTTTGGAGGGTACTGCCAGACAAATGTGATATCGATCACTTTTCAATCGACCAACAAAACTCGGAACATAACGATAAAAATCCCCTCCGTTGGAAATTAGGCGGCGCAAACTAAGACAAATTTAAAATCCAATATGCTGAAAAACTAACTGAAGAAAAGGGCATCTGTGACTTTTAAAAAATTATGGAAATCTTCATCCCTAAAGCAGAAAAATGCATTTCAAGAAATCCGCACCACATTCAACGCAACAGAACTTGGTTCAATGATAAATGTAAAAAGCTATCATGCTAAGAAGAGCAGCTTCTATAAAATTCAATAAAGGGCCTACAACCTCTAATTTGCTGCAATTTAAGAAACTACAAATAAAATCACGAAAAATGATTAAAGAAACCAAAAAAGAATTATGAAAAACTATGTCAATAAACTCAATTATGCTACGAAAGGAAAATTTGTCTGGAATATAATGAAAATAACAGGCAAATACCAAACAAGGACTGTAAAATGCTATTCGATAAATAACAATAAATAACTAGTAAAATGGATATCGCTGACCAACAGGCCAAAGAAAATCCCTAAAAATTTAGCTGCCAAAAATAGTAGCCAACAATTTCTAAAGGTCAAACAAAAAGAGAAAAAGACCAAAACTCAACTTTAAATCAAATAATGAAATTTGGTTTGAAACTCCAATGCTTGGACAGTCTGGGTTGTGAAGCACAGTGCTAACATTTTGAATGGTAAAAAGATAGCTTATCAAACCGATTAAAAGAAAGATAATGGCTATAAACAGGTTCTTATATACTAGGAGCAATGTAGTTAGGCTTTCTTCTTCTTTATATACCATCCCCTAGGGACGTATGCGATCATGGTTCTTCACAATTTCCTATCCCTTGGAGCTGTTAATAAAATGTCTTTCTGTAATTTCTATTGGACCCTGATTTTCCATCCATTTACTCAAGCACCTTAAGTATGTCATGATTTATTGTTCTTTGACTCTCATGTCCGCAGGCCGTCAAGTGAGTATCAAATTTTCTAAGACACTTTCTTTCAGTTAGTTAAGTGTCATATATGATACACGCTTGGGAGATCATGTCTCGAAAGAGACATGACTGACCAGGCAGAAGATTATCCTGCCATTACTTTCTGCGGTAGACTGGTTGCCAGACAAGGTTATATAACCCAATCTGTTCTATTATTTAACCCATAACTGGATGGAAGAGACGGATTGATACCTTTACCAAGGGTATTTGCGCGTAAGTGAATGCAATGAATTCAACTGGAATTCGAACTCAGTTCCCCAATTTTTCGTTCCTATTTTATATCCACTGTACCACGAAACTATCTCCAAAATTCAGACTAAATGAAAAGCTCGTCTTGGAGACGGATAAGTCGGCGGAATAAGTGAGAGAATCTATAATGAAAAAGTCATTGACTGGAAAGAAACGTGCCCATGTGGCAGCAGTGCTTGAAGCAAGGATGTGTTGTGCCTAAAAGATGCTGGTAGAAGCTGAGATATTAGCATCACAACTAAGACGAAACTTCTAAGAGTTTGGGACTATAGAAAATAATAAGTTGACGGAATAAGTGAGAGAATCTATAATGAAAAAGTCATTGAATGGAAAGAAACGTGCCCATGTGGCAGCAATGCTTGAAGCAAGGATGTGTTGTGCCTAAAAGATGCTGGTAGAAGCTGAGATATTAGCATCACAACTAAGACGAAACTTCTAAGAGTTTGGGACTATAGAAAATAATAAGTTGACGGATTAAGTAAGAGAAGAATGTGCGTTGTGGTCCAGTGGATATCGACCCGGAACGAAAAATCGGGAAGCCAAGTTTGAATTCCAGTTGCATTCATGGCATTCACTTAACGCACAAATATCCTCGGGAAAATATTAATCTATCTCTTCCCTCCAGTTATGGGTTAAATAATAGGACAGATGGGGTTCTATAACCTTGTCTGACAATCATTCTACCGTAGAATGCAATGGTAACCAACTGCAGGATCTTCTGCCCAGTCAGTCATGTCTCGAAAGAGACATGATCACCCAAGAGTGTGTCACGTATGACACTTAACGGACTGAATGAAGTAAGAGAATCTATGATGAAAATATCGGTGACTAGAACGAAAAGTGAGACTGTGCAGCAATGCTTGAAGCAAGCAACTGTTGAGCCTATAAGCTGCAGGTAAAAACCGAGGAATTAGCATCACAACCCACAGGAAAAATTTAAGAGTCGGGAAGGATAACTTAGCAGACTAATTAAGATAATCTGTATTGAAAATATCGATGCATGGAATAAATAAAGCGTATGTAAAGTCGATCCTTAACAAGAGGACGTGTTTTGCTTATAAGTTTCGTGTTTAAAAATCCAAAGAAAACACTTAATTTCCAACATTTTAACATCTCATAACATAATATTACACTGCACATGAAAAAATTCTCTTCATATATGAACTATGACGTTTTTTTTAAATGCTTAATAATTTTTGTTAAACTTATGAATAACTGGGAGCATTTTTTCTAGCTACAAAAAAATGTTTTTGTTTGTTTATAAATTGGTTATTTCAAATAAAATTAATCTCATTTCTTCGCCTTGATTTTATAGTCCATCACAGGACGGAATGCGTAGGCAAGACTGCTCTCCTACTCCACACAAGCATTATCAACAAAGAATAAATATATAAGATTATATTTATATATATATGTGTTCTTTGTTGTTTGTACAGATTCAGCAACAAACAGTATATAACACAACTTTTTGTTCTATTTTCCCGGATTTCTTTTTTCCAATCTTCTTTCATTTTTTTTTCTTTTTTTTTTTTTTTTGTTCTCAATTGGAGTAGATAGACTTAAATATCGTTCGGTTCACATTCCACCCACGTCTTTTGAACAGGGGAAGAGGCTCATCCCTTGTTTCCTGTTTAGGATGTGGTTTCCGGTTTTCTCTTTTCCAATCATTTTACTCTTAAGTAGCCCCATGCGCATCAGTGGCGTCACCGCCTTGCTTGGGGTGATATGATTTTTTTAAAAAATAAAGCTGAAATATTAGCATCACAACCCAGAAGAAACTTCTAATATTCGATGAAGATAGCACATCATAAGTTGCCGGATTATGTTAGAGAATCTATATTTCAAATATCAGTACATAGAAATGAACGTGTTCATGAAGCAACTCTGCATAAAACAAGGAATTGGTTGTGCCAATAAACCGAAAGCATAAGCTGAGATATTAGCATCACATCCAAGACGAAAAATCTAAGAGTCAGAGGAGATAGAATATAATAAATTAGAGGAATAATTAAGAATATCTATGATGTGAATATCGGTGTATAGAATGAAAGGTGCGTGTGCAAGCACTGCTTAGAGCAAGGAAGTGTTGTGCCTATAAGCTGCAAGTAGAAGCTAGGATATTAGGATCACAACCCAGATGAACCTTCTAAGAGTCATGGATAAAAGTGTAAAATAATTAGGAGTAAATAAAGAATCTCTCAAGAAAAGGTCGGTGGATGAATAGTTAAGTGAGAAGATGGCTTAACTTCTTGAAGTAAGGAAGTGCTATGCTTGTAAGCTGCTTGTAGAATCTGAGATGTAGGTATCAAAACCCAGTCGAAACTTCTGAGAGTCAAAGAGGATAGCAAATAATGAGTTTGCGCACTAAGAGAATCTATGATGAAAAGTCGTTACATGGAAGAAAATGCACATGTTGCAGTGAGGCTTGAAGAAATGAAAAGTTGTTCCAATATGCTGAAGGAAGAAGCTGAGATATTAGCACCACAACCCAGACGAAACTTTTAATAGTCTGAGAAGATAGCATATAAGGCTGCAGCCGCTCTCTCACCGGCGTGATGTGGCTTCCCTGTGCCTCTTCTACAAGTACTTTCATGGCTTCTGCTCCGATGAGCTTAGATCACTGGTGCCGCCTAAGCACGAATTTACACGAGATACTAGATTAGCAACTAGGTCCCACACTTTTACAGTTAAACAAATAAGATGTAACCGTAAATTCTACTCCAACAGCTTCTTTTCTCGCGCTTCCCGCCTGTGGAACTCCCTTCCACAACTCTGCTTTCCTGACAGCTACAATCTCCAGGTGTTTAAATGTAGGGTCAATAGACACCTCCTATCACACTAACTCCCAACTATTCTCAGAACACTCTCATCTACCCAACCCTCATCCTTACCCGTCTATCACCCACCCTCTGACATTTCCTATATTTAATCAGCCTTTCTCCACTCTATGTAGCCCCCTGCGCAGTAGTGGCAGTGACATGCCTTGCTCGGGGTGAAACGCTTATAAAAAAAACAAAGTAATAGAATCAATAATAATGAATCACCGCAACATACAATCTTTTCATGCTCCGATATTTAATCAGAGATTCTCTTATAGAGTCTGCCAAATTATTACACAGTATGTTCCGCGATTCTTAGAAGTTTCGTGCTAATTGTGATGTTATTATCTCAATTGTACATGCAGAATATATGTATACCACTTCCTTGCTTCAAGAATCTCACCAAATGCGCACATTTCTTTCCATGGGCCGAATTTTAAATCAGAGATTCTCTTGCATAGTCCGTCAACATATTATCTGCTATCCTTCTCGAATCTTAGACGTTTCCTCTGGGTTCTTATGCTAATATCTCAGTTTCTACCTGCAGCTCATTGGCACAACTCTTCATTGCTTCAAGTCTCAAATCAATATGTGCATTTTCCTTATCATGTAACGACTTTTTCATCATGCAATCTTCGCTGACACCAGTTTCCTTTCGATTGTGATGCTAATATCTCAGCTTTTACCTGAAGCATATAGGCACAACACTTCCTTGCTTCAAGCAGTGCTACCATATGCACACTTTCATTTCCACGCACCGATATTTTCGACATAGTTTTTCTTACATATTACACCAAATTATTATATGCAATCTTCCCCGACTCAAAAAAAAGTTTTGTCTGGGCCGTGATGCTAATATCCCAGCTTCCACTTGAAACTGATACGCTAAAAAATTTTCTTGCTTCAAACTGTGCTGTGATATCCTCACTTTCATTTTCATACACCAATATTTTCAACATAGTTTTTCTTACATATTACACCAAATTATTATATGCAGTCTTCTCCCGCTCGAAGAAGTTTCGTCTGTGTTGTGATGCTAATATTTCAACTAAGCTTAGAGGCACAACACTTCCTTGCTTCAAGTTGTGCTGCCATATGCGCACTTTGATTTCAATGCACCGACATTTTCAACATAGTTTCTCTAGTGCTTAAAGATGCAGGAAGAAGCAAAGATATTAGCAACACAACCCGGACAAAACTTCTAAGAGTCGGGAATGATAGTATATAATAAGTTGGTGGATTACATAAGAGAATCTATGAAAAAATATAGGTATTCCTGTGGCAGCAATACTTGAAGGAAGAACGTATTGAGAGGAAAATCTGCCGGTAGAGTCTGAGATATTACAATCACAAGGCAGATAAAACTTCTAATAGTCGGGAGGGATAGCATATAATACTTTGTGGGACTAAGTGAGAGAATCTATTATGAACATTTAGGGGCATGAAAGAAAATTGCTTAAAGGAAATTACTTATTACTTAAAGGAAAGAAGTGTTCTGACTGGAAACTACAAGTAGAAGCGATATTAGCCTTAAAACCGAGACCTAACATCTAATTGTCGGGAAGAATAGCATATAATGTCGGGCTAAGTCAGAGAATCTCTGATCTCTGATAAAAATACCGGTGTATTGAAAGATAAATGCTCATATGTCGGCAATCTTTAAAACTGGGATGTTGTGCCTATAAGCTACAGGAAAAATCTGATATATAAGCAACACAAACCACGCCATATTCTTAGAATCGTGGAGGAGAGCAAATAATATTATGGCGGACTAGTTAAAAGAATCTCTGATAAAAATACCGGTACATTGAAAGATAAATGCTCATATGGCGGTGATCTTTAAAACTGGGATATTGTGCCTATAAGTTACAAGAAAAATCTGAGATATAAGCAGCACAAACCAAGCCATATTCTTGGAATCGGGGAGGAGAGCATATAATATTATGGCGGGGTAGTTAAGAGAATCTCTGATAAAAATACCGGAACATTGAAAGATAAATGCTCATATGGCGGCAATCTTTAAAACTGGGATGTTGTGCCTATAAGCTACAGGAAAAATCTGATATATAAGCAACACAAACCACGCCATATTCTTAGAATCGGGGAGAAGAGCAAATAATATTATGGCGGGCTAGTTACGAGAATCTCTGATGAAAATACCGGAACATTGAAAGATAAATGCTCATATGTCGGCAATCTTTAAAACTGGGATGTTGTGCCTATAAGCTACAAGAAAAATCTGAGATATAAGCAGCAAAAACCACGCCATATTCTTAGAATCGTGGAGGAGAGCATATAATATTATGGCGGGCTAGTTAAGAGAATCTCTGATAAAAATACCGGAACATTGAAAGATAAATGCTCATATGGCGGTGATCTTTAAAACTGGGATATTGTGCCTATAAGTTACAAGAAAAATCTGAGATATAAGCAGCACAAACCAAGCCATATTCTTGGAATCGGGGAGGAGAGCAAATAATATTATGGCGGACTAGTTAAGAGAATCTCTGATAAAAATACCGGTACATTGAAAGATAAATGCTCATATGGCGGTGATCTTTAAAACTGGGATGTTGTGCCTATAAGTTACAAGAAAAATCTGAGATATAAGCAGCAAAAACCACGCCATATTCTTAGAATCGTGGAGGAGAGCATATAATATTATGGCGGGCTAGTTAAGAGAATCTCTGATAAAAATACCGGAACATTGAAAGATAAATGCTCATATGGCGGTGATCTTTAAAACTGGGATATTGTGCCTATAAGTTACAAGAAAAATCTGAGATATAAGCAGCACAAACCAAGCCATATTCTTGGAATCGGGGAGGAGAGCATATAATATTATGGCGGGGTAGTTAAGAGAATCTCTGATGAAAATACCGGAACATTGAAAGATAAATGCTCATATGGCGGTGATTTTTAAAACTGGGATGTTGTGCCTATAAGCTACAAGAAAAATCTGATATATAAGCAGCAAAAACCACGCCATATTCTTAGAATCGTGGAGGAGAGCATATAATATTATGGCGGGCTAGTTAAGAGAATCTCTGATAAAAATACCGGAACATTGAAAGATAAATGCTCATATGGCGGTGATCTTTAAAACTGGGATATTGTGCCTATAAGTTACAAGAAAAATCTGAGATATAAGCAGCACAAACCAAGCCATATTCTTGGAATCGGGGAGGAGAGCATATAATATTATGGCGGGCTAGTTAAGAGAATCTCTGATAAAAATACCGGTACATTGAAAGATAAATGCTCATATGGCGGTGATCTTTAAAACTGGGATATTGTGCCTATAAGTTACAAGAAAAATCTGAGATATAAGCAGCACAAACCAAGCCATATTCTTGGAATCGGGGAGGAGGGCATATAATATTATGGCGGGTTAAATATTAGAATCTCTGATGAAAATACCGGTACATTGAAAGATAAATGCTCATATGGCGGTGATCTTTAAAACTGGAATGTTGTGCCTATAAGCTACAAGAAAAATCTGAGATATAAGCAGCAAAAACCACGCCATATTCTTAGAATCGTGGAGGAGAGCATATAATATTATGGCGGGCTAGTTAAGAGAATCTCTGATGAAAATACCGGAACATTGAAAAATAAATGCTCATATGGCGGTGATCTTTAAAACTGGGATGTTGTGCCTATAAGCTACAAGAAAAATCTGAGATATAAGCAGCAAAAACCACGCCATATTCTTAGAATCGTGGAGGAGAGCATATAATATTATGGCGGGCTAGTTAAGAGAATCTCTGATGAAAATACCGGAACATTGAAAGATAAATGCTCATATGTCGGCAATCTTTAAAACTGGGATGTTGTGCCTATAAGCTACAGGAAAAATCTGATATATAAGCAACACAAACCACACAATATTTATTAGAACCGGTGAGGAGAGCAAATAATATTATGGATGGCCAAGTAAGAGAATCTATGATGAAAATACCGGTGCGTTGAAAGATAAATGCGCATGTAGAGGTGATCTTTGAAACTAGAATATTGTGCCTATAAGCTGCAAGAAAAATCTGAGATATAAGCAACATAAGCCACACAATATTTATTAGAATCAGTGAAGAGAGCAAATAATATTATGGTGGGCTAAGAAAAAGAATCTATAATGAAAATACCGGTGCGTAGAAAGAAATAGTGGCAGCACTGCTTGAAGCAAAGAAATGTGAATATTAACTGCAAGTAGAAGCTGAGATATTAGCATCGCAATCTAGACGAAACTTCTAAGATTCGCAACGGATAGAATGTAATAATTTCGCGGACTGAATAAAAAATAAATGTTAAAAATGTCGGTGCATTGAAACAAATATTCGCTTGTTTTAGTCATGTTTGAAGCTAAGACTTTTTGTGCCTATAAGCTGTAGATATAAGCAGTTATATTAGCATCACAAACCAGACTAAACTTCTAAGTGTCGGAGAGGATACCCTATTATAATTTGGCGGAAAAAGTTAGAAAATCTTTGATGAAAATGTTATTGCATGGAAAGAAAAGTGCACATATGGCATCACTGCTTTAAGCAAGGAAGTCTTGTGCTCATAAGCTGCAGTTAGAAGCTGAGGTATTAGCATCATATCCCAGATGAAACCTCTAAGTATCAGGCAGGATAGAACATGTTAAGACTAATCTATATCAGATTTTATTATGAAATTAAATGTGTTCAAAATAAAATTAAAATTTGATAATTTGCTTTGAGAGTATTAGGTTTTTGAGAGTAAAGTGCATTTTAAATTTTTATTTATAATTAAATACTAAAATTGAAAATTAATAATAAAATTAAAAATGAATACTAAATTGAAAAAACTTGAGAAAGATACATTTCATTCACACAATATCTCAAACATAAATAAATTACTATTTTACTTGTTATGTTAAGCATAGAAAAAGAATTTTTGAAAAATACGAGAGTGCGGGTTCAAGCTCAGTGCAGAAATATGAGAATTGTTTTAGCTTAAAATAAAATAACTATGAAAAATTAGTTGATTTTATGTCCATTTTACAATTTTTTTCATTCACAGATTTTGTTAAATTTTATACACATTCATTTGTTTGATTCCCAAATCTCTTTGCTTGAATATTGCTTCATATTTTAACATATTTCTTTTTTAATGATGGACTATACCTCCTCTATTGGATACACAGGAATATTTACCCTACCCCTCCCCCTCACTAGAGCGGGATGCAACACAAGGTCTTTTTTTAGGTGGGGACCCGACCACGTACAGACGGGCTCAGGGACAAAAATTCCCCAGTTCCCTCAACCACCGGCTGATCTGGCCCCGGAGACTAGCACTTGGTCCACCCCTCTGCTGCAATGGGGTGGCACGGCTACGGGACAGTTCCTCGAAACCGGGCATCTATTCAATGTCATTTTTTCTCAGTTGCAACCCTGCCCTAGCTGACGGAGCTACAACTGAGCTGCACTCTGTCTTCGAGGACAGACGCAACTGAGAGATGATTCGGTACCCACCCGACACAAAAAATGTGGCGGGTAAATATCTGGGAACGCTAGGAATCAATTTCATTAATATAACGTAGGTATCTTCATTAAATCGCAAAAAAAACTGCATAGTTACTTTTAAAGTGAATTTTTAAAAATAAAAAGTTTTCTTGAAACTTTTATTTTAGTTTTAATTGAAAGCTAAATGATTAATTAAGTATTTCCAGTAAGCCAAATACTAACTGGTTCATTGCAAACATAAATTACATTGATTGGAATATAAAAGTTTAAGATTTTTTTCAATTTTTGAATTTTTGAGCAATCGACACATTTGTAAACAAAAGTTAATTCTCGGTTTTACAAATCTTGCAAAAATAAAATATACATCAGTGAAACATTATTTTTGGACAATTAGCAAATTTTATGTTAAATTAATCTGATTTATACAAGTATTACTTATTTATAGCGTGAAATTTAGAATGAAACTATTTCTTAATCACAGATAACGCTTTTGAAAGCATACTTAAGATTGTTGGTTGTGGTGTGTACCACTCAAAAAGAATTTAAAAATTTGTTTTTACGTATTTGCCCTCATACATTTAAGAGATTTATGTTTTTATTTCCTAAAACTGTATCCAAAAAAAATGCGTTACCTCTGTTCTGTAGTCTTCGTGTTGTTTGTGTAGTTCTGTGAAGGAACCAACTTTTAGTTCAGCTATCAGATTCTTCCAATGTCACTCTACGTTAAGTAATGTTGAGTTCTTCATTCGTCGATAAAATGTACTACATTCATTTGACACGTTTCACTTTGTAATGTTTACTTAAAGGTTGTAGTTAGATTTCTTCCATTTCTTTAGTCAGTGCTTTTAATACCCTGCATGTTTTCCCTGTTTATATTCTTAGCACTCAATCAGTTATCTAAGTGCCATAGGCGATATACGTCCTTTTTTATTCATCTTAACTGTCTAAGCAGAGGATTTTCCCGCAGTAAGCTGCAATTTTTTTTACAATACAGTGGTTACCAACCACGGTGAAAAAAAAAAAAAAACACAGTCGGCCTTTCTTTTCAATTGATCGATCTGGAGGGAGAAGATTATTATTGTTATTAAAATCAATAATGCCCCACCCGTAGCATGACCGCTAAACCTTGCCAGTACCGCATAAATATTAACTGTTCCGTTTGTAATGAGTAAGTCAGTCAGTTAAGTGCTATGCGTGACACACGCTTTGGGCGATCATGTCCCGAAAGAGACATGACTGACTGGGCCAAAGATTATCCCGCAGTAAGTTGCCATTACTTTCTACGGTAGATTGGTTGCCAGCCAAGGCTGCAGAACCCAATCTGTTCTGTTATTTAACCCATAACTGGAGGGAAGAGACGGATTAATACATTTCCCAAGGGGATTTGCGCGTAAGTGAATTGAAGGATTCAACTGGCATTCGAAATCGGTTCCTCGATTTCTCGTTCCGAGCCAATATCCACTGCACCACAACATGAAAGAAATAAAACAAGCAAGCAAGAAAGAAAGAAATGTTTAACGGCTGTTTCAGTGAAATTGAAAAAGAGTCAATTTCAAATCTTTTTATTTGTATCTTTTTTTGTATCAGCATTGGAAAATATTTTTGGAAGGAAATTGGTATGAACACCATCCAAACCTGGTTACAATTATAGGATCTGTAAAAACTTTATGGACTTTACAATAAAAAGAATACTCAAAGGTAATCAGTGAGACATCATGATCAAAAACTACAAAAACAGAATGAGCTTACTTATTGACATGTCAGTTCCTGTAGAATTTAATGTATCTTTAAAGATCTTCAAAAAATCATTCAGAATACAAGTTATGTATGGAATAAAATTCCGTTATACAAGTGTAGGGTAAGTATGGATTAAATAAAATTCTATTATACAAGTATATGATAGGTATGGATGGAATAAAATTCTGTTATACAAGTATATGGTAGGTATGGATGGAATAAAATTCTGTTATACAAGTATATGATAGGTATGGATGGAATAAAATTCTGTTATACAAGTATATGATAGGTATGGATGGAATAAAATTCTGTTATACAAGTATAGGGTAGGTATGGATGGAATAAAATTCTGTTATACAAGTATATGATAGGTATGGATGGAATAAAATTCTGTTATACAAGTATATGGTAGGTATGGATGGAATAAAATTATGTTATACAAGTATATGATAGGTATGGATGGAATAAAATTCTGTTATACAAGTATATGATAGGTATGGATGGAATAAAATTCTGTTATACAAGTATATGGTAGGTATGGATGGAATAAAATTCTGTTATACAAGTATATGGTAGGTATGGATGGAATAAAATTCTGTTATACAAGTATATGATAGGTATGGATGGAATAAAATTCTGTTATACAAGTATAGGGTAAGTATGGATGGAATAAAATTCTGTTATACAAGTATATGGTAGGTATGGATGGAATAAAATTCTGTTATACAAGTATAGGGTAGGTATGGATGGAATAAAATTCTGTTATACAAGTATATGGTAGGTATGGATGGAATAAAATTCCGTTATGCAAGTGTAGGGTAAGTATGGATGGAATAAAATTCTGTTATACAAGTATATGGTAGGTATTGATGGAATAAAATTCTGTTATACAAGTATATGATAGGTATGGATGGAATAAAATTCTGTTATACAAGTATATGGTAGGTATGGATGGAATAAAATTCTGTTATACAAGTATATGGTAGGTATGGATGGAATAAAATTCTGTTATACAAGTATAGGGTAGGTATGGATGGAATAAAATTCTGTTATACAAGTATATGGTAGGTATTGATGGAATAAAATTCCGTTATACAAGTGTAGGGTAAGTATGGATGGAATAAAATTCTGTTATACAAGTATATGGTAGGTATGGATGGAATAAAATTCTGTTATACAAGTATATGATAGGTATGGATGGAATAAAATTCTGTTATACAAGTATATGGTAGGTATGGATGGAATAAAATTCTGTTATACAAGTATAGGGTAGGTATGGATGGAATAAAATTCTGTTATACAAGTATATGGTAGGTATGGATGGAATAAAATTCCGTTATACAAGTGTAGGGTAAGTATGGATGGAATAAAATTCTGTTATACAAGTATATGGTAGGTATTGATGGAATAAAATTATTTTATACAAGTATAGGGTAAGTATGGATGAAATAAAATTCTGTTATACAAGTATATGATAGGTATGGATGGAATAAAATTCTGTTTACATGTATATGGTCGTTATGGATGGAATAAAATTCTGTTATACAAGTATATGATAGGTATGGATGGAATAAAATTCTGTTATACAAGTATATGGTAGGTATGGATGGAATAAAATTCTGTTATACAAGTATATGGTAGGTATGGATGGAATAAAATTCTGTTATACAAGTATATGGTAGGTATGGATGGAATAAAATTCCGTTATACAAGTGTAGGGTAAGTATGGATGGAATAAAATTCTGTTATACAAGTATATGATAGGTATGGATGGAATAAAATTCTGTTATACAAGTATATGGTAGGTATGGATGGAATAAAATTCTGTTATACAAGTATATGGTAGGTATGGATGGAATAAAATTCTGTTATACAAGTATATGGTAGGTATGGATGGAATAAAATTCCGTTATACAAGTGTAGGGTAAGTATGGATGGAATAAAATTCTGTTATACAAGTATATGATAGGTATGGATGGAATAAAATTCTGTTATACAAGTATATGGTAGGTATGGATGGAATAAAATTCTGTTATACAAGTATATGGTAGGTATGGATGGAATAAAATTCTGTTATACAAATATATGGTAGGTATGGATGAAATAAAATTCCGTTATACAAGTGTAGGGTAAGTATGGATGGAATAAAATTCTGTTATATAAGTATATGGTAGGTATGGATGGAATAAAATTCCGTTATACATGTATAGGGTAAGTATGGATAGAATAACATTCCTTATCCAAAGAAACACTATTAAAAAGTGCTCAATACAAAGTAGAGCTAATAATATTTATTTAGAAATTATAACATGAATATGTTATAATATCACTACAAAAGTAGCCATTTTGTTTCGACATTATCTGTGTCTTAACAAGTGATGAACTCTATTTCAAGTTGGAAAGTTTTAAGAGGTTCAAGACTAGCCAAACCCCCTTAATCAAGGGGGAATTTTTACATAAACAGAGTGGACCAGTCAAAACAAAGCAGTTTCTAGTTTGAAGAATATAAGAGCAGACAGTAAAAATAATTTATTTGGGCATTAACATTAATATTTGATTAAAATAGAGATCAGCATTATTAATCGACCATTAGATTCATTTTACTTTAATTTCATTTTATTGTGAATTTTAAGTTCTAAGTTTAACAAGAGTATTAGATATAGGTTATAAAATTATTTAGATATTAAACGAGTAAATGACGTTAGTGTACACATATTCAAATCTAAAGACATTTACATATAGACAAATAGACGAGTATATGCACATGAACACACACTGGCACACATACACATATACAGACGTATATATGCACACTCATATAAATACATAAATTTCAAAATTTTGTTTTTCTCAACGTGACAATATTTTTTTTTTTAATCCTATCACCCCGAGCAAGGCGGTAACGCCACTGATGAGCAGGGGGCTATGTAATAGTGAAAAGATTGGAAAAGAGAAAACCGGAAACCACATCCTAAGCAGGGAACAAGGGATGAGCCTCTACACCTGTTCAATAGACGTGGGTGGAATGTGAACCGAGCGGTAGATACATCTATCTACTCCAATTGAAAAAAGAAAAACAAAGTGAGAAGATTGGAAAAGAAAAAGCCGGAAACCATATCATAAACAGGGAACAAGGGATGAGCCTCTTCACCTGTTCAATAGACGTGGGTGGAGTGTGAACCGGGCGATAGATATAACCGTTAAATTTCAAAGCCAGGTTTAGAAATCGTCTGTAAAGGCTAGAATATTGAATAAAATGTAAGAACGAACTCGCAAGATGACATGAGCCTAGAGAATCAATGAGGTCATTTCAGACGCAGTCATATTTCAGTGTAAGGACAAATAAACGTGATTACATATATACTCACGCAAATACACAAGCTAAAAGACAAAAACGTACACAACAAAAAACTCCACAGATCATCATAACCACATACATGAGACTACTTATACACAACTTCTTGCATAAATATACGCATATAACCGCAGGAATATTCACACAGAAGCATACGCGCATATAAATGTGCATAGGCGAGAAATATGTATATATATACATACTATCCCACCTTTATATATATATATATATATATATATATATATATATATATATATATAATTTATGGGGCATTAAAATTATTATCTGAGTAGAACAGAGATCAGCATTATAAATCGATTCTTTGATTAATTTACTTTATTTTTATTACGAATTTTAAATTCTAAGTTTAACAAAAACATTAGATTTAAGTAATAAAGTTATTTAGATATTAACCTAGTAAAAGACGTGGGTGTACACATATTCAAATATAAAAGCATCTACATATGAACAAATAGACGAGTATATACACACACGAACGCAAACTGGCACACAAACGCATGTACAGACGTATATATGCAAACACATACACATACATAAATTTAAAATTTTGTTTTTCTCAACGTGACAATATTTTTTTTTAATCCTATCACCCCGAGCAAGGCGGTAACGCCACTGATGAGCAGGGGGCTATGTAATAGTGAAAAGATTGGAAAAGAGAAAACCGGAAACCACATCCTAAACAGGGAACAAGGGATGAGCCTCTTCACCTGTTCAATAGACGTGGGTGGAGTGTGAACCGGGCGATAGATATAACCGTTAAATTTCAAAGCCATGTTTGGAAATCGTCTGTAAAAAAGGCTACAATATTTGATAAATGTAAGAACGAACTCGAAAAGATGACATAAGCCGAGAGAATCAATGAGGTCATTTCAGACGCAGTCATATTTCAGTGTAAGGACAAATAAATGCGATTACATATATACTCACGCAAATACACAAGCTAAAAGACAAAAACGTACACAACAAAAAACTCCACATATCATCATAACCACATACATGAAACTACATATACACATATTCTGGCATAAATATATGTACCAATTTGTCTATATTTCTGAGATGATGTAGTATTTTCACTATTAACATTATTTGGACTATTGTCCTCATATTTGTTATCATTTTTACGATATAGATCATGATGCTTACGGCTATATCACGTTGAATACACCGGTTCTCGTCCGATCACCGAAGTTAAGTAACATCGATCCTGGTCAGTACTTAGATGGGTGACCGCTTGGGAATACCAGGTGCTGTAAGCGTCTATTTTAATTGGAGTAGATAGACTAAACTATCGCCCGGTTCACACTCCACCCACGTCTATTGAGCAAGTGAAGAGGCTCATCCCTGTTCCCTGTTTAGGATGTCCTTTCCGGTTTTCTCTTTTCCGATCTTGTCACTCTTACGTAGCCCCCTGCACATCAGTGGTGTTACCGCTTTGCTCGGGGGTGATATGATTAAAAGAAATTAGTTCCAGTGACTTAACCCAAAGAGTTGTTAGTGATGAGAATGAGGGGTTAGTTACAGGAAATGTCAGGAGGGTAACAGATGGATGAGAATACCGAGGATGGGGGTGGAGTAGATGAAAAAAGTGTTTGAGAGAATGGATGCAAGTTAGTGAGATAGTTAGTGAGATTTAAATTCCTGGAGATTGTAGCTGTTGGGGAAGCAAGTATATGAATGGGAATTCCACAGGCGGGAGGTGCGAGAAAAGAAGATGTTAGAATAAAAATTGCAGTTACATTTTATCGGTTTTACTGTAAAAGGGTGGTACACCATTGCTAATCTAGTAGTTTGTGTAAACTCATGCCTAGAAGGCACCAGTGATCTAAGTTCATTGAAATAGGAGCTGTGAAAGTAATTATAGAAGAGGCACAGGGAAGCCACATCACACAGGTGAGATAGAAACTGCAGCTGAGCTGCCAAGTTGGTATTGATCATATTACAGATTCTCCTCTGGATTCTCTCAGTAACTCCATTGCATGTTAGTATTTATAACATGAATGATGACCTTCAGGTAGTAGAGAGCACTATATATCAGATAAAAGAGACAGATGAAAGAAATATGTTCATGTGGATGGGTTGAGAAAATAGATTCATTTTCAGTACTAGACTTTGCTTGATAAGCCTCACCTCAGAATCTATGCCAAAAGACAACAGCCAACCCACTGCCCCAGTTATGATCAGCTGCAGCCCCAGCACGCTGACAACTGCACCACTTTTTTCCAGGACAATGTTTGTCAGTGACTACAAGACTGTCCATTTCAGGACAATGCTCTTCAGCAACTAGAAGACTGTCCTTTACAGGACAATGCTTTTCACCAATTAGAAAACTAAGCTTTTCAGGACAATGCTCTTCAACAACTAGAAGACTGTCCCTTACAAGACAATGCTTTTCACCAATTATAAAACTGACATTTCAAGACAATGCTCTTCAGCTACAAGAAGACTGTCCCTTACAAGACAATGCTTTTCACCAATTAAAAAACTGACCTTTTCAGAACAATGCTTCTCACCAATTATAACACAATCATTTTCAGGAAAATACTCTTCAGCAACTAGAAGATTGTCCTTTTTAGAACAATGCTTTTCATCAATTATAAAACTGACGTTTTCAGGACAATGATTTTCACCAATTATACAACTGACAATTTCAGGCAATGATTTTCACCAATAAATAAAACTGACCTTTTCAGGACAATGAACTTCAGCAACTAAAAGACTGTCCATTTTAGAACAATGATTTCAACAATTATAAATCTGACCTTTGAAGGACAATGCCCTTCTGCAACTACAAGACTGCCTCTTATGGACAAGCTTTTCACCAATTATACCACTGTCCTTTTCAGGGCAATGCTCTCCACCAACTACAGGACTGTCCTCTTCAGGACAATGTTTTTCACTAATTATATCACTGTCCTTTTCAGGACAATGCTCTTCAGCAACTAGAAGACTGTCCATTTCAGGACAATTCTTTTCACCAATTACAAAACTGAACTTTTCAGGACAATGCTCTTCAGCAACTAGAAGATTGTCCTTTTCAAGACCATGCTTTTCACCAATTATAAAACTGAACTTTTTGGACAATACTCTTCAGCATCTAGACAACTGTCCTTTTTCGGACAATGCTGTTCATCAATTATAAAACTGTCCTTTTCAGATCAATGATCTTCAGCTAATACAAAACTGTCCTTTTCAGGACAATGCTTTTCACCAATTATAAAACTCTCCTTTTCAGGACATTGCTCTTCAGCAACTAGAAGACTGGGGTTTTTTTCAGGACAAGGCTTTTCACCAATTTTGAAACTGTCCTTTTTAAAACAATGCTTTTCACCAATTGTAAAACTGTCCTTTTCAGGACAGTACTTTTCAGCAACTAGAAAACTGTCCTCTTCAGGACAATGCTTTTCCCCAATTGCAAAACTAGCATTTTTAGGACAATGCTCTTCAGCAACTACAAGACTGTCCATTTTAAGACAATGCTTTTCACCAATTATAAAACTAACCTTTTCAGGACAATGCTCTCCAGCAACAACAAGATTGTCCTTTTGAAGTCAATGCTTTTCACCAATTATAAACCTGAACTATTCAGGACAATGCTTTTCCGCAACTAGAAGACTGTCTTTTTCAGGACAATACTTTTCACCAATTATAAAACTGACCTTTTCAGGAAAATGCTCTTTAATAACTACAAGACTCTCTTTTTTGGGACAATGCTTTTCACCAATTGTAAACCTGACCTTTTCAGGAAAACGCTCTTCAGCAACTACAAGACTATCATTTTCAGGACAATGCTTTTCACCAATTAAAAAACTGACCTTTTCAGGACAATGCTCTTCAGCAACTACAAGACTGTCCTTTTCAGGACAATGCTTTTCACACATTATAAAACTGACCTCTTCAGGACAATGCTCTTCAGCAACTAGAAGATTGTCTTTTTCAGGACAATGCTTTTCACCAATTATATCACTGTCATTTTCAGGACAATGCTTTTCACTTATTATAAAAGTGACCTTTTCTAGACAATTTTCTTCAGCACCTACAAGACTGTCCTTTTTAGGATAATGCTTTTCACCAATTATACAACTGTCGTTTTCAGGTCAATGCTCTTCAGCAACTACAAGATTGTCCTTTTCAGGACAATGCTTTTCAGCAATTATAAAACTAACCTTTTCAGGACAATGCTTTTCAGCAACTAGATGACTGTCCTTTTTAGGACAATGCTTTTCAACAATTATAAAACTGACTTTTTTAGGATAATGCTTTACAGCATATAGAAGACTGTTCTTTTCAGGACAATGCTCTTCAGCAACCACAAGTCTGTCCTTTACAGGACAATATGTTTTACCAATTATAAACTTGACCTTTTCAGGACAATGCTCTTCAGCAACTACAAGACTGTCCTTTTCAGGGCAATGCTTTTCACCAATTATAAAATGAACCTTTCAGGACAATGCTCTTCAGCAACTAGACAACTGTCCTTTTTGGGACAATGCTTTTCACCAATTATAAAACTGTCCTTTTCAGGACAATGCTGTTCAGCATCTAGAAGACTGTCCTTTTCAGGACAATGCTTTTCACCCATTTTAAATCTGTCTTTTTCAGTACAATGCTCTTCAGCATCTATAAGACTGTAATTTTCAGCCTCATCAGTGGCTACAAAACAGCTCTTTTCTTGACAAAACTTGTCAATGGCTACTAACAATGTCTCTCTCAGGACAATGCTCTTCTCAGATCTTAGATGAACTTGCAGTTATCTTTTTTGCTTAGTAACCTTATTTTGTGAATGTACTTTCTTTAATGAAAGTAAACTTGATAATATAATTTTTTGCTGCAGCTTCTTTTTTGCTGTCTTCAGCTATTCAATATCTAATTGTGAGCGAATATATCACCCATAACTAATGAATAAACATGATCATTTCACCCACTTCAAAATAATAAATAAAAAACTAGTTGCATAAATGTTTGCTAGTAAAGTGAGTTTGTTCTTTAGTTAAATATTGATGTATACTAAAGAAATCTATCTACTATAAATCATAGAAACATGCAAATGCATGAGACATAATAATAATTGACTTGGTAAAATATTGTATCAAAAAAATAAAATAAAATAGACAAGTAAAACAAAAACAAAAGCAAGAAAATTCAAAACTGTAATAATAAGAATAAGAATAGTGCAGTGTAAAAATCTGAAATTGAATGTTTTATTCTTGCTGCAGAGAAATTGCTAAAAACACATCATAAAAAATTGTGTTAATCCAAAACACAGACTGTATAATAAATATCTAGAAACAATTGACCATGTTGTATCAGGTTGCTTGGTGTTAACACTCACAGAATATAAAAGTCAGCATAATATCTGCACTTAATTTTCCAATTTTATGGGGCATTACTATACAAGTACAGACAGAACAATGAAAGCTATTCTCCCAGACTTCACGATTTCAAAGACCACGTAACCAGAATGTGCATTTTTTATTGTCATAGCAAACTCTGCAGATTGTAATGTATTTTTGGCAATCTTTAAGATACTATTAAAATATAAGGATGTTAAAGTAGAAATCTAAAAAATGTGTCAACTGAGGACATCAATAATTCCAGTTGCCATCAGTACCCTTGGATTGAATGTAAAAGGCTCTGATAGACTTATGAAAGGAATTCCTGATGAAAATGCTTTAAAGAAATACATAAATTAAACTCACAAGTGCAGCTTATACATTACAAAAATCTTTATCTGTGTAAAATATGTTTTTTAAATTTTTTTTTGTAAAAGGCTCTGATAGACTTATTAAAGGAATTCCTGGTAGAAAATGCTTTAAAGAAATACATAAATTAAACTCACAAGTACAGCTTATACATACATACAAAAATCTTTATCTGTGTAAAATATGTTTTTTTTAAATTTTTTTGTAAAAAAAGGAAGCTCTGATAGACTTATAGAAAGGAATTCCTGGTAGAAAATGCTTTAAAGAAATACATAAATTAAACTCACAAGTGCAGCTTATACATTACAAAAATCTTTATCTGTGTAAAATATGTTTTTTTTAAATTTTTTTTGTAAAAGGCTCTGATAGACTTATTAAAGGAATTCCTGGTAGAAAATGCTTTAAAGAAATACATAAATTAAACTCACAAGTACAGCTTATACATTACAAAAATCTTTATCTGTGTAAAATATGTTTTTTTTAAATTTTTTTGTAAAAGGCTCTGATAGACTTATGAAAGGAATTCCTGTTGAAAATGCTTTAAAGAAATACATAAATTAAACTCACAAGTGCAGCTTATACATTACAAAAATCTTTATCTGTGTAAAATATGTTTTTTTTAAATTTTTTTGTAAAAGGCTCTGATAGACTTATTAAGGAATTCCTGGTGAAAATGCTTTAAGAAATGCATAAATTAAACTCACAAGTGCAGCTTATACATTACAAAAATCTTTATCTGTGTAAAATATGTTTTTTTTAAATTTTTTTGTAAAGGCTCTGATAGACTTATTAAAGAATTCTGGTAAAGAAAATGCTTTAAAGAAATACATAAATTAAACTCACAAGTACAGCTTATACATTACAAAAATCTTTATCTGTGTAAAATATGTTTTTTTTAAATTTTTTTGTAAAAGGCTCGATAGACTTATGAAAGGAATTCCTGGTAGAAAATACTTTAAAGAAATACATAAATTAAACTCACAAGTACAGCTTATACATTACAAAAATCTTTATCTGTGTAAAATATGTTTTAAATTTTTTTGTAAAAAGGCTCTGATAGACTTATGAAAGGAATTCCTGGTAGAAAATGCTTTAAAGAAATACATAAATTCAACTCACAAGTACAGCTTATACATTACAAAAATCTTTATCTGTGTAAAATATGTTTTTTTAAATTTTTTTGTAAAAGGCTCTGATAGACTTATTAAAGGAATTCACCAATTGCATCTTTTAAAGAAATACATAAATTAAACTCACAAGTACAGCTTATACATTACAAAAATCTTTATCTGTGTAAAATATGTTTTTTTAAATTTTTTTGTAAAATGCTCTGATAGACTTATTAAAGGAATTCCTGGTAGAAAATGCTTTAAAGAAATACATAAATTAAACTCACAAGTACAGCTTATACAGTACAAAAATCTTTATCTGTGTAAAATATGTGTTTTTTAAATTTTTTTGTCAGAAATGAACGCTATTTTTGGCCTTAGGGTTTAGAAAATGTGTATAGAACAGAAATCAAAAGAAATAATAATAGTATAAATTCATAAGAAGCAAGAAGAAATAATAATAGTATAAATTCATAAGAAGCAAGAAGAAATAATAATAGTATAAATTCATAAGAAGCAAGAAGAAATAATAATAGTATAAATTCATAAGAAGCTAGAAGAAATAATAATAGTATAAATTCATAAGAAGCAAGAAGAAATAATAATAGTATGAATTCATAAGAAGCAAGAAGAAATAATAATAGTATAAATTCATAAGAAGCAAGAAGAAATAATAATAGTATAAATTCATAAGAAGCAAGAAGAAATAATAATAGTATAAATTCATAAGAAGCAAGAAGAAATAATAATAGTATAAATTCATAAGAAGCAAGAAGAAATAATAATAGTATAAATTCATAAGAAGCAATAAGAAATAATAATAGTATAAATTCATAAGAAGCAATAAGAAATAATAATAGTATAAATTCATAAGAAGCAATAAGAATAATAATAGTATAAATTCATAAGAAGCAAGAAGAAAAAATAATAGTATAAATTAAGAAATAAGATTAAATAAATAATAGGAAATGATTAGAAAAACCCTCAAACCATCCCTCAAAAGTTGGCTATGAAATATTTAAAATATAAAAAATGAATTCTACAGTAATGAAGAAACAGAAGACAGAGCTAAATCTAGTTTTTAATACAGATCTGATTAATTAAAAAAAATCCAATAAAGTTGTTTACTGAAACTGTAATTTTTAATATCAATGATTTAATTGAATTGAATATGAAAGATTTAAAATGATGTGCATAACTTTACAAGAAAAAACAGTTGTAACATCTGGATCACTTAAAAATTTTACTTGTAAAAAATAATTATTGTTAAATTTATTTTCACACATTATTTACAAACAATACATGATATCCCTGACTCTCACTCATAGTAATGAATTTCTTTATATCCTAGCAGCTGGAGATTCCCTAGTTGTTACTCTGCCTAACAGACTAATTCCTTGTAGTGGGATATGCTCAGGTACCCCTTTTTAGTTTCAGGAAGACAGGTTCCAGCACATGTAATAGAACAGCAGCAATAGAGGTGTCCCCTATCTAATGGACATTGTGATATTGAAAAGCTTGGACCTTTTGTTGTTCTCTTGTACTAGAGCATTGGAAACTTAGTATAAGAGTCCAACCCATATGAAATTTTTCAATTGAAAAAAAAAATAGTTTGCAGCCAATTAAAATTTATTAAAATTTCATGAATTTACATGGATGGGTAACAGAGTTAAAAAATATATTTTCACTAAGATTTTTAAAAAATAATAATTTCCAAAGCAATTTCATTTATTTGTATATGAGTACTAAAAGTTTCATTAAAATGTGATAATTATTTGATTTGTTTCCAAATTAATGGGTTTGTCACTGAAGAAAAGGGGGTGATGCAATCATTACATTTTCACTGTAAAACAGTCATAATGTTTCTTTAGTCGCTAACTCAAATCAAAACAAAACTTTCTACCAAAATTTCAAACATGTTAAAAGGGATTAAAAATTTTTAAAAATAAATAAAAATTACTTTGATATTTTCTCTTAATAATATTATTAACATCTTAATAATATTATTAACATTATAATGGAAAAAGTTTGTTTTATTAAGTTTTGGACATTTTTATTCATACTATGCCTTTGCCTAATCCAGCAGTCTCTATTGTGACCCCTTGATGGTTTGCTCTATCAAAGACTTTTGACTGATCTAAGTTGGTTCATCTCACCAGTGTCATCTGCCTCATCAAGGACGATGTGCACTAGGTGAAAATTGTCTTGGATTGTCCTTTCCTTCACAGAACAATTCTGTTTTGTGCCAATCTGTTTGTCTGCTACAATCTTCAGATGGCTTGTCCGGATCAGGATCTTGGCTAAAATTTTCAGGTTGGTGTTGAAGACAGTAATAAACCTAAAGTTGTTATACCCCTCTTCAGAAAATTGATCACACACCTGGTTATCCTTTCAGGAATGTTTTCCTGATCAAAACAGTTTTTAAAAACTACTGCCAAATAATGGACAAACATGTGTGGCCTTTCAAGGTAAATTTCATAGAGGGGACCATGGGGTCATAGAGCTTTGTCGGTACCAATTTGCCTCAGAGCAACAATAATATTCTCTTCCATTATCAAACATTCACATCTAGCTTACTTGTGTGGTTCTTTTCTTACAAAATCAGCCAAATATTCTTGGAAATATGTCTCCTGCAGACAATGCTCCCTGGTAAAGAGGCCTTCAAAGTTCTCTCTGAAACTACTACAAATACTAACTGATGAGTTTAGCCAGGTCTTTTTCTGCATGAAACAATTTTCTCTTCATTGAACTTCTCTATGCAATTCTGAAGCTATATTCACGACTTCAGATGACAGCTTAGTCTGGGTTTGAACACCTGACTTATAACTTGCAGTTTCTCTTTGACCAGTTCAGCAACACAATGGTCTTCTTCTATTATTGCTTGTTCAACTCTGTCATGTAGGGCTATTTCATTTTGTTTGGTTTTCAGATCACTTCTCTGCATACTGTATTGCGAGGGATTTATTCTTGTACTTGAGATTCTCTCACCACTTGTTGCTGACAACTTTTCCAACAAGCTCTCACCAGATTAAGTCTATCAGTCTTTGAAGAACGTCAGGCTTATCAAGAAAAGATATATTCATCTTTCAATAGCCTGCCATTTTGACTTTGTTGCCCTGTTTGATATGGACCAGAACTATTTTTTGATCAGAATATTCTAACCAATAGTATGATGAGCAATTTGTAAAGTTGAGGTCAACTTTACAAACTAACACTCTGTCTAAATAATTTAGGTTGCTGGTAGAAATCCAGATGTGTGCCCATGTCCACATCTTGCACTTTAAATGATCCACTTTAAAATGGTCTGCAAGACCAACATCTTTGAGAAGGTCTTGGAAAGCAGTGTCAGGAGCAACTCTGGAATGAATGCACATATTGCTCTATCCTGTATCCACCTTGGAGTCGAAGCCGCCATTCCAAGCTCCGATCAGGATCAATTGACATGGACTAGTCAAAAGAAGATCAAGTTGTCTAAAGAAAGAGAACCGTTCAACAGAGTTGCTTTCTGCTGCTTACCATGATTTGAATCTAGGTGTCCTCTCACTTAACCACAATGGATATAGAAGAAAATTCCTTCTTCGTTAGGAAGCAAATTGCAGTGATGTTTCCAGTTTTCCATCTTCTGCCAGAAAGTTTGATCTGCTCCTCTAGCTGCTACTATTTCAAGAGCAAATCTGCTAGCTGCTCTTCTTCAATATATGTGGGGACACCATAAATGTTGATTTTTGTGCACTGGCTTCCCCTAATATTCATGTACAAATATAAGCTTCTTCATGTGTAAGAACTATGTGTTAGTTCAACAAACTCTTCAGCAATGAATAAGAGTAGATCACATAATGCATAGCTGTATATATTTAATGTCCACTGTTAGAGAATACAGTACTTACTCTACTGTTTTTTTGCATCATGTTGGAAATTTTTCTACTCCTGGTGTCCATTGCAACCAAAGATATTGTCCTTGACTCTGTTACTTCTAGTGTACCTGTACAAAAAGGTCCTTACCTTTCTTTGCACACTTACTATATTTTGGGGTACTTTTCAAAAGTTAATTTATCAACCGCTGTACCCCCACAGATCTTTCTGTGAAGGCACTGTTCATTGGAGTATTTATTTAGCCTCTGCTGATCCAGAGACAAGCAGTATCTATTCATTCATTGGCCACTTCTTCTGGTTTCTACTCATAATTGGCCACTTCTTCTGGTTTCTACTGTTCCTTTTCAGATATCAAGATTGGCAGCTAGAAGCCGCTTCTAATTCCTGCTTGGCATTGCTAAGGGAGTCATCCTGGTTTGCCCCCTCTCTCTGATTATTAACCACTCTGTTCGTTAAAATCTCTCATCCGAATCGTGATCCGAAACACAAAGTTCAGATAATCCGAAACAGATATTACACCTTGATCTTAGTTTAGTCACTGGGCCATGGAACGCTGATAATTCTCATGTCCCCCCACTGTAGAGAAATGCGACACAAGGTCGGGTTTAACGTGAGGAACCCAAGTGTAGACACTCGTGCCACGCGTCTAAATTTGTCCAGCCCCTATTCTCTGTCGGTAGTTGGAGCTTCAACTAAGTCGAACTCGTCTCGAAGACGGAATCCCAGTCTGTAGAAAGAGCTCCGACTTAGTTGTTCTCTTCCCGAAAACAGAGATGCCATGCATCCAACATCATGGCTAGTGACCTCTACATTTTGGGCCTGCATACCTTTTTATATATTAAATCTGTTTTACATTAATCACTGCTTAAGATTTTTCTTCTGGCTGTTTTTTTTTTTTTTTTTTTAATTGTCGGGGGACTGACAGGATCCGAGACATTTGGTAACAAAAGAACTGGAAATAAAGTAAGTAACTGTCTTTTAGTAGGAATTAAAAACACAACTCCCATAGCAATTCTTGCTATTAACATCAAATTAATAATAGCAAAAAAATGAGTCATAGCTCTTGGCAATGTCCCTACAGGCTCCATAGACTTATTAATTAAAAACTAAGACACCCGTTTTGCCTCCTTGCGGCTGGCCAGTTGTAAGATTATAGAATATAAAACATTATGACATTATAATTTATCAGCAAATGAATTATCAATTAATAGCATAATAAATATATTCAGCGGAAGAATCTCCTCAACTGAATACATTCTTTCTTGTGTGTTTGTTTTACAGTATTTAATTAAAGCTTCTTTTGTTTTCAGTAATATATATAAGCCAGTGACCTACTAACCAGGTTAAAAGTTCTTATAATATATTCGGTGGAGACGTTCGTGTGTCTCACGGGAATAGGTGGGGCGAGGGCACAATTGGACAAAACTTAAGAGCTTTCGGCTGACACCATTTCTGGTCGTTGGCCACTTGGCATTCATCATCCTTAAAGTTGCATGCAGGACAGTAACAATCTTTTTAGATATTTCTAACATTATTTGCAACATTATTTTAGATATTTGTAACATTTTCTTATTTTTATTTATTTTCTAATTCTTTCTTACCTTCGCCACATTTTCTTCTTTTCTAACCTTTTATTAGTGCATTACTTTTATGCATATATATATATATATATATATATATATATATATATATATATATATATATATATATATATATATATATATATATATATATATATATATATATATATATATATATATATATATATATATATATATATATATATATATATATATATATATATATATATATATATATATATATATATATATATATATATATATATATATATAGAGAGAGATATATATATATATATATATATATATATATATATATATATATATATATATATATATATATATATATATATATATATATATATATATATATATATATATATATATATATATATATATATATCTCTCTCTCTCTCTCTATATATATATATATGTATATATAGAGAGAGCGAGATATATATATATATATATATATATATATATATATATATATACACTTACATTTTGTATGATATATTAAGTGTCCATCATGGTATTTGTGTATTTGTTTAAAGTTGACTGTCTTCAGACAAATAAACATGTGAGTTTACATATTGACATCCATTTATTTTCCTGATGGCCAAAATATCATGTATATATAGATAAGCGGTAAGCAGATCAGAAAGTTCATATGTGTGCGTGTTTGTTATTTCTTTTTTTTTTTTTTATTTCTTTACACTCACACGCTAATTCTCTTCCGTCACCTTTCGTTGGCAAGAAAAATCTTTTACACTGACTTGTGAAATTTGATATCGTCTTTATACTTCAACACAAGTATGATAGATAAATTATCGTCTAAATTACACAAAAATGAAAATATCACTGACATCTTATTTTAACATATATATTTACCAAAATTATGCAAAGATATCTTGGAATACTAAAGAGTAAATTTATTCAATAAAATCGCCATTGGCTTCAACCACAGCCACCAGACAACTTCTGATTCTTCTTCTGAACGGTCACTTTGTTTAAGTTGGTGAATGCTGCCATAATCCTTGCCCTCAATTCATCTTTAGTGTTACAAGGAGTTTTGTTATTTCATTCCTCAACTGAGCCCCACATATAATAATCAAGAGGATTGAGGTGGGGAGGGTTAAGTGGCCAGATGTAAGGGGTGATATGGTTGCAGAAATTGTCTAATTGTGTTGCATGGTACAGAATCCTGTTGTCGGTCATAGGGTCGTTCAGCAGTTACCCTCTTGACGCAGTGCAGCATTAACCCCAAAAGGCACTCCGTGCTGAGTCAGAGGCCCTTTAAAAAGATGAATGGATACATAACATCGCCATCACAAGCGATCACATCAAGCACTATAATATTTACTAGATATATCATCCAATTCTTTCCAAATCCTCTGCACTTCCCTCAGATTAACCCCCAAACACTATAAAATGTTCGTATTAGAGCTTCCGATGCGAGTGCCAAGGAGGGTAGCAGGCTGTTTCCAAATTTCGGTTTTTTTCCCACATAGAGTTCCCAACTGTATCCAATCAACAAAATCAGTTTAAATAAAAATGGCGGCGATTTATCTATCAAAAAGTGTATATGCATACGCATGCACACACAGATATATATAGTCATCCGCAGACAGTTCTGTTTCGTTGTATGACAGAACATCAGTATGGTTAGCAACCGATTGCTTCTAGCCAGGATTGAAACCCGACCGAATTGCCATTCTGCCTCTAAGCTATAAAAGCGCTTGGTAGAAGACGGCAGATTTTATCGTGTTATACATACAATGTGAATACACGCCATTAGCTGAGAGTGTTAAAATTCATTACTGAATAAACAAGGCGTAAATGCGTGAGTAGCTACTGTTTTTTTAAGTTTATCATATACATATATATATGTGTGTGTGTGTGTGTGTGTGTGTGTGTGTGTGTGTGTGTGTGTGAAAAGTGTATGTATATAATTATAAATATCAATATATATATATATATATATATATATATATATGCAATTTGTTATATATATTATATTATTTATATATTATTTATGCATGGCACTTATTTGAAAGCGCTCAAAATCAGTGATAGAGCTGACATATTCATATAGATAGGTGTCAGTTTGTAACCCTGGGTTTCACGCTCTTACGATCGTCAGACAATGTACGTACGAGAAATCGGCAACTGTCCGTGCGTTGACATCGCTACACTATTAGAATACACCAACCGAATGCGTACGTATGTGCGCAACGGCACACATATACATACATATGCCGAGCCCCGCACGATTCGCATATATATGTTTTTGCAAGCCCCAGTGGGCGACCGTGTGTGTGTGTGTGTGTGTGTGTGTGTGTGTGTGTGTGTGTGTGTCTTTGCGCACGTCGATGGGTGTACAAATATATATATATGTCTGCGTCTGTCATGACGACAGATTTTCCCCCACTTCCACAAAAATACACGAATATACACAAACCAAAATATAGCCAATATCTTTTTTTAAAATAATCAGTTTGTCTGACGATCGCAAGACCGTGAAACCCAGGATTACAAACTCACACCTATCTATATTAATAAGTCAGTTCTATCACTGATCCGCAGAGAGCAATGGCAACCTACTGCGGGATAATCTTCTGCCCAGTCAGTCATGTCTCTTGTCGAGACATGATCGCCCAAGCGTGTATTACGTATGGCACTCAACTGACTGACTATCACTGATATTGAGCGCTTTCAAATAAGTATCACGCAAATATAAAATATAGATAATATAATATATATAACAAATTACATATATATATATATATATATATATATATATATATATATTGATATTTATAATTATATACATACACTTTTCACACACACACACACACACACACACACACACACACACACACACACACACACACACACACACACATATATATATTATTGATATCTCCCGGAATGGGATATATATCAATACGAGGTTGTTAAGTGTTTAAGGCAAACAAAATCAGGTAGAACAATCTAGTCCGTCGTCGTAATCGTCGTATGCAGCGTCCTGAGACGTAGGCGTAGTCAGTAGACCTCTTGTGCTAGATCTCTAGTGGAAAGACTGGTAGATCTCTCTCACTCACTCACTCTATCGACGTCCTTGCCGTTGTCTATATTTATGGCTGATACCAGCCAATCACATTACATTGAGGGGGAACCGAAGTGTGTCCATGTTCATTACATCACATACATATATAAATATTTACTGAATTATATAATTTAAAAGTTATTTAATTTAAAAGTTATTTACTGAATTATATAATTTAAAAGTTATTTAATGTTTAATGTTAATGGAGAGAAAATGTTCAATATTGAAGATAGATTGTGTGAATACAAACACTTCTTTCCAGTCGTTTGAGCAGGAGTAGAGGATTATCTCTTCTTTCCTATTTCTGATTATGTTTCCTGTTCCTTTTAAAGTCTACATCAGCTCTATACTTCTAACACTTGTCTTTACTTACGCTAATATAACTCTCCACAGTACCTTGAGTGCGTCTTGGACATTTTATTTTGTGAATATTAGTAAAATAAATAAATAAATAAATATATATATATATATATATATATATATATATGTGCTTAATTTTAATCTTGAAACCAGAAGAGGAAGCTAAAAAAATTGAATTAATTTAAAATACCCAAATAAACTATTCAGGCCTTCTGCAAAATTAACTTAATAATTCTTAGTTACTGTCAGATCCCACAATCTATACATTTCCTAAACCGTTTCACTCAAGGTCACTAAGTGGGGAAAGCAGTGCAGAGAGTACATATTAGACATTGTTTTTTTTTCTTTTTTTTTTTTTAATAAATGCTATATCCTTTCAGCATGTAAGTGATCATGACTCTCCACTGATTCCTTTTCCTACTTACATAAGATATTTCTTTGGTGGTGGGGAGTGGAGTTCTTTCTCCACAGTTTGAATTCAGAGTAATCCTTCACGTAGACAGCATGCTTCTTAAAAAAATCTTTTAAAAAAAATAGAATAACAGTTCCAGAAATAAGCAAACGTTGGTCTTCACTGTTTCCATTTCTTTATTATCTAGAAACTTTAGGAAATATTTCAGAATAGTTTTCCATCATCTTCGCCGCATTTTAAAATGCAGATTAGTCTTTCTCCTAGACTAGCTGTTTTCAAGGCTAGGGACCCTGAAATATGCTACTATTTAACACTTAGTTGGATGGGTGAAAAGGTATAGTGTAAAATATTTTTCTCTCCAAAGGCATAATGTAAAGTAAATTATACAGTCTATTTGAACTGAGCTCTCGGATTACGTTTTTCTCGTCTATAAACGTTATATCTAAAAAAAAAAAAAAAAAAAAAAAAAAAAAAGAACTACCTTAATCTACAGCAAATATAATAAAGTTTACCGAATATGGTCATGTATGGAACAGGGCCATAAAAGTGAATCACCTATCAAAGACCAATGGATCATAAGAATTACTTTATTAACAATTGGAACGCGAAATCGAGCAGCCGAGTTCAAATTCCAGTTGAATTCATTGCATTCACTTACGCGCAAATATCCTTGGGAAAGGTATTAATTCGTCTCTTCCTTCCAGTTATGAGTTAAATAACAGGACAGATTGGGTTCTATAGCTTTGGCTGGCAACCAATCTACTGCAGAAAGCAATGGCAACCTACTGCGGGATAATCTTCTGCCCAGTCAGTCATCTCTCTTTCGAAACATGATCGCCCAAGCGTGTTTCACGTATGGCAATTAACTGACTGACTAAGTATGAATCATTATTTCTTTTTTTATTACACTATGTATAATCCCATAGCCGTGCAGCACCCAGTTAGAATCAAATTTACTAATAGCCTGCGAGACTAATATAGCAGAACATAAACTTTATAGTATGTCATATATTTATTAATATTAGTTAAATATAAGAATAATATTATGCCATACGCTGATTCTGTATGTAAATGTAAATGACTGGCCAGTCGTATTGAAGCCACAAAAAGATAGTTAATGTTTATTAATTCGGCCTTGTGTCATACATATCCGAACTCCCTACAGTTTACAAGATTTATCAAGAATTATCAGAAAGTTATCATCAAAAGTTTGTCAGCAGGAATACGTGAATCAGTGTTGAAGAATAAAATATACATATTACATTTTAAAATAGGAATTTATTAAAGGAATGGAATAACAAGAATAGGTTTGGTTAAAATTTCATTAAGAAACATTATTAAGAATAGAGTTCGTAATAGTATTTGTTGGAAAGAGGTTATGCCTATGTGTATATATGTATGTATGAGCGTTCGCTCGGTAGGAGTGTCTTTGAATGGAGAAAAATAAAAGGAATCAGCACACGAAAAAGAAGGAGGAGGATGTGCAACGCGATCTTACGTCCGGGTCGTGGTTGAACTTTATTTAATTTTATTTTATTCTCTCTCTCTCTCTCTCTCTCTCTCTCTCTCTCTCTCTCTCTCTCTCTCTCTCTCTCTCTCTGCTCCCATCTGACTGACTGACGCTGACGAATGAAGCTTCTATAGTCCTTTAAATTTTTTGCACTGGATCGCGATGTCTTTTTAGTCTTGCAAATCGCTCCCATTGGTCAGAAAACCAATTTAACATCTACTCACGAATTCCGGTTTCGACGTTTTCTAACCCTGCTCGAGGTCAATCCTTTTTCTATGCGGCAAAACCAGGATTTCAAACGTCATTGGGAATTTCTTAATTTCCTATTCCACAGAATTCAAGGATGCTAGTCTGCCAGGGCGGTTAGCTAATCCCCGTTGCAGATACCTGCCCAGACCGATTCACTACAACTACGCTGAGCTGACCTTAGTTACAATGTGCGTTATCTAGTGTGATCAAAAATCTGAACAAGGCAAGTACGTTCGAACCCTTGGTCTCAATGACAAGCAGAACCATTGACGGCTCCCAAGGATCTCGTCTACCCAATTTCACTCACAAAGTTTTTCTTCAAGCACTTTACAAACGTGCTGTACGCTGGTATCGCCTCCTCCTAACCAATAACATCAAGAAGTCTCCTTCCGGCAAATCGACCATAGTGAGATTTGAACCTGAGTCTCAGTAAGTGATTCGGTCATATGCCCATAATTTATCTGTAGTAGTATGTGAAACACGTTTTTAAACAAAGTATTGCGGAAAAATGTATAACAAAGTGGAAAAAGTTGTTTTTTTCCTGGCACATACGCACGAACGAGGGATGCTAGCATTTTTTTTTTTTTTTTTTTTTTTAAACCTCACCGATTTCATTTAGTTTTTTTTTTCATCACATTTGTTATTAGATATTTCAATAAAACTTTTTTATTACTGTGTGGAATATCTATCTACTACCAAAAATGGTGGAAAGAAAATGAAAAAAGATACTAAATGAAAATGGTTATATGAAAATCGGGATGTGTCTTATGGTACAATGAATATCAGTGTAATGAAAATCGCTTCGAAATAAAACTTTAGAGAGCCGAGTTCGAATTCTAATTGAGCTCGTTGCCTTTACTTACACGCAAATACCCATGGGAAAGGTATTAATCCATCAAGTCTTCTACCAGCTATGGGTTAAATACCAGGATTGGGTTCTGTGTCATTGATGACAAGTAGTCTACCGTAGAAAATAATGGCAATCTACTGCAAAAAAATATTCTACCTAGTCAATCAAAAGAGAAAGTAACAAGAAATATATGTTGAATTTGTATTTGATTAGACAGAATATTTGATTACAAGGTGAGAAAAATGGGCTAATTGGTAAAGCTTAAGCCAAACATAAGCTATTAGGATTAACATCAGCTATACTGATGGAAAACACTTTAGGTTCTGTGGTGATTGAATGAAAGCAGTTTTGTATTGATGTTAAAATGTACAATCCGTTCCGTGCCCCAATTAACCACGGATAGAATATCTTATTCGAGAACAGTTGGAAGTTTTACTTTGTCCAAACCATTGAACATTCTACCAAGACAGGGAAATATTCTGAAAAAAAGTGCTAATAAAAAAATAAATCTATTTTGATAGGAAGGAAAATAAATATAGAAATGCCTTTGACAAAGAAACAAATGAAAGAAAATAAAAAGGTACAAAAACGAATGAAAATAAAGATAAGAATTAAAATGGAAAAAAAAATAACCGAAACATTAAATTAAAGATACGACATAAAAGAAAAAAATATAAATAAAACCAAAATGAAGGAAAATAAATGCATGGTGCGATGAATAAATTGTCGTCTGAATAACGCTAAAATTAAATAACAATGACATCTTATTAAATAATATTAAATATATTAAATATATATTATTTAATATTAAACATATTGAATAGTATTAAATATATATTATTTAATATTAAATATATTAAATAAAAATGACATCTTATTAAATAATATTAAATATATTAAATATATATTATTTAATATTAAACATTAAATAATATTAAATATATTAAATAACAATGACATCTTATTAAATAATATTAAATATATTAAATATATATTATTTAATATTAAGCATATTAAATAATATTAAATATATATTATTTAATATTAAATATATTAAATAACAATGACATCTTATTAAATAATATTAAATATATATTATTTAATATTAAACATATTAAATAATATTAAATATATAATATTTAACATTAAATATATTAAATAACAATGACATCTTATTAAATAATATTAAATGCATTAAATATATATTATTTAATATTGAACATATTAAATAACAATGACATCTTATTAAATAATATTAAATATATTAAATATATATTATTTAATATTAAACATATTAAATAATATTAAATATATATTATTTAATATTAAATATATTAAATAAAAATGACATCTTATTAAATAATATTAAATATATTAAATATATATTATTTAATATTAAACATATTAAATAATATTAAATATATATTATTTAATATTAAATATATTAAATAACAATGACATCTTATTTTTAAAAATATATTTACTAAAATTAGACAAAAATATCTCGAAATACTAAAGAGTAAATTTATTCAATAAAATCGTCATTGGCTTCAACTACAGCCTCCAGACGACTTCGGAATTTCCAGCATCTCTTCTGGTCGGTCTTCTTGTTTAGGTTGGTGAATGCTACCATTATCTCTGCCTTTTGTTCGTCTTTTGTATTACAAAGAAGTTTTGTTGATTTCTCGCTCAGCTGTACCCTGCACACAATAATCAAGTGGGTTGCAGTCGAGGGACTTAGGTGTCTAGATGTAAGAGGTGACGTGGTTGCAGAACTTGTCTGACTACAATGATTGTGTTTTACTGCTTGTGTGCTATGGTTACGAGTCCTGTTGCCAAACATAGTGTTTTCCAGCAGTCACCCTCCTGACGATACCTTCTTGAAACACTTGATGTAGACCTCCGTGTTGAGTCTGAAACCCTGTGAGAAGATGAATGGAGACCTCACATTGTAATCATTAGTGATTACATTAAACACCGTGATGTTAACGATGTATATCATTCAGCTCTTTTAAAATCTTCTGCACCTTCCTCAGATCCACACACAAAGTCTCTCAAATGTTTGTACTGGAGCTTCCGGTGCGAATGCCAAGCAGTACTGCATCTCGCTTCTGAATTTATGGCGGAGTGAATTGAGTCAAGGTTTTTTTTTCCTAACAGGTGCCCAACGGACCATACTATAGTGTGCAGTCGACAAAATATAAAGAAGCAAACAACGCGAATGCACAAAATTAGAATCATAAAATGGCGACATTTTACGCACTGCATCCTGTATTTTTTGGGGGGGGTTGTTTGCGTATTGCTTCAAGGATTAAAAAGCAATATTTATTTCGTTTACCTACCTTACGATACTTACTTGGAATTTGGTAAAGTCGATCATTAAAATTAATCGATACAAAATATCCATCGATTTAATATAATTTACCTTTTAACGCATATATAGACATATAAGATTAATGCAACTAAAATGTATTCCTCAGCTGATTGATGTTATATTCAGTACTTCGACTCTTGAGTTTCGTAGATGTCTTTGTAAATTTTCAATCCACTCTTCAGGTGACTTTGGCAATTATATATATATATATATATATATATATATATATATAGCAATCTTTCATTTAAACAATCTTCCATTTCAATTTTTAAAAATTTCATGTTTCCTTTTTTACTGGAGATAAGGAACATAAATTTTTTTCATAATTTTCGACTTTCGACTTCACAGGCCATGTTCGAGGATGTTATTTTTCCGGTTTTGTTATCTACTCATGTTTGACTGCAATGTAACTTTTGTTGTTTTTAGTACTTTTTTATTCTTTTATTTTTTTTAAGAATTCTTCAAAGCTGTCTCGTGATGCACATGGTGGCATCATGTGAGTGTTTGCCTATTTTTTAAAAAAACTTTCAAAACTCCATTTCCACTGTTAAATAATGTAAAGTTGCTGGTAGGAGAAAATTGTTTGATATATAGTGCCTCTCTTATAACGAGGGGCTTTTGAAATTATGGAATATTCTTACATTCCTTATATCTAGCAGAAAGGAAACATGTACAAATACTGGAAAAATTAAATAAAAAAATAATAAAATCTTCCATGTCAGTCGTTTTTAACGAAACATATTTATATAATAATAATCTTTATAATAAATAATAATATTTGCAAATTCTTGATAAAAAGTCGTGGCGTATTTCTTGTTGTCATCTCAAGGGTCTTGCTGTTTACACATACAAATCTAGAAAATAAAGTGTATACTACGATATTGCCCATTTCTAAGAGAAGGAGGTGAATAACTAAAATTTCCTAAGGACATAAGTGTGACGCGAACGCAACAGACTCTATAAAAATTTAAACTTATATATATATATATATATATAAAGGGGTCTTCATAAATGAATTGAGTTATTTCGGTGACTGGCGTGTGTATACACTGCTTATATGCAACACGTCAAAAATTCCCTTCTTTGATTCCATGCGCTTAGAGGGTAGCGACTCTGACTGACCCCAAATCGGTCGAGTTTCGATCCCGGCCAGAAGCGAGTGGATGTGTCTATTCACACTGATGAGCTGTGATACCGCGAAACAGGTTTGTATGTGGATGACTAATAAATAGGGTACATTTCCCGAATATTCAGATATTCAGGCCGGTAGATGTTTAATAAATAAACAAAAACAGAACTTCTACTTAAATATGAGCATCCATAAAAATAGAGTTTTAAAAAATAAATCATAATTATTATTTAGCTGATTCATGTTTTATTCAGTACACTGGATAGAAAGTTTCATTGTTGAACTTTTTTATGTATATATCTATATATATATATATATATTTTTTAATCATCTCACACCAAGCAAGGTATTCTACTGCCACTATTGCGCAAGGGGCTACATAGGGAAAAGTGATGAGAAAGAGGGGTTAGTTATAGGAAATGTCAAGAGGAGGGTAATAGACGGATGAGGATACCGAGAATTGGGGTGGAGTAGATGAAAAAAGAGCTTGTGAGAATGGATGCAATTGAGTGTGATAGAAGATGTCTGTTGACCTTACATTTAAATTCCTGGAGATTGTAGCTGTCGGAGAAGCAAGAGTACGGAAGGGAATTCCACAGGTGAGAAGTACGTGAAAAGAAGCTGTTAGAGTAGAAATTGCAGTTACATTTTATTGGTTTCACTGTAAAAGGGTGGGACCTAGTTGCTAATCTGGTAGCTCGTGTAAATTCATACCTGGGGGGGGGGGCACCAGTGAGCTAAGTTCATTGTAGCAGAAACCGTGAAAGTATTTATAGAAGTGGCACATGCCTGTGAGACAGTGACTGCAGCCGAGCTGCCAAGTTGGTATCGATCACATTACAGATTCTCCGTTGGATTTTATCAAAAACCCCCCGTGTGAGGTCAATAGCAGGGATATCCGACCAGAAGTGGCAGCGGTAATCGATAAATGGGAAATCATAAACATATCTTTATTGAGAGAATTTGGCCCTTTCTCTCAATGTAGATTAGTTCAGCAAATGATTTAAAATACATGAAATGAAAGTTTTTCCATAAAACAGGTTTCTTAATTGTAGTAAAATAAATGAATGATGATAAGGGGGGAGGCAAAAGTGCAGACCAGCTGTTTTCATTTCTTTCTTTCTTTGATGTCTCAAGAAAATGAATTTCAATTCCGGGTTTCCCTGCCTTTTTACACAGAGCAGTTGTGAAACAGACACCAACTAAGTCGCTCTTACTTCCTCTTTGTCAGTCTGACTGATCGATACGACACACACAATCTGCGGAAAAAATCCTCTTGCCACAGCAGCGCTGCCGACCCCACGCTTTTTATGCCATTCAAAGATGGCCAAAATTTGCATGTGTGCAAATAACGTCTCATTTTGGACGAGATAGGCATGCATAAATTGTGTCTTCAACATTGGCTATCTTTCTTTCTGTTATTATCTTGCAGGCAAGACAAGTTCGCGCTCGTTTTGAATTCCGAGGTAAGTCATGGCTTTCGTTACATAATGTATTGCTTGAAAGAAACGTGTTCGTCTCGCTTAAGATTTTTTTCTATGCTAATGTGATTCTTATCTGAGAATAATTACTAAACTATTATGTCAGCTGTATGTGAATACACAAAAACAAAAAGTGAATTAATACAAGACTGTGTTTTCTCATTGGATTTAACTTACACAGCGATATGAACCTAAGAGAATGAGAAACCCTACCAGGATTTATCATCAGTGGACAAAATACGCAAAAATGCACAAGTGATAACATGTTGAAGTCTGACTCAGGACAACTTAAAATGTCTTAGATAAGGTAGTAATAACAAGCAAGAAGAAAAGACGATTGACTAACGACTTATATATAAAAATCAAGCAAGTACAGAAATTTAACAAACAAGTAACAAGAGAGAAACAGTGGCAAAAATATCACAAAACACAGACGAATAGTCAAAGATGTGTCGCAATGAGGTGATATTGCTATGTCACTTTAGTGCCATACGTGATACACGCTTTGAGCGATCAAGTCTCGAAAGAAAAATTACTAACTGGGCAGAACATTATCCGCAGTAGGTTGCCATTGCTTTCTGCAGTAGACTTATTGCCAGCCAAGGCTACAGAATCCAATATGTACTGTTATTTAACCCATAACTGGAGGGAAGAGACGGATTAATACTTTTCTCAAGGGCATTTGTGCATAGGTGAATGCAAAGGAATTCAATCTGGAATTCAAACACGGCTCACTGATTTCTCGTTTCGAGTAGATATCCACTGCACCACGACGTGCATTGCTATGTACTTTCACTATAAAGTATAAATATTAGAGTCAGTCACAAATGTTACTGCTAAAACAAAAGTGCAACCAAGAACAAACTGAGTCATGCATCCACTCTGACTGCTTAAAAGGACCCACTCAGCAACAATCAAATTAATACACAGGCTGTTAATCTGCAGATTTCAATCAACCTTTCCATCACAAGATTGAAGATAAGGCCTGTCAGTCAGTAAAGTGCCATACGTGGCACAAGCTTGGGCGATCATGTCTCGAAAGAGACATGACTGACTGGGCAGAAGATTATCCCGCAGTAGGTTGCCATTGCTTTCCGCGGTAGACTGGTTGCCGACCAACGCTATAGAACCCAATCTGTCCTGCTATTTAACCCATAAGTGGAAGGAAGAGACGGATTAATACCTTTCCGAAGGGTATTTGTGTGTAAGTGAATACAATGGATTCAGCTGGTATTCGAACTCGGCGCCCCGATTTCTCGTTCCGAGCCGATATCCACTGTACCACAACGCAGGCCTGTACACAACCAAATTTCATCTCTTCTGGACTCTCGTGCCAAAATGCATTATAGTTTCGACCTCCTGGTAATTTTAAATGGTCACCCACTTAGGTACGGACTGGTCTTCACATTGCTTAATTTTAATATAAATTTTAGTGAATACACATAGTTGAACAGATGCTTTGCTTATTTTTAAACAGCATTTTATCATGCTAACCATCCTGAATAAGGATAATGGGTTCTCTGGTAGGCCACAAACTTGAATCCACATTGCATATAATTTGACGTGCTTTTGACAACTCAGCCCTGAAGAACTTCAAAATCAAGCAAAGTTGAGACTTAAGACAAAACAAAAACAATTTAAAATAAGCAAAACACTGCTGAAATATGGGTATATGTTAAAAATTATATATATATATATATATATATATATATATATATATATATATATATATATTTATGTATTTATAAATTTATATATTTATTTATTTTGTTAGTATATTTATGTATGTATATATATATACATATATATATACTTATTACTATATATGTATGTATATATAAATAATTATGACTATATATATGTATGTCTATATATATATATATACTTATTATTATATATATATGTATATATATATATACCTATTACTATATATATATATATATATATATATATATATCTAAATACTATATATATGTATGTATATATGTATGTATATATATATACTTATTACTATATATATTTATGAAAATATATATATATACTTACTACTATTATTATTATTACTACATATTACTATATATATATGTAGATATGTGTATACATATTAATATTTATATGTATGTATATAAATATACATATTACAATATATATATATGCATATAAATATATACTTATTACTATATATATATATATATATATATATGTGTGTGTGTGTGTGTGTACTAATTGCTATGTATATATATACATATATATATACGTATTACTATATATATATGGTTATATATATATATATACTTATTAGTATATATATGTATATATGTATATATATACATATATATAGTAACAAGTATATATATATATATATATATATATATCCATATATAATATATATCCATATATAGTGATGATCATCCACGTATACTGTCTTAATATGTATAGGAAAGAATATTAATAAAAAGTTTTGAATTTAAAAACGTACTTTTTTAAACAGTATTTGTTTATTTTTATAGTGTAAATACTGTTTAAAAAAGTACGTTTTTAAATTCAAAACTTTTTATTAATATTCTTTCCTATATATATCCATATATAATATATATATATATACGTATTACTATGTTTATACTTAATGCTATATATATGTATGTATATATATGCTTATACTACATATATACATATTACTATATATATATATATATATATATATATATATATATATATCAGACAATGAATGTCTATTATGTTTTATTATGAGCCATTCTAAACATCATATTTTGTCTTTAATTTCAAGTTTCATATATATATATATATATATATATATATATATATATATATATATATATATATATATATACCTGAAATTAAAGAAAAAATACGATGTTTAGAATGGGTCATAATAAAACATAATAGACATTTATTGTCTGAACATATATATATATATAGTATAAAGTATATATATATATACATATATAGATATAGTAATAAGTATATATATATATATATATATATATATACTTATTACTATATCTATCTATCTATCTGTATGTATATATATATATATATATATATATATATATATATATGAATAGGAAAAACTACTAAAAAGTTTTAAATTTAAAATGTATAATTTATTTCTATTATTATATATTTGGATATATATATATATATATATATATATATGTACTTGTTACTATATAAATATATTGATATATATATATATACTTATTACTTTATATATGTATATATTTATATATATATATATATATACTTATTACTATATATATGTATGTCTATATATATACTTATTACTATATATATATATAGATATTTATATTTATTACTATAAATATATATATTTATTACTATATATATATATATATATATATATATATATATATATATACACACACATATTTCTAAACATCATATTTTGTCTTTAATTTCGGGTGAACCAACGTTATAAAAATATCCAGATCTTGAACAATTTTTCTCTTTATTATCACCTGAAATTAAAGCCAAATTATATCCATATATACATTTTTAAACTTACAACTTTTTAGTAGCATTTCCTATATATATATATATATTAAATTCCTCTGCTCATACATATTAACTGTTGTATCATTTGGCATTCACACTCATGAAATAAAATACTTAATTTTTTTTTTTATTTATTCTACTTTTTTTAGGTGCGTTGTGGCCAATCTAAATTTATCCTTGAACCTTATCAAACCAGTACGAGAATCTAGAAAGTCGTGTCATTTCACATTTGAAATATACATGCAAGTAGTGGTTTTCATGCATTTAATTATGGTACACATATTGAAAATTTACGAATTGGTAGCAAAAAGAATTTTATTCTGTCTGCATTCAGACTCACAATCCGATATTTTTAATAGGAACCTCAAGTCACATGAATGTCAGTCCTATGAACTCCCACTGAGTCATTTCTTAAAGTACTGTATACATATGTCTACTTTCAAAGCTTTTGTCAAAAATAAAAAATAAAAATATTTACAAACACACATAGACAAACATACACGCACCCATACACAAGAACACACATATGTATGCCTTTCATTTATCTGAGCCTATTTTTGCGAACTTTGAAATCTGAGTGAGAGGGAATGAACGACTTCTTTTTGGAATTGTTCTGACATTCTTCACTACGACAAACCCTGGAGACATTCCTCACTCCCAAGATAGTGACAAGGAGGAGAGAACTCATGCCGCAGTCTTAGATAAATTCCAGAAATTCGACACATCAATTTCATGCTTTTTATAGTTTTTCTTCATTTCTTTTCTTTCTTAGTCTTATATTAATTTCTTTCACTAATATTTTTCCCTTAATCTTTCTTCTTCTTCTTCTTCTTCTTCTTCTTCTTCTTCTTCTTCTTCTTCTTCTTCTTCATGTACATTTCTTTTAATTGCTACATTCTCTTCTTCCTCTATTCCCTACCACCCGCCAGTACGGTTTATTCTCCTACTTCTACTCCTTCTTCTAATATTGCCTCCCCTTCAGATTTTTCCTATTCTCTTCCTCCTTCTCCCTCACCATCTCGAGTTCTAACTCCTCCTCCTCCTCCTCCTCTCCCTCCTCCTCCTCCACCACCACCTCCTCTTCCATCTTCTTCTTTTTCTTTTTCATATTCTTTTTCTTTCTCTTCTTCTTCTTCTTCTGCTACTACTACTACTACTACTAAATGTATTTTTACAACTATTTACCATTCTTCTTTTTCTTCTTTACAATTGTGTAAGAACGAATACTCACTTTCTTCATCATTTTCCTAACTTCCTCCGCTGACAACATCTTTACGGCTATCATCGCTTCTTTTTTTTTTATATCGTCCTCGTCCGCTTCTTCTTCTTCTTTTTCTTCTTCTTCTTCATTCGTCCTCTTTTTCCTTTCTACCTTTCTTCTTCATTCTTCTTCTTCTTCTTCTTCTTAACCATTTTTCAAGCCCTCAAAACGGGTCGTGATGACAGGGGCACATATGGGATTGCTAAAGTTCGTGCGAAGATGATGGTGGTTGGAAGGAATAGCAAAAAGTTTTGACCGACATGGCACACGAGGTCTGCAATATAAAAAGGAAGCATACACAGGAAGATTTTTTTTTAAAAGGTGAGGGAGCTAAAGCAATACAAACATTACAAATATAAGTAAACAAAACCAAAGGCAGACAGACAGACAGATAGATAGACAGACAGACACATGCACGCCTCGTCTCTATGTAAGTTAGTGTGACTCTAAATAACATATAGGTCTGTAGTGGTTTTAACAACCACCTTCCTAAATATTTTGCGACGCCCAATTCGTCTATTTAAGAAATATGCTTGCAACTAAATTTAGTCACTCTCTTCATACTAAAATTATAATCAAAATGAAAAATTATACTAAATTTTACTAAATAGTATTAAAATCTACTCGTAACCTATATTTCTTTGTGCTTTTTAATATTAGTTATTGTCTTAATTTTATATTAAATATAAAATTTAAAATGCATCTGGTCCTCATATTTAGACTGGTGGCCAGATGTAAATTACAGTCCTACCATACGTTAACATCATCATTAAAATTAAACACTTCTCTTTGTCTCTGTCTCTCCCTCTATTTCTCTCTGACTCCCTATATATATATATATTCGCAGGTTCGAATCCTGATGGATAGCACACATTTTCGCAATAAAATTTTCGGTAGATATAAATATAAAATACTGTTTAATTAAAAACAAATATCTACTTAAATACGAGTATCGGTAAAAATAATGTTCAAAATAATTCATTACAAATTGTCGGTTGCTTATAACCAAGTTTCGTTAAAATTAATTAATTTCCGTAACATGTTTATATATATATATATATATATATATATATAATGAATAAAACCTTTCACTCAGTTATTAAATACATTTTTATATCCCAAGGTTTTAATATTTCCTCTCGTATTAAATTTCACTCTCCAAAGATGAAGAGGCTCATCCCTTGTTTCCTGTTTAGGATGCAGTTTCCGGTTTTCTCTTTTCCAACCTTTTCACTCTTTTCTTTATTTTTTTCAATTGGAGTAGATAGACTAAGCTATCGCCCGGTTCACACTCCACCCACGTCTATTGAACAGGTGAAGAGGCTCATCCCTTGTTTCCTGTTTAGGATGCGGTTACCGGTTTTCTCTTTTCCAACCTTTTCACTCTTTTCTTTATTTTTTTCAATTGGAGTAGATAGACTAAGCTATCGCCCGGTTCACACTCCACCCACGTCTATTGAACAGGTGAAGAGGCTCATCCCTTGTTTCCTGTTTAGGATGCGGTTACCGGTTTTCTCTTTTCCAACCTTTTCACTCTTTTCTTTATTTTTTTCAATTGGAGTAGATAGACTAAGCTATCGCCCGGTTCACACTCCACCCACGTCTATTGAACAGGTGAAGAGGCTCATCCCTTGTTTCCTGTTTAGGATGCGGTTACCGGTTTTCTCTTTTCCAACCTTTTCACTCTTTTCTTTATTTTTTTCAATTGGAGTAGATAG